>OZ005657.1:163136014-163736014 GCA_963930645.1 Salticus scenicus
TGGTCCGCACTGTGAGTGTGCACAATTTATTTTTTTATTCATAATGTATTCGAAATATTGTTATAAAAAAAATTAAAACATGTGAAGAAAGGCTTAAGAGAGTGTTTGCTAATTTTTTCAAGTACATTGTTTTTTTTCTGTTTTGTGAAAAAAAATTTAAAAATGTAAAAGTGATCCATAGTGCCCCAACCTCCCCTACATAAAAAAAAAAAAAAAAAAAAAACTAGATACAGGATTCAAGTTAGTCTTATTTTATTACTTTTATTTTATTTATTTTGTAATTATAAAATTCAAGTGCAGAATCTCAATTCAAAAACTTTTCCAAAAATTCTTATTTGTGGTTTTGCTAGCTTTTTAATAGTGAATTTCATTGTTTATATCTGACAGGCTGTGCAGATTTTGAACTTCGGTAGATTTTAGATCTGCAGATTTCTCGCCCTCTACTGTATAACTTCCTTTGCAGATCTTAGTAGAAATATCAAGGTGTAGTAAGTCTCTTTTCCTTGAGACTTAGAGCAGTGGTTGTCAACCGGTGGTCCACGAGAAAATTTTGATGGTCTATCGAAAAATTTTGGAAATTATTCACATTTTTAATGTTTTATTAGGAATTATAGTGATATTAATTTTAACTTCAACATTTTTTTAGTCACTCACAAGAACAGACTTCATAATTTTCTGGATGAGAGAGAAAATTGAATATTTATAAATTAAAAGTGCTAAATACAGATGCAGTATTTTTTTAACATAAAAATTTGAATTTGAAGTATCATACAAAGTTATTGCTTTGAATTTCTGATCTGTATTTAGCTAGGAATTATTCTAAATTAATTTCGAATTCTTCAAAAGTTTTGAATGTACGTAAAAAATTTAATTTCTATTATGATTTTAACAATCTAACAATGTAATATACATTCATTACTAAATTTAGTAAATTAAGTTTTATGCATTGAATTGAAAAGCAATTTATGATTGTAGTTAAATCTTTCATCTTAGTTTCTTATAATAGGCAAACAATAAAAAAGATATATAATATTCTTAATCAATAATAATTTTATTAAAACCAGTAACCTTTAAGATTTGTTCTTATGATTATATACATTTTTCTTGTAATAAAAATAAACAATTATGTTTTATATTAAATAGGTTTATTTCATATGTATAAAATGAGTATTCTCTGATTTTTATTCTATAAATATATCTACATTTCTTAATATTTGTCAGGGCTCATACTCATCAGGGAAAACCTGGAAAATAGGGAATACTCAGGGAATTTGTTAAAAAAAAAAAAGTCAGGGAAAATAAAAATTGTCATTAAAAGTCAGGGAAAATCGGTTATAAAACCTGGAAAAACAAATATTTTCTTTCTCTCAAGTTATATTTTTCTTGTTTAGCTTCGTATCAAAATTCAATTGATTAAGTATTGTGAAAATATGCATGTAAACAATGATTTCTACCTGAATTTCTATCATGGTCGACAGTAATGTGACACCATACAGTGGAAGTAGCTGTGTATTTTGTCCTGTCTAGAGGAGCATTTCTTGTAATATGTTGCTAATATCTTGAAAATTGTCTGGGAACTCAGGGAATTTTTTTCCCCATATATGAGTATGAACCCTGTTTGTGGTCCACAGGATTTTAAACTGTGAATTAAAATGGTCCTTGAAGTCAGAAAGTTGGCAACTGCTAACCCAGAGCCTCTGATTTCTGACCCTGTGTCAATTACATTAGTTTTAGGCAAATTTAATTTTGTAATGACATTTTTATATTTAGGAATATTTCCATTACGAATATAAATCAAAATTTCTTTGAAAATTCTGCAGTGTTTCCTAAAATCTATATTGATTTTTTCTGCTCATTTTTGTTTTATATTTTTATTTATATTATATGTTACTTGTATGTGAATCTTTCGTGTTTGACTAGTTGAAATGAAAATTAGAAAAAACACATAGGTAATCTCATTCTTAAGAACTCATTTGACCAATATAATTTGTCCAATGTTTACAAAGAAAAAAAAAAAAAAAAAGCTGAAGGTAATAATTTGTTGAGTTTAAATAGTGACTTGTTGAAAATAGAAGCAAATGGACTTCTTAAATATTTTACAATGTATATAATGATTGATTTCAAAGTCCCTTAGGAATTGAAATAAACTTTATTTACCTCTGGTAGAATAAGATAATAAAGACTGGGGGGTATTCGCTTGGAACTTCAGAAGTGTAAAGAATATATTATAACACACACTATATTTCAGTGAAAGTTTCATCTCTAAGTTAAAAAAGAGACTAGTAACAAATTAAAAAATGAGGGGTGAGGTGATCTGTAAAAAATATTGCTTGAAATGCATTGTAGCTGTAGCATGTGATTATGAGGCTTCCTTTAATTATTTATATTCATTTGTATCTAAATAGCACATGTATATTCATGGAAGTACAGTTTTTTTTTTTTTTTTTTAAGTCTATTTTTTGATTTAAACATGTAGGGTAAACAACCCAATGTAATGCAATTTTTAGAAAATTAATGTGCTACTTTAGATACAACACACTGTAATTACAATGCAAAAATATTAAACCCATCTGATAAAATATGAGCATCTTTATTAATTTTTTAACTGCACATGTGCTAAAAAAAAAAAAAAATATTTGCATAACTTATTAGCTAAATATATTGAGCTAGCTACATTAAAAATTCAAAAAGTCATATCAATAAAATGAACTGAGTTTTGATTCCACAAAAAGAAAAGAAAAGAAAAAGGAAAATTGTAAGTGTTTTTATAGGTTTTTTTTTTTTTTTTTTTTTTTTTTGCATAAGAGAGAAATTGAGATTCAGTTTACTTAAGATGCCTTGTAATCACATGTTGCAGCAAAAATGCATTTCAAGAATTTTTTTACAAGCTGATTCCAAGTATTTTTTAAAATTTGCTTATGCTCTGCTTTTTGCCTTCAGGATAAAACTTTCACTGAAATATATATGGTATAATATGCCTCTTATACCCCTAAAGTTCCAATAGCGTCCAATAAGTATTTCTATAGATATTTGGCAAAACATTAAAATTCAAATGTATTTACTTTTGTCTAAACGGTGTATTGTATTCATTTACATAACATTTTCATATTATCAAATTTTATGTATTTTGTGATTAAGGGGATACATCAAATTGTTAAGGTCATCCAAAACCCGTGTTATTCCATGGGGAAAATTGTAATAAAAATATAATATTACCTAATTGGTATTTTAAATTTTTGTTTTATTCTTAAAATTCACAATCATTAAATTTGGTAAATACCAATTTAATGATTGGGAATTTTAAGAATAAAGAAGTTTCCTAAAAAAATTTTTTTATTTTTTATTTTATTTTTTTTTTTATTCTGAGTTTAAAAATATGAAAAATTGTCTAAAGTTATCTCTCTCTCTCTCTTTTTTTTTTTTTTAAAGCTGCAAAATGAAATACTAAAAATTGAAAAAATAATTTTTTGGAAAACTAGTACCAATTGAATGGTTGGGACTTTCCTGAATGTAAAAACTGAATTTAAAAAAATGCATCAGGTAAAGTGTTAATTCTATAAACAGATTTTTTCATATAAAGTTACATGGGATTTGGTGATTGAAAATAAGCAAATTGTAAGAGGGAAACAGGGGCCTTAATGTATAAGCAGATTTTGGTATCTACAAATGTTTTGGCATATTCTGAAAGCAAAAGCACAGAGCATGCCATTTATTCATGCTTAATTTCACCAAGATTAATTGTAAGAAATTTTATCCATTAGCATTGATTAGATTACTTTTATATGTAATGTTTCAGTATTTCACAGCAGATATATTTTCATAATTTTTATTTCTAGATGACAGCTTTAACAGATAAACTTTTTTCTACAAGAGATAAATTTAAATAAAATGATTAAGAAGCTATTAAATGAGTATTAGAAATTCAGAATAAATATGCAAGTTTATTCAATATAAAAATATTAAAATTTTCCTAATTCTAAAATTGCTCTTTAAAGGTTCGTTGAAGTCATAGGTCTTTTCTGCGCCATCAAGTATTCAACTTTGCCTTTCCCTAGAACTTTCATTTCATAAGAGTTTAAGCAAAGATTTTAAAATTTTTATGAACGTTCATCTGTTCTAAAAACAAAAATTACATTTCATTACAACATTTTTTATTTGTATGTAAAAGATATCTTTTTTTTTTTTTTTTTTAAATTCAGGCATTTTTCACTGCATAATTTACAAACAGTATACCTATTTAACAGATTATCAATGCTGATACACATTTCAATTAAACCGTTATTGATGAAGTCAATGAAATCATTATTTCAATGCAATAAGACACTATGCACACTACAGGTAAAGCCTACAGTGCATACACCTGTCTAAGACAGGACAGACAGACACCATTGCAGTCTTGCATAAAGGGAAAAAAAAAAAAAAGCACAATCACAGGTGTGAAAAAAACAAAAAAAAATTCGACTAACATCAGTACAAAAATGCACGAAAAAGTAAATAGTGCAAAAAATAAATAAATAAAAAATTCTGAGAGCAAAAAAAGTTGTGCTAAAATATTCAAGGCACACTTCTATTCAGTAACAGTGTCAGTCTAGTGGCACAGGGAGACTCTCTACTATTGTTCTAATGACAAATTTTATATTATGTAAATTTATTTGGTAAATTTCAACTTTTAAAATATTTTGTAATAAAAATGCAGTTTTTTTTTTTTTTTCTTTCTTTCTTTTTTTTTGGGGGGGGGGGGGGGGAGAACTTTAAACAATATCATGAGCAAGGTTGTCTATATTTTAGCTACCATTGTTTTTTAACCACAACAAATATTCTAAAAATTTGACAATTCGCAAATATTAGTTGTCAGAATAAAAAAAAGTTGAGACCACTGTGTATGTGGTGTTTTGACCATAACTTTGCATCAGCGATGCTGTTTACGTGCTATAGCACGTAAATTACGCAAAAAATCAAAGGCAGGACGCGAAAAATTTATAGTGGCGGGTCCCAAGAGACACGTAATTTTCATTCTTAAATATGTATATATATATATATATATATATATATTTCGAAGTGGAAGAAATTAAAAAAGGAAATTTTAAAATATATTTCTTGCTTAAAACTAATATTTTTTTTATATTTTTAAAGCATTCTGCCCCTGAAGAAGAAAAAAAATCCTTTAAAAGTCATTTTACCATATACGATAAATGCAAACAAGCGGCAAGCATGAAATCAAACACAAAGGTTCGACTCCAAGACAGAAAAAATGAAGTTTCGATTTGAAAAGATTATTAGCAAAAAGTGTACGAAACACCATGTCACATCACGGCGTAATGAATCACCAGTAGGTGCCATCTGTCAAAACTTAGCCGAAATATAAAATTCGAAAAATGGTCGTAAAACCATTCTTTCAAAGAATCCGAAACATTTCTGTCCAATTCCAATATGATATACCAATCCAATACGATAAACACATATGAGTAACCGGCGTGAAAACTAAGTTCTGAAATGAAAAATCGAAGTCCCAATACGAAAAAGTTACCAGTTAAAAGTGCTGATACATTGAATCGCATTACCTTGCTGCGTTGTAAGTTCATTCAAACAAAATAAAAACAAACGAAACGGAAGAACGAACATAAGTACAGGAACATGACATAAATAACTTTTTTCTCATTTTGTTCTCTTAATGCTAATAATTTCAAGGAAATTTTAAAAATGTTTCTAGTTTAAAATAATTAGCTATTATACTATATTCTCTCTCTCTCTCTCTCTTTTTTTTACTGGTTCCAGAGCACATTGAGCTAAATGTTTCCAGTTGTTTCTTAACAGCAACCACCTCCTACATAATGTTAGTTTTAAGACAATCTCAAAAAGAGCTGGTTAAAAATTCCTAAAAAACTGTTTTTCATCTAAAATAAGATAAAATTTTAATTTATATCTGTAATATATAAATTCATTTAAGTGGGGACCCATTTTTTGAAAAAAGGACCCAGATTTTTTTAACTCATGGGTCCCAGGTACCCAGGATTTTGAAAGACTAGCGGCATCACTGTGCATGTTAGCATGCACTGTGCAGGCTGGAACTATTATATGGTAATGAGGTGCTACACTTGGACACTGGAGCTATTTCAGGAAGAGGAGGTGCTACACTTGGAGGTTGGAACTATTGCAGGAAGAGAAGGTGCTACACTTGGAGGTTGGAACTATTGCAGGAAGAGAAGGTGCTACACTTGGAGGTTGAAACTATTTCAGGAAGAGAAGGTGCTACACTTGGAGGTTGGAACTATTGCAGGGTGACAAAGTGCTACATTTGGAGGTTGGAACTATTGCAGGAAGAGAAGGTGCTTCACTTGGAGGTTGGAACAATTGCAGGGTGACGAAGTGCTATATTTGGAGGTTGGAACTATTGCAGGGTGACGAAGTGCTACACTTGGAGGTTGGAACAGTTATAGAATTGAAGAACTGCTAGTCAAGAGGCTGTAGAAACATCAGAGTGCAAATGCAGGAAAAGAAAATTTATTACATGTGTTTTGAAGAGTCGCCTGAGGCTATTGAAGAGTAAAACTATCCTAAACTGGAAAAAACAAGCTATTAGTTATTTTATAATATGGTGCCAAATTATTGGCAAAATTGCAGCATCTTTTGAATTTATTGAATTTTTATGTTTAATTATATTTATAGCTTCACAAAGATACAGTTCTTGGATCATAGGAGGGGCTGAAATAATTTTGGCGTTATCCCACATAGGAGTAGTGTTAGGGTTATCATAAATAAAATCAACTAAAGTGGAACTTCTTCCTTCCTTTATATTATGCTTATGTTCTTGAATTTGTTGTGTTAAAGTTCGCTTAGTTTGTCCAATGTAATGTAAGAACAATGTAATGTATGTGGTGAATATGTGGTTTTAAGATATTTAACTCATTCAGTGTTAGCTGTTTTTCATTATATAGATCTGTTTAATGACTAAAATTAATACTATGCAATATATAAATTTGACCGTTTGGTATTGTGTACTACAGATATTTACTAATCTTATTTTCCTGAAAAATTCAAAATTTAGTCACACAAGCCTTTTATTTCGACTATGCATAACGGAATATGACATAATTAATTTAAATTTTTAAATGAAGCATAATTACTTTAGTTTAATATATAAAACACCTTACTTGTTTGCTTAATTGCATTGCAAAAGCTTTTCAGTGGAGGGCCCTCCGTTTCTTCAGTGTATTTTGCTGTAGTGGATAGTGACTCTTTTCTTCCTCTTAATCTTCACCTGTAATCAGGCGGCACCACTGTATAACAATTCTGGCCGACTCGTGGTCATTTATGGTGTTATGGTTGTGAATTATTTCAACTGTTTCTCTAAAAAACGTGTAAACAGGGTTATTATAATTAACGATTTTGGTGACATCGTTAAAATCTATATTAATATTGCTTTTCTGATAAGTTCTAGCAAGGAAGTTATAATAACCCTGTTTACGCATTTTTTAGAGAAACATTTGAAATAATTCACAACCGTAATGATATAAATGACCACAAGTTGGCCAGAATTGATATACAGTTGCGCTGTCTGATTACTGGTGAAGATCAAGAGGAAGAAAAGTCACTATCTATTACAGCAAAATGCACTGAAGAAACGCAGGGCCCTCCAGTGAAAAGCTTTTGCAGTGCTATGAAGCAAACAACTAAGGTGTTTTATATATTAAGCTAAAGGAATATGACATGCTTAATTCTTAAAGGGTTAAATTTGTTTAATTACAATTCAAATATTCTCAATAGGATTAAAATCCAGAGAGTTTTTGAGCCAGTCAAAAAGTTGTATTTTCAAAGCTTAAGAAAAATTCTTTAATCTGAGGAGAAAATTGCAGTTTGTTGCTTGAACTATACATTTATATTGTTTTAAATTATATTTATAACTCAATAAACTCAGTGGTTAGGACATGCATGCATTAGCCAAACCTCAGCAAATATGATGTGCTGAGATGTACCACACAGTTACTTTCCGCATGGGTATGGTGTTTGTTTTCAGTTTGTATGGATGAAGTAAATATATGTGAATTATTTTCAAGTGTATTTAGATTTACATAGCTGTAAATACTTAACTGCTTGAGTATAATCAGTTAAGTGTTTACTTACAGTGTTATATGAATGATGAATCTTGATTACTACAAATATTTATTGAAGTTTTCTCCTCTTTTTAGTGAGAAAAATTTATTATGGCTGCTTTACTCAGAGGTAAGCTTTTTTTTTTAACAATTGAATTTCTGTAGTCAATCAATACAAAAACTAATACTGGTGATAATCTTATATTTATCATAAATAGACAATGTTATAAGGCAGGGTTTGCATTTAACTGAAATTTTTGCAAATTATCCTGATTTATTGGTGATTATTCTGTGAGTCAATAAATTAAAAATTCAAATGCATTATTACTATTACATGACAAATGTATATCTTATGAAACTGTCTTCATTTTTTAAATCATTATTACAAATTATATTTTTTATGCTATTATGGAGCAAACATTACTTATTTTTCCTATTTTTTATTTTCTCAAAGGCATTTCATAGCTTTATCCTATGAACAATTGAGAGTAGATCCCCCCCCCCCCCTCTAAAAAAAAAAAATTAATTTATTAATGCAGATGAGCTTTTTCTGTAAATTTTGTTGTCTGTGTTCTATATTATGTTTGGAAAACATATTTGCATGCTGTGTTTCTGAAAGCAGGGGCAGTGCTGGTGATGTCTGGGAGAGAGCTAGTGCTCTCTGTCGGGCACACCTAGCCTTCCCCCACCCCATATTGCTAACATTTTGGGATTTATGCATTAAATTTAAATAACCATGAACTGTGTAAAAACAGACACTTGTCAGATTCTAAATTCAGAGGTGAAACTTTTCAGGGATTACCCCTGAATTCAGGGTTTTTCAAAATTTTATTGTCTGTAAATTTCATGTTAATTATTTTGTTTTTACAGAAACTTTTTCATTTTGAATGTTTAGTTTCCCACAGAATGTATTAAAAATTCTTTAAATAGCACTTATTATAGGTATAAATAAATACTTTTTTACATATTTGCATGCTGTGTTTCTGAAAGCAGGGGCAGTGCTGGTGTCTGGGAGAAAGCTAGTGCCCTCCGTCGGGCACACCTAGCCTTCCCCCCCCCCCCCCCCCATATTGCTAACTTTTTGGCATTTATGCATTACATTTGAATAACCATGAACTCTGTAAAAACAGACTGTCGTCAAATTCTAAATTCAAGGGTGAAACTTTTCAGGGATTACCCCTAAATTCAGGGTTTTTCAAAATTTTACTGTCTGTAAATTTCATGTTAATTATTTTGTTTTTGCAGAAACTTTTTCATTTTGAATGTTTAGTTTCCCACAGAATGTATTAAAAATTCTTTAAATAGCACTTTTTATAGGTATAAATAAATACTTTTAATAATAATCATATATCATTAAGTCTCCCCTCATCATTCACTCTGTAACTAAGAAGCAGCTTTCCAGGTTTTTGAATGCTGGTTAATTTCACCCCTGTGAATTGCTTTTATTAATCATTTAGCAGAAAGAGATTCATAAGCATATTTTATTTGCAGGTATAACTTTTAAGAGCAAATGACCAAATATTGGGTGAGTGCAAAAGTTCTACCCGTTTCTATTACTTATAAAGAAAAGCAAATAAATGCAAAATCAGCAGTACCTATTATTGTGCATAATCTCCATTGCTATCTATGACATGACCTCTTGCCATCTTTCTGGTAGGAGATTAATCCCACGGAAGTAAAATTCCAGCAGTTTAGGGTCAAAAAGTCTTGGATGACAGTTTTCACAGCATCAAGATCACCAAAGATTTTCTGACTGAAGGAATTGTTCAATGCACTAAATAGGTGATAGTCAGTTGGTGCCAAGTCAGGAGAATAGGGATAAAAGGTGGGATAAAGCCTCCCAACCAAAACCCAGTAACTTTTGGTGAGTGATGACAGCAGCATGTTGCCTGGCATTGTCATGATGAAGAATAACACCGTGGTGATTGAGACCTGGCTGCTTTGCTACCAGATTTGAATGTAGCCTGTCTAACTGTTGAAAGTAGAAGGCAGCATTGACGGTTTCGTTGAATGGCAGGACTTCCCAGTGAATTATTCCCTGCACATCCCACCATAAACTCAATAACACCTTCTTGGGATGAAGTTCAGCTTTCAAAGTCGATGCAGATGGATCAGAATGGTGACATACAGTCATATGATGCTTTACATTACGGTACATAACCCAGTTCTCATCTCCTGTCACAATTCGTGTCAAGAATGGGTCATTTTTGTACCAGAAAAGCAAGGAAACACAGGTGGTGATTCAGTCATCCCGTTAACTAGCTGTCTGATTATGAGGAACCCAACGACCCAACTTTCTCATAAAACTCAACTTAATCAGCCCTGTCTCGACCATTGTTCGGTGTATGTTGAAGGTCTCTGCTAATTCTTGCACGACTGGGCTCGGTTTGTTCCTTATAGCTTGGTCAATATCGTCGTCTCAAATGTGAGATGGCCGTCCACTCCTAGCCTGATCTTGGCAGCTACTGTCTCCTTCCCTAAATTTACGAAACCATAAACAACATGTTCTTTCATCTATTGCATCCTTCCCATAAACTTTACAAACATTCCGACATGCTGCAGCTGTCATACTCTTTTTATCGAACTTGTATAACAAACAATGTCTTATATGCTC
This sequence comes from Salticus scenicus, assembly GCA_963930645.1. NCBI lineage: Eukaryota > Metazoa > Arthropoda > Arachnida > Araneae > Salticidae > Salticus > Salticus scenicus. The sequence goes on from OZ005657.1 coordinate 163,146,719, forward strand.
CTTTTCTCTTTCCATGTTACGCCATAGCCTCGTAAACTAGATGCCGGTCACATGGCTCGGAAACATGGCAACAGATCAAATGGTAGACAGCGCCACCTGGTACAGATTGTGCAACTTTTTTATTCAATTCTCACCAATAATTTTAAGAAGTGATATATGATATATATAATCGATGTTTCTTCGATTATATTTGCCTTTTACGTATATCAAATTCCACTTTTAAAAATTTTGGGGGCTGTTGAATAAAAAAGTCACACAATCTGTACTAGGTGGCGCTGTCTACCGCTTAAGCTGTTGCCAAGTTTCTGAGGCGCGCGACAGGCATCTAGTTTAGGAGGCTATGGTTATGCCCTCTGATTTTTTTTTTTTGAGATGATTAATTTTGTGAGACACGATGCACTTATATGTGAGGCATCCACACATTTGATTGGCCAACGACTTGCATCATTACAATGTCATGTATGACACCAGTTCCATTGCAAATTTACATATCCAAAAACAGGTACAACTTTTGCACTCACCCAATAAATGTATAAAAAGATGAAAGCATTCTTTAAAATAACAAAATTGTAGCCCTTTATTACAGTAGCATTTGTCAAAAGGTTTTTTAAATGCAATACTTTTGAATAAATATAAGAATGTTAAATAAGAAGTCTGATATTGTCTCTTGTTATTTTTTTAACATTTTTACATACAGGGTGTTTATAAAGTCCCGGACCCATTTTGATGTTTAATAACTCATAAAATAATAAAGATAGATTAAAATTAATAACATAAATTGTTAGATAGACTCAAAAAGTTTCATGACCCTTGTCAATGAACTTCCACGTGTGCCCCCCTTCGTTGCACAGAGAATATCAAGTCGGCAAGCATGTCGGCATCCACAGAGGCTATTGCGGTTGTTATTCTGACTTTTAGGTCATCAATGTTCGACACTCTCCTCCTGTAAACATTGTCCTTTACAAATCCCCAAAGGAAAAATTCCAGCGGCGTTATATCAGGTGATCTTGGTGGCCAAGGAATTGGACTTCCTTGCCCAATCCATCTTCCTAGAAAATGGTCATTCAAAGAACTACGAACGATGGTACCCCAATGAGGTGGTGCACCATCTTGTTGCAAAAAGACATGTGGCTGAAGCTCTTCTAGTTGTGGCAATACGAAGTTTTTAACATGTCTAAGTATACGACTGATGAGAACGTCTTTTCTGTAAAAAAGAAAGGCCCAATGACTCGGTCGTGCGTTAGTCCACATCACACATTAACCCAGACAACACAAATTCGTCTAGATTAAGTCAAAATACGTAATCTGGATATATAGACATGTCCATATTACAGCCAGATTCAGTCTATATTTCATCAAATTTTGTAGATATTATGTAGAAATGTCCTCACCTGTTACGTCTTATGTACGTCTTTTAGCTGAAAAAAATAACGTAAAATAGATGTATAGTGAACATAATATAGACATGTCCATATTACAGCCAGGTTCAGTCTATATTTCATCAGATTTTGTAGATATTATGTTGAAATGTCCCCACCTTTTACGTAATAAGTACGTCTTTTAGCTTAACAAAATAACGTAAAATGGGCATATGTGAACATAATATAGACATGTCCACTTTCGTTCATATTAAGTCTAAAAATTACCCATGTTAGTTCATTTCAGAAAATTTTGGAGTGGAAGGCTGATTTTTTTTTTTTTTTCTTTTTTAAATACCAACTATGTGAAAAATACCAGAGCCGGAAATCGAACCCGGGCCTTCCGAAAAGATGATGGCACGGGTTCGATTCCCGGCTCTGGTATTTTTCACATAGTTGGTATTAAAAAAAAAAATCAACCTTCCACTCCAAAATTTTATGAAATGAACTTTCATGGTTGATGAATAAATTTCTAAATTAAATTACCCATGTTATTTTTAGATTTATTTAACACGTTCACGCCGGCGCATTCTTCTCAAAAGTAAGATCGCACTCACTATCTTTTTTTATAAACCTAATATTAGTGTCGCATATTAGTTTAAGAAAAATCTACATAATGGCTTTCTGTGAAATCCACAGATATTTTAAAGCTGTAAACTATTATATATATATATAATTTAATAATTAAAAAGCTTTAAAATATTATTTTTTAAAGTTATCTTAAGTATGGCATAAGGAGAGGGAAAAAAACTTCCCATGTGATTTATTTTTCCGCACAAAATATTTTATATTTTTAAATTTCATTCATTTCCAGCACCCATGTATGTAAGTCATTTTTTATGAAATCTAGCTAGGATTCAAACTTAGTTCCTTTGGCCCAATGAACTATTATTCCACTAAGAGTGATGTCCTCATTCAATATTTCACTTGCCTAAGTTTCATCTTTTCTTTATGTGAAGATACAGAATTACAAGTGATCTTTTTTAAAAAATATAATCACATTGTGATGGAAAGGAAAAGTTTAAGGTTGCTCACTCCTTTGCGACTTCCCATCTGTAATCAGAATTACCAAATCCCATGTAAGTCTATGGTGAAATTTGTTTATAGAATTATTGTTTACCTATTTGAAATTTTGTTTTCACATTCAGAAAATTTACAACTGTTATATTCGTACTCGTTCTCAAAAATTGATTTTTTAAAACTTTAAAAGGGAGTACTAATTTAATGGTTGTGTATTTTTAGAATGTGAAAATGGAATTTAGAAGTAATATTAAGGTAATGTGCAATTCTATAAACAATTTCACCCATAGGATAACAGGAGCTTTGGGTGACCTCGACGATTTGTGATGTATCCCCATGAGTCATAACTTTGTTTATATACTTTACGCATGTTTAAAATAAAGGCCAAACAAATTTTTACAAGAATGAAAAATAAACAGAAGAAGTTGCGCTGACTTGTGTGCCCCAGGCTTTACTCACTTTTTATCCTTGTTCAGTAAAAATCGGCATAACAGTTACACATGAAATTATTCATTACTTAATTTTTAATAATGAAGTTAAACATTTCCTCCAAAAAACCTCATTCTTTAGAAGTATGGTGAACATATGCTAAGGCATGTTTTTTTTTTTTTTTTTTAAAGAACTCTGGTTTGAGCACTGGCCAGGTCATTTTTATAAAAATTAATGTGTCTTTTCATTTAAAAATATTTTTAATAAATTTACACTTTTTAATATTCTTTTAGCAAAGTGCCACTTAAATAAATATTTTTTTTAATTTTCTATATTTTACATGTTCCACAGTTTTTTCATGGGAAAATGCAAAATGCTTGCTAATTTATATGTATTAACCCTTTGCACTCGAAGACTTTTTCGCTTTGGCGAACCAACAGCACAAAGCAATTTTTCTCTTATATGCTGAATTACTTATCATTAACATAAATGATTTCACACACAATTTATTAAAACTTTTTACCTCTTGAATGCAAAGGGTTAATTCATATTCCATTTAAGAGTTTTCTGCATACACAGGGTGTCCCAAAAAGATTGAAACGCGGTTTAATTCTTTACCTGTTAGAGATGAGAGGGTAATGTAAATTGCAAAAGTGTATTTAATAAGATAGGAAATAAAACTACGCTAGTAAAAATATCTTCCTGTTAATTTTCAAAAAATTACATTTTTTAAATTTTTATACAACCCCTCTAGACAAATTTTGTCAATTAGAAAGTTTTTATTTTCGATGCAACAACATCACTACAAAAACCTGCATTCTCGTATCTTTAAAACTGAATGAATTATACTTAATTGAAAGCTGAGGGACCATATATCAAAATAAAAATGTAAATTTGTGACATATTATAAAAAGATAAAATGTATCATAGCATTTGCATTGAAACAATTCTTGAGTATGTTGGATTGATGTCACGTAATACATTTTATTTTATTTTTTATATCATGTCACAAATTTACTTTTCTATTTTGATATATGGTCCCTCAGTTTTCAATTAAGTATAATTCATTCAGTTTTAAAGATACAAGAATGCGGTTTTTTGCAGTGATGCTGTTGCATTGAAAATAAAAACTTTCTAATTGACAAAATTTGTCTAGAGGGTTCGTAGAAAAATTTTAAAAAGTAATTTTTTTAAAATTAACAGGAAGACATTTTTACTAGCATAGTTTTATTTCCAATCGTTTTTTGCATACTTTTGCAATTTACATTTCCCTCTGATCTCTAACAGATAAACAAACCATGTTTCAATCTTTTTGGGACACCCTGTATATTTAATCTGTGTGAATAAATAAACAACAATATTTTACTGGGGGAAAAAAATCATCATTTAACCTTCTATTTTCATCCCACAATGTACCTGAAAATTTTTTTGCACTCTGTAAACCAATCATAAGTAATAGTTTACATTCTGTAGGAAACATGCTTTTGTGGATCTAAATAATGTTACTTTCATTCTGTTGTGCAGCATGGAAATATATTAAAATATGCTTTAAACAACATTGTATTCAAATTCTTTTCAGAGTCCCTACATTAATCTTTCATTTTCCATGTACAAATATATAAATAAAATATTTTTATTTATTATTTATTTATTTTTATTTTATTTATTTATTTATTTATTTTGAGACATTAATTCTCCCTTGATACATGGAAAAAGCAAACTTAAAGCAGTAAAATAATTTCTTGAATTTCATAAATAAATCCAAATAAAATATTTTAATTAAATTTGTTTGATACCTGGCAAGAAAAATCATTGTTTTATAAAGTATCTTGAAATTAAATAGAACTATACCTTTTTGTATATAGTATTTTGTATAGTGTATATAATTATTCGAACACTCTATTACATTTTTCTGTTTTATTATTTAACGACATTTCTTATTTTAATTTATCTAAACAACCGTTAATTACATGTTTTAAAAGTACAGCGGAGTCACTCCAGATTTTTCCTTTTTTAATAAACATGTACTTATTCAAAATCAGAAAGTGAATAATAGTGCATCACCGCATTAATAAGTTTTGTATAAAGTCTTTTGTATGTACTGTTGCCTTTATCTTACTTTTAAATTTATACCAAGAGTTTTAACATTCTGTTTATTGCATATCTCATTTCTTATAGAATGAAGATAAGTGCATGAATTTAAGCTCATTCTTGCATTCATCCTTACATAGCATATCAATTTATTTTATTGTAGTAAAAGCCAAGCAAATGATTTTACTTATTACCAACCAAAATTTTAATTATCATTTCATTACCAGTTATTGCATTTTCAAGTATAAAAGACTGCCATTTAACAGCCACAATAATTTCTTGAAAATGTTTTGTAAATAAATCAACAGTTAAATGAAACTCTTTTTCAGTATATTGAAGTGAGAGAGTTACAGTTTCACAGAAATTATCCACCGATATATATATATGTTTATTTATTTATAAATTACAATCCATACAGTCAGCAGCAAAATTACTGAAGCACTAGTAATAATTCCTATTTAAAAGATGAGTACTTAATACTGTTTTTTAAGTAAATATTTTTCAAGTCATAATCTTAGTCTTATGCTGCTTATAAAAAAGTAAGTTGATGATGAAAATTAACGATCAAACTAAAAAATAAATAAAAAATGTGGATGTATGCTTCAATAATTTTGCTGCTGACTGTAACAGGGCCACTTGAAATCAAGCTACCACTTGAAAATTTATTATCTAGATAATTTTTGAAACACAGAATCAATTTGAACCAAAGTTGGACAGTAAACTTACAGTCGGCAGCAAAATTATTAAAGCACTAGCAATAATTCATAAGTAAAAAAAAGTACACTTAATACTGCTTTGTTAAACAAATCCTTGCGAGTCATTTTCTTAATCACTAAGAACATGACTCGACAAGGATTTATTTAACTAAGCAGTATTAGGTGTACTTTAAGACTTCTACCTGAAAATTTTTCATCACAACAATTTTGGAAATACTGAGCTGTTTTACACAAAAGTTGGACAGTGAATTTATTTTGGATTAATAAAGTGAGTAACTTGCTCTGCCATTTTATTTCCAGGTGAAGGCTACTTAAAATCAGGCTGTTAGTTGAAAATTTGTTATGACAATAACCAAAGTTGCACCGAACATTTGATATTCAACAGGTGACGCTGAATATCTTGATATTTGACAGACTGAATAGTCGAGTTAAATTTTAAATTAAAATATTGAAATTAGTAAAAATATTTTAAGTATTCGGAAGAATACAGAATATTCTGTATTCGTTATTCAGCAAAAATCACTATTCGGTGTAACTAACTTTTGAAAGAGTAGTTTTGAAATATTAAATTTATTCGAATCAAAGTCGAACAGTAAACTTATTTGTCAAACATCGTGAATTAGTTTAATCAGCAACTTGCTCCTGCTATTTTGTTTCCATGTGGCGATTCTCTTGAAAATTTGTCAGCATAATAACTTTTGAAAAACATTCGAGCTTCATTAATAAATAGTACCATAGAACTAATGTTTTGAAATAATAAGTACAAAACTTTGGATAAACATCATAAAATGCAAGAAACTCGAGAGTCTCTTTCATTTTATGGATTTTATCCAAATTTTTGTATTTATTACAATCGAACCTCGCCTCATTAACATGAACACACTTAACGTGAATTACTTGTAACATGAAATGTTTGGGGGACCTCTTTATTTCTGTATGAAATTTTTCTCTTTACATAAATCTAAAAATATATATTTTTTACGCAGTTAATGCATAGCTATCATATCCAGGGTTGGTAAGTTTTTGACGCTTGATAGTTTTTGAATGTTTAAAAAGTATGTCAAAAACATTCTGTCAAAACCGTTAAAGACCCATATTTTTACTTATAATTTAATATGTAAAAATGTTGATTTTATAAATAAGATATTTATGTTTATGAATACAGTTAACTCTTTCAAATTTGCAAGACCTTTAATCCATAATTCGCTTTTGGATTAAAAATGAAATTTACTGTAGCAAAATCAATAGCAGTTAAATTTTTATTTCATTCTTTTATGGAAAATTACTTCCCTGAACCATATATAACTATGTAATTTTTTATTTATTAATGCAATTGATAAAATTGTTAGTATTACTATGAAGACTAAAACTTAAAAAGAATATTTGATACTTTGCAGTCACAGTTAGATGATTATATTATAGCACATTTCAAAAAATTTCGAAAAATCAAAATAATCTTATTTCAGAACATGAAATTACATTTTTAAATAAGTGTATTTAAAAAAATAATTGCTTCAATGTTTAAAATAAATTAAAAAAAACTAATATTAATTAATTAATAAATAATGTGTAAGTGACAGACTGTGTATTAAAAATAGTGCATGGTTAACATTTTAGAATGCTGACTTATTTTTGAATAAAATCCACATTTTCTATAAATAATAAATCTTAATTGTCAAACTTATTTGCATTACTATGACATTCATTTCTTGGATTAATAAAAACTAAATTTATATCGGCAAAAAAATAAATAAATAAAAGCAAAAAATGGCTTATATAATTTGTAAACATTACCATTAGGTCTCAAGATCTATGAAAAAGGCAGATTTGCATTGCAAAAGAACAGGATTTAATAAAAAAAAAAAAGTTTAAACCTTTTTTTTAAGTATATATCTTTATTATACATATTTGTAAATTAAAATTCCCACTTTGAATAATAGTTAATGCTCTAAAACTAAATTTTATTTGTCTAAAAATAATTAAAACTAATAATAATAAGAGCTAAGATTTTTCAGGATTTCTTTGTACACTTTTATTTTTGCTTTTCTTTTTTGTAATAAAGTATACTGCAAGTAATAAAGCTTGTGCTTTGTAAAATTTAAATTTGTACTTTCTGATATGAAGTTTTGTAACATAATCTAATTAAAATATGATTTTATATATCCATTTTATGAAAAACAACCAGTTTTTTTTTTTTTTTTTTTTTTTTTAAATAGGTGAACAATAAAGCATTTATTTCTTTCTGTAATATGAAAATTTTGCCATCTGAAATCTTTTATTTTGTGCTTAATGTTTATTTTTTGCATAACACTTTTTTTTTTTTTTTTTTTTTTTGTCAATATTAACCTTAAACTATTTTGCAATATGTATAATTATAAAAATTTTAAGTTTTCTTTCCATTATCGATAATGGAAAGAAAAAAAAGAAAGAGATAGCTAGATACAATTGCAGGGGGAATTGTGATACTATTTAAAAAAAAACCTGAGAATTATTGCAGGATTGTTTCAGCAATGTTAAAATAATTCTTAAAAAAAAAAAAAAAAAAAAAAAAAAAGGAGGTCTAAACTTAAATTTTTTATAATTATACATATTGCAAGTTCTGTAATAAGTTAAAATATAAAGAAATTCATATTTAAACGCGGCACAGTCAGTTTGATAAAATTTATCAATGCATTAGGCTAAAATTTACCATGCATATGGGAATGTAAATAGGATTTTTTAGTTAACTGTTATACTATATAAGAATATAATTTTCTAGACTGGCAACTTTTAAAAGAGTTAAATTACTTACAAAATGTTTGATGCATTTTTACATTTCCTACACTTATTACAAGTATACACAGCGGGGTAAAAAATAAAATAAAAACAAGCATTTGTCAAACAAATATATGTGTAAATACAGTTTATAACTTATTAATAAAGGAAAAACAAAACCATTAGAATAATAACTTAATAACGATCAAATCAGAAATAAATGTTTTTATTATTCAATGCATTTGAAAATAATCTCCTTTTTAATTTAATCTAAGAATAAAGGCTTAACAAGAATAATATTATGGTGTTTATTTAAAGTTTTGTACTTATTATTTCAAGGTGTAACATTAATACAAATATTGAAAAAAGATATTAATACAGCAAAAGTAACTTGCTATTTTGTCACAAAGTATATATATGTTTTCAATTAGTTTTTCATAGACTCCAATGAAATTAAAAAAAAAAAAAATCAGAAGATTAGTAAGAATTACAAAAACAACAACGCAACACAAACACAGACGTAAAAGCGATGCAAACGTAAATATAGGCGCAGAAGCAGCTAGTGAAAGTTGAGAGAGCAGCAGTCTGAACAATAAATGAGATAAAAGAAATACAGTTAATTTCATTTCAATAGCAAAATTTTGTGGAACATAAAATTTTCTTATATTTGATTACAACATCCGCATTAATAAAATGGCGGAATACAGGTGCAGTTTTAGCTCCAGTATTTACGTAAACTAGATTAGTTCAATTTTCATTCAATTTATGTGCCTAATCTGACGTCCATATTTTGTACGTTTTCCTTTTCGGTAGATACGTCTATGTCCGAAATTTCACATATTGTGAACATACTGGAGCTGGAGATCTACGTTCAAAACTCGTCTATAGACGTAACTCGGACGCGATAGATGAAATATGAACATAATATGAACGTATGTGTTATGTGGGAACCTTTGGGGAATCATTGCAATAGTTGCCAAAAACAAAAGAGAGAAAAATGCAATTAATAAGCAGACGATATTTAGAAAAGTACAGATATTTAGACTGGAAAATGAAATTATCTGAAATTAACCACACGCGCAGACGATATTTACAAAAGTAACTATATTCAAACCTGAAAAGAATATATGAGTTATTCCATCAATAAATGCCATAATTTTGTTTATATCTTCATTATTTTATGAGTTATTAAACATCAAAATGGGTCCGGGACTTTATAAACACCCTGTATTACAGTCATAAATTCATTTCTGTTATTCTTAAAAGCAAAAAATTGCAGGTTTTCTTATTCATATACCAAATTCGATATATATATATATTTAATTATTTCTTATTAAAAAAAAAAAATAAATAAATACTTTTTAGTTTGTGTTTAATTTTTTTTTAATTTTTTCTATTTATAAATATTTGATTAACTGTGAATAATCTTAGAGCTTCTTGATTCTTCAGTTCTTCCACTTTTTCTGCATCATTAATTTTTAAATAAACTGTGTAAGTATTAAATAGCAGAGTAGTCAAAACTCATCAAATTAGTTTGAAATAGCACTATGAGCTAGTGATGAAACTTCACATAACTGATATTTTGCCAAAAGGAGCCTTAGCACATTCACATAGCAAAGTAATTCCTATGCAATTGCAATAGGTTTTCCATAGTAGTATAAACTTTGTACCTAAAGTTCTATAATCTATTGTTAAAAAAAAAAAAAAAAAGTTGAATATTCTCTAAATTGGAGCTAAGCAAGAAGAAAGAAAAAATAAAATAACTGCTTATAAATCCACATCTGTAAGGATTTATAACTTAAAAAAAAAAAAAAAAAAAAAAAAAAATCTACAAATTATAGATAAATAATTATAGTAAATAATTTTAATCTAATTTCATTGTTTTAAAGTTTTAATCAGAAGATAGGAGGAACTTTTAAGGAAGTTTATAGCCTGTTAAATTTTCCAAATCTACTAGTTTTTTTTTTTTTTTTTTTAACTATATGTGTCTTGGTAATTTTTTTTTTTTCTTTTTGTGATTGGTTAAAGGTGTGTTTGTTGTTGGAGCCAAGCGAACTGCATTTGGAACATTTGGGGGAAAGTTAAAAGACATTAGTGCAACTCATCTCGGTGCAATTGCAAGTAAAGCAGCTCTTGAGAATGCTAATGTAAAACCAGAACAAGTGGATTCTGTTAATTTTGGTTGTGTGATTCAAGTAATTATACTTCTATTATTTTGTTATGTATATCTGACTTAACCTTTACTGTTTAAAAATAGCATATATTAAAATTATATTCATAAATAAATCCGAAATGTAATTCATGATTACTAAATAAGTGATCTAAAAGAAGATATTCTATGTCCCTTTGAAATCTATTGTTACAGTTCTGCTGTATATTATGATTTACTGTTTCTATACCATTCGAAGTTTTTGAAAATGATGTTAAGGTAACATTAATCAAAATGTTCCTTTCATATGTTTTCAAATATTTCAGAAGCACATTCATGTTTTTTATTTTTGAGCCTTTTCTTAATATATTTTGAAGAATTTGTTTAAGCTACAGATCCTGTAGCAGAACTTAGGTGACACAGTGACATTGTCGTAGAAAAAATTTGTCACTTACAGAAAGATTTGCTCATAAAAATTCAAGGTATTGCAAAATTTCAGTAGAAAATAGGAACTCGTATGTTATACTTAAGAATTCTTCAACAGTCTATTATTAACACCTTCCGCTCCAGGCTAGCTGTAGTGGAAATATGTGAAATACCAGATTATAATTTTGAAATAATGCAATACATAACGAAGTAACAATGGAAAGCTGGATGTAGGAAATCAAAGTCCCTTTTCAGTTCAGGCAGTTGCTCAGGACGTGCATCGGCAAAGGATCCGACATAAATATCCAGTCACCTGCTGTAAGTGGTTCATCACCACTGTCATCGCTTTCGCCGTCTTCACTTGTTGTAAAGTCATCATTGGAATCTTCAAGTTCGTCATAATCAGGGATATAATCACTATCCGAATCACTAGAATCAGACATTATTCACAGTTTCAAACCCCGGCAAAACACACAAAATCGAGGAGCGAAAATTACACACAACTGCAGCTGCGAGAAATCACGAAACAACTGGCGTAGCCAAAACTAATAGGTCACCAAGACTACTAATGCCATCTAGTTGTCAGTAATGAAAATACAATTTCAAAATACCATATGACAAATAAAATAACTCTCTCTGATATCACTACAACGTTGGGCTTATTGTATCGTATACTTTCTTTGGACGTATGCACGTACGTCCATGGCCATTAACACTAGGACGTACACATGTACGTCCCTGGAGTGGAAGGGGTTAATATGATATTATATGTAGGTATTATGTGTAAATTAGAGTATATGCCAATATTGTCTTGCAGAAATGGTTTGCACAAACAAAGATTGTCACAGAAAGCATAAAAATATTCTGTTACAGGGGCTACAGATGTAGTTTTAATTTGGCTTTTATATAACTTTGTTATAAAAAGCTCTCTCACATAGTATTTGTAATGTTTAGTCAAATATCAATTTTCTAGTTAAATTCAAAATATAAAAACTAAAGTTAACTTTACTTCAAAAATATTCAAACAATGAAGCCTACTAACATATTTAAAAATAACTAGATAAACTTTACTTCAAGCCTCATTCTGAGTCTCTTTCACTGGAGACGAGCCCCGCAAAGACGTAGACCAAATTTGGCACCATCTATTGGAGAATCATCCAACTAAAGCCAAGAACAATGGCACAGCTCACTTGCAGCTTAGAACACTATCGGACTACCACAGAAGGTTGCCTTTGAAAATGCCAAAGACTCCCAGTGAAAGTGACTCAGGATGAGGTTGTTTTTAAATACTAGGCAGGCTGCACACCAAAGAAACGAGCGCGACTTGGACGACATAAGAGACAATCCCTAGCATTGCCGCTAACTTTTACTTTACTGCATACGCACACCAGAGAGACAAGCGTCATGTCTTATCAGTCGAGCGTGTGTCTCCCGTTTGTCGCTCGAATCGCACATGCTACAACTTTACGCTCATGTTGCAACATGGCGGCGATAGAGATTTGACAACTGTGAGTAAATTTAAATAACACTGGGCTCAACACAGTCACTTTTTTCAATACTAATAACTTAAATAGAAATATTTAGTAATCCTTTGCAATATTTTTCTTTGATTGCATATTACGAAGATTGCTTTGTATAAATAATAGTATTAAAACAAAAGTGACTACGCTGAGCCCTACAATGACAATACCAAATTCAAGTCCGTGTAATATACAGCAAACAATCAATTTAAGTTCAAATAGAAAGGAAAAACATATTAAAATTTTAAAAAAAATACGGATAAAAACAAATTATAGGGTAACAATTGTATGCAATAACCCCCATTATATATTAAAATTCGCTCTTGAATTTCATCCGTTTGACCGTTTCCGATAAAAGAAACAGAACAAGTTTACTAGCAGGGGATGCGTGGCTTAGGGGTAAAGGGTAGAACTCGTGTCAGAATGGTACTAGGTTCAAACCTTGCCGGAGATTTTTTTTTTTTTTTTTTTTTTTTAAGTAGAAAAATAATTTAAGAAAAAGGATAATGATTAAATTCTACTTTTTTTTTTTTTTTTTTAAATAGATATATTCTATAGAAAAACAATAAAAAGGAAAAATAGAGAAAAATTATTCATTTAAAGGGAAGAAGATCAAATATAGGAATTTAGTACAATGTTAATAACATCTTGGAAATTATTGGGTTTTTGCATCATTTTGCAATTTTTTATTAAAAACTGTTCAGATTTAAAAGCAACGTTTTCAACTGGAAACTATTAATTTAAATTTAACAATAAAGAAAAAAAAATATATAAGGTGCAATGTAAAATTATTTTTCTTAAATTATTCATTTATTTAAATTATAAAGAAAAAAAAAAAAAAAAAAACTTTTTTTAGCTTGGGGGGGGGGGGGGACTTTTTTTAGCTGGGAAAAAAAAAATAATAATAGTAATAATTTTATAGAATATTTGTTTGCATATCAATAATAACTTAATTAAAGCAGACAAGCTTTGTTTTCTGCTAGAAACAGGATATAAAACATTAAATAAAAATTTAAATAAAACATTAACAAAATAAAGGAATAAATAAATGAAATATAAAAATTATTTTCCCCTAAATTATTCATTTATTTAAATGATAAAGTAAAATAATTTTTTTTTTTTTTTAAGTTAAAATACTTTAATAATTCAACAACGAAAAATTGGTTTTTAAATTTAATAATTATTTTCTTTTAAATTATTCTTTTATTTTTATTTTAAAAAATTAAACATTTTTTAAATAAGAAAAATTAACTTTTATTTTATTCATTCATTGAAATGAATATAAATTTAAAAAATATATATAAATAAATAAATAAATAAATAAAAATTGAATAAATAAATAAAATATAAAGTGCAATATAAAAATTATTTAAATTCTTTAATTTTTTTTTTTTTTTTTTTTTTCAGGTTGAAATAAAATTTTTTAATAATTTAATAGACTATTTATTTTTACACAACAATAGTAACACAATTAAAGCAAACAATCAGCTTTTTCTATTAGAAGATGTTTATCAAATGTTAATTATAAATTTAAATAAAACATTAACCCCACCCTTTCCCCCACAAAAATATGAAGATTACTTTCCCTTAAATCACAAAGAAAAATTAAGTGTTTTTAGGTAGAATATAATATTTGATTAATTTAACAAAAAAAAAAAAAAAAACTATTTTTAAATTTAATAATTATTTTCTCCTTAATTACTCTTATCTTATTTTTTTTTTTTTTTTTTTTTCTGTTTTACTTGAAATTATAATAGATTTAGAAATTATAATCTCCTTATATTATAATAAATAAAACCTGAAATCTCAAAAGTCAACAAGCACACGTGATCAAAAACGCTTCCTTCGCAGGATGTGTCTGTCGCTTCGGTGTGAGTGTGAAACTCGAGTCGCTTGCACCACGTCTCCAATTCAAGAGGCGTATCGCGTATGCCGCTGTCGCTTGCCTCTTTGGTGTGCGGCAGGCCCTAGAGTTAATATTTTGGATTTATCAAGCTGTATATGAATAAATCACTGATGTATTTACTATTGTAATTCAAATTAATGCTGTAATATCTGCTGATGCAGTGAAATACCTGATAGACAAATTATTGAGAAATAAGTTGCAACAACATTGGCTTTAAAAGTGGAAAATTCTCATAGCAGAATGTATTAAATAAAAAGGGGAGGGAGTGATATTTCACATGAGTCTTTTATGTGAAAATAATGAAGTAAGAGGAGAAGAGATCAACACTTATTTGTACACTTCAGTAACAATTGTACTCTCTGTGGCATGTCAAGCAAGATATTCTTCTTGAGTCTACTATAAATAAAAAATTTAATAACACTATAAAGACTATGAATAAATTTTGTGTATTTTCTCTCTCTCTTTTTTTTTTTTTTTTTTTTAATACTTAAGGGCTGCCAGATTTTGTCCTCCCTCTTCTGTTGCTATTATCAAGACAGACTTTTCTGTTTCCAAGTTTTATGTATCTTTAATAATATAGATTCATTAATTTTTCTTCACTGCTGTTTCCCCCATCCAATTTCTATCATAAATCTTGTTTTTTTCCAGAGCTTCTTGATTGATGAATGTTTGTGATGCAGTACAATGTCACATTTTCTTCTCTCATTTGAATATTTAATATATACAACGAAACTTGAATAATTCAAACTTGTTTAATTCGAAATTCTGATTTTTTGCCCAGTCCCTAGAATTCTGTATTATAATAATGTTAAAAAATCGTTGATATTTTAATTTTGGATAATTTGAATTTTTCATATGATTACCTTTAAAATATTGCAGTAAAAATTGTTCCTGAGACTTTTTTCAGCTAAGGTGCATTATTTATTTTAATGGTTTTACAAAGGGAAAGAAAAGCAATTCTTGGAATATCACTATGTGGAAATTTCCAAGGATTTTTCTTTCCACCCTCTATTGCTACCTTTTTCCCTTCCTACTGCATTCACATCATCCAAAGCCTGTCTATATATTCCAAGAAAAGACTTGGCCACATCCCTTTGGCAAAAGAATCTATTTCACTGCGTGTTGAGAAGATCAAAACTTTTAGAGTCACATGTGCTTCTAGTGAATGACTTAATGCAGTTGTACATTTTGAATTTTTGTGCTTTAAGTATTATTTCTGTGCTTTTCTCTTACTATGGCATTGTGAAAAGCTGAAACTTTTTATAAGTCATTAACATTAGCTCAAAAGGTAGTGGTGATTAAGGATGGGGGAAAAGTCTTTAAAAAGAAATCTGAAATCACCAAGGAATTTGAAATTCCATCCAACAGGTTATCAATATATTTGAAGAATAAAGATAAATTTTTGAGCAGCAGAAATAGCACTAGAAAAAATATGAAGGACCTGACATCTCAGATATGGATGATTGTGTTATTAAGTAGTTTAAACAATTACAAGATGAGAACATTCCAATTAGTGGGCCTATTATGAGAGTCAACTCTGAACAGTTTACTTCTGCATTAGGCAATCAAAATTTCAAAGTCAGCACAGGTTGGCTGAATGGTTTCACAGACAGAAACAATATTTTTTTCAGGATTAACTCATTTCCAAAATGATATTCCAGAGATTTTTTCATTAATAATTTCAACATTCTTTATGCTTCTCAAAAGTGTAAACAGGCATAGGACAAGGTCAGTGAGAAAAAAATTATAAAATGCTTATGAAGTGAGATTTGTAAATAAAGAAATTGAAGAAGCAAATGTAGTAAAGAACTAATTTAAATTGATCCTGAATGGGCTGTTGATAATTGGGGAAATGTAAATTATGATTTTATCAATCTTGTATGAGAACCAGGGCTTAATATCTAACCAAAAAAAAAAAAAAGTATGGGAATGCTAATCTTTAAAACTTTTGCATGTGTCTCATTTTTAGGTCTGTAGACAAATTTTGAGAAATTTTACTCCAATTTTCCAAGCGTAAAATCAAATCTTACAAAAAAAATCTTCAAGACATTTTCTTATTTTTTATTTAATATTTTTAGTTAAACTGGCAGTTTTCTTCTTTGAAAACAAATTACTATTTACTATTCTACTTTTGATATTTTGATAAATTGTGGTTTCAATTTGATGCTCAGCAAAAGAAAAGACATACTTTTTTTTTTTTTTTTTATTCTAATAATTTCTAGCTGCTGTGTCAAAAGTGATAGTGAAAAACCAATATAGTCTGTTGCTTGGAAAGTTATGTAGATGGAAAAGCCTGTATTCCAAATGTTACATTACGATACATATCTTTATAGGGAAAGAAAAAGTAAGAGGAGAAAAAAAAATGAG
The DNA here is from genome assembly GCA_963930645.1 of Salticus scenicus. Lineage (NCBI taxonomy): Eukaryota > Metazoa > Arthropoda > Arachnida > Araneae > Salticidae > Salticus > Salticus scenicus. The sequence continues at coordinate 163,163,515 of OZ005657.1, forward strand.
ACTTTGATTTTTCAGAAATTATTCACTAATGAGTTTACACACTATAAGTTCCCATGCATTCCATCTAATATTTAATAAGTTACTAAAATGAAAGAAGTATGAAAACTGCACATTCCCATGTAAATTAAGCCCTGGTGAGGACCAGCTATGTCAACATGAATTAAAATGTTGTGTTCCAAGGCAGCTGTTGCAGACATTATTGCTCAACTAGCAGAGAGAGAAACCAAACTAAGGACAGACAGTCTGGGGATGAAGAGAATAAGGAAATACAGAGACGATCCTACCTAGTATATAAGAAGCTATGGTGCATATACATGAATTTCGATGTTTTTTGGAAGATCAGTGTAATGTAGTAAATTCTATTTTTGTATCATTTGATAGGTTGGAATTGTATGCTGTGACTCAAAATTTTTATTCAAAGAAGCAATCAAAGAACTAATAAATTATCTATTCTTTTAAAGTAATGAATAATTAAGCTATAGAAAAGAAGCTTAATTTAATGAAAACAAAAAGAATTTTTCAATAAAGTTTATATGTTAAATCTTTAATCATAAAGTTAATCATTTTATTTATTAATTTTTTTTAAATATATGTAATTTGATTTTTGGATAGTTAAAATTTTCTCTGGTCCACTCAACTTCAAATTATCCAAGTTCTATATATATATATATATATATATAGTTGGGATGTGCAACCTGCAGCTAAGGACCCCAAGTGGCCCAGGATCATAAATTTGTGGCCTTTGAGAGTATATTGGTTAAATATAATACGAAACTGAAAAACTGATACTTTAGGCTGTATTAATTGTAATCATCATCATCATCAGCAGTTTCCTTTTTGTGAAAAAGGGAAAGAGAGAGAAAACTGTTTTGCTTAAAACCATTTTCTTTTTTTTTTTCCCTTACTTTACTTGAAATATTTACTGTAGCTTTCTCATGGGGATCCCTACTTTCTTTGGGAGCAGAAACGACAAAACTGTGGGTGAAACTTCTTTTATACTGTTATACTGGGCTCTCTCCTCAGCGGGGGGTGGTGCCACAGGTGATCCAATCCCGCCGTTAACTCATTGTCATTGCATAAATTACAATTATTGACAATTTCAATTGTTTCTCTAAAAAAAATGCTTAATTTGGGCTATAATTGGCTATTTTGGTGGTTTTATCAAAATTAACATTGATATTTCCTTTTTGGTACGTTTTGCTAAAACGGTAGTTTTTATACAAATTTCTGTTTGACAGCTAAGTTTTCTGTTCTATTTCTCAATTACGTAACTTAAGTATGTTCTGTAATTTTTGGTGGAAAAGTCATGAAATAGTAGGTGGTTATATCTTTAAGTGGTTATAAGTGGAATAAGTGGTTATATCTTTAAATCTCTCCGAGAACATTAAAAGAAAAATGCAATAATCAGTTAAGTAAAGGTTCCCCCCCCCCCTTTTTTTTTAAATCTGTCTCTGAAAACATACAAGTATGTGCACTGAATTTAATGATAAGCAAATTTATCATTGAACTTATCATTTTGTAAGATTGGGAAAAAAAAAAACACAGACTGCTGATTGATAAGGAGTCAGAGAACTTGATGAAAGTCCTTAACTGACACAGAGTAATAATCCATGACAGTGCTGAAAGTGCCGGATTCAAACCCAAATCAAGCTTGTTGGCCTAGCATTTAGAAGTTGTAGGGAATTTTTTCTGAAACTTTTGTGAATATGGGATAAGAAATTTTAGAAAGACTCAATAAAGGACATTCCACTTGAGCACCCCTCAAGCAGACAAATGGTCTTAATCTGCACACACCTTTTTTTAAAACTATTATATATTTGAGTATAAAAATTAAAATGAAGTAAAAATAATAAAGGATATGTTTAAAAATCATGATATATTCTTTTTTAACTTGAATTTACCTGTTTTTCGAATATTTAGGTACATATTTTTTAAAAAAGATCAAAAATCCAGAAAATCCAAACATCTCGAAAAATGGTCAAAACATTTTCAGGAACTCTTAAATGCATAAAATTGCCAAAAAAAGAAAGTTTATTTGCAGGCATTTGACATATAAAAGCAAAATTCAGAGAGTTGAATATACTTGAATTTTTCAAAACATTTTACTTTTAATCTTGCTAACAGGGGTGGCTCAGAAACCTTTGGGCAGACTTTACCTGTCTGGTCTCGGCCAAACTTTATGGGTTTGGGGTGCCAAACAGGGGTGGCTCATGTTATTCAGATGACAAGATTTGTTTCTATAATTACTCTTTACTTAATGTATTTTCTTTTAATTCCATATTCACATTTAAAAAAATCACAACCATTAAATTAGTACTCATTTTCTAAAAATTGATATTTTACATTTTTAGTATTTTATGTTGTGGCTGAAAAATGAGAAATACTTGGTGAAAATTCGCATTTTTAAACTCAAAATTAAAATATAAAAACTAAAGAAAAGACAAATTTTAGAAAACAAGTACTAATTCAATAATTATGAATGATATAATTTTCTGAATACAAAAACAGAATTTATATATATATATATATATATGTGTGTTGCTTGGCTTCTACTGTGCTTAATAGATCATCATTATTATATATATATATACGAGGTGTGGCAGAAAAGTAATGAGACTGATTTTTTACTTAACAAAATTTTTATTTCTTTCAAACATCAATGTTATCCCCTTCAAATTAGTTCCCTTGGGCAGCTACACGCTGATGGAGACGTTGTTCCCACTGTTCGTAGCAGCGCTGGAAGTCTTCAACCGTTATGCTCTTCAGCATGTCCGTTACAGTCTTTTGTATGATTTCTAAAGTCCCGAAATGACGGCCTTTGAGGACATTTTTCAGTTTAGGAAAAAGGAAGAAGTCACAGGGACTGATGTCAGGGAAATAAGGGGGATGGGGAACCACAGGAATGCCTTTTGAGGTCAAAAATTCTGTTATGGAGAGGGCAGTGTGACATGGGGCGTTGTCATGATGGAGCAACCATTTCTCTGCAATGTCTGGTCTCACGTGAATGACCCCTTTTCTGAGCCTTTCAAGGACGGCTATATAAAATTTTGTTAATAGTTTGTTAAACGACGGTCTGATCTCACAAGAGTTTTCACACGTTCGATGTTTTCGTCGGTTTTCGAAGTTGAAGGCCTCCCTGAACGTTGTTCATCTTCAATATTTTCACTGCCTTCCAAAAAGGCTTTGTGCCAGCGAAAAACTTGAGCTCGGGATGAAGAATGTTCCCCATAGGCCTCTTTTAACTTTTCAACCGTCACACTTGCCGATTCTCCAAGCTTAACACAAAATTTAATGGCACAACGTTGCTCCAAATTCCGCTGCTCCATTTTGCGTGACGTACAACAAAAACACAACTTCACTAATCGCAGTCTCAAAAATCACGTAGTTAACGGACGGAGTAGAAACTCGAACTGAGCTATGGGAGGGTTCTGATACACGTGCTCTCTCAAGGACAACAGCGCAGGGTTGCTAGATCGCTTGCAGTATCGTCAGTCTCATTAATTTTCTGCCAGACCTCGTATATATATGTGTACATACAATAGGTAATGAGTACTTTTGGAAACAAATTTTACCATAAAACAACATTATCCTTGACTGTTGACAAGATTAGCTATTGTCCCCTTTTAAAAATCACATTGACTATCAGACATTTGTTTCTTATATTATAAATAATAAATAACCTTATTTTGAAGTCTTTAATCTTCCACCTGAGTTACTTTTGTGCGAGGGCCCCCGGCATCATCTGAGGTGAGACCTTCATGGTTGGTGCTGATTTTTCCCAAAATTTAAAATTTACTAATAGCTTGATGTACAGCTGTCTTGCTCACATTTACCCTCGAACTTATTTGACGTTCAGAAAATCCAATTTTATGCAGGGTGAATATTTCTGACCTTTTTGTAACAGTAAGTGAAGGTTTTTTTACCCATTACAATAATTACACAACAGCACTGTCTGTGACAAAATCCAATAAACAACCGGCGATAAACATGCCAGGCACTTTTATTTATAGCAGTAGAATGTGTCTGATGCAATCAGCACATGAAATGATGCAATAATCTGTACAAATGATGCAATATGTTAAAATACTGTAAATCGACTACTGGTCTTAAACTTTAGCAAATGACTGTATAATTACACTGAATGTTTTAGCAATTTAAAGTAGGGGTATTTTCAAATTATAAGAATTGGCTTTTAATATAAAACATTTTAGTGTACTTGGATATTGATTTGATTGATTCATTATAAAATAGTTTAGAAGTATTTTGATAGGATATCAAGTTGGGAACAAAAATAACTTATCTGTTTCTTCATGAGCAAAAAGTAGCCATAGTGCTGGTAAATTAAACTTTTCAAAATTTTTAATATGATAGAATACTCACACACAATTATGCAATTTGCAATATTTATCAGATTATTTTACATTGAATTATATTTATGAAATGTATTAAATTCTTTATTGTACATATTGTTTTTTTTTTTTTTTTCTTTGATTTTTAGAAGTGCTTTTCCATATATTGAGAATATTGCTTTAATTTTGCATTTGATATTTTCTTTTATCTATCCTCCACACAAGAAAATAATAATAATAAAATATTAGATAAAGTATTTATCTGCAAAACTCACTGAAATTTAGATATGATGCACTAAATTATTTTATCAGTTTGTTTTGATCTGATAGCTTAGTATTAATCTGAAAATTGTTAAGTTTCATTATTATTATTATTATTATTCATTTATATTAGTTTTTTTTTTTTTTTTTTTTTTTTTCTTTCCAAAGGCAAGTTCTAAAGATGGTCCTTATATTTCTCGTCACATTTCTTTAAGAAGTGGAATTCCACAATCTGTGCCCTGCTTAACAGTTAATCGTTTATGTGGTTCTGGTTTTCAAGCAATTGTAACTGGTTCTCAAGTATGATTTCTCTGTATTTATTTTTATATTTTAAAAATTAATCTTCATTTTTTAATGAAAATTATATAATTAACAAATTTCAAGAAAAGGGATAGTGTTTCTTACAAAAACGTGTTATGAAAAATGGAAGAAAATTATTTCTTTACTTTAAACTTACTTAGTGAAACAAAATGATAATTCTATTCATGAAAGTGCAATTGATTTAAATACAGTATATATAGAGGTGGTGGCTATATGTTTAAAACAAAATGTATCTTATATACAATATATGAATACTTATCTATTTATCTATTTTGCCCAATATATTCTTATACATGTATTTTTGAGAGTTTTAGAAACTTTACAATATATTCTTGATTCAAAATAAAAATTTAATATGGTTTTAAAATATACTTTTGAAAAACAATTTTTAGTAGTATAGGTGGGCACCTATGCTACTAAATTCATAGTCACACCTTATCCCCCGACCTCCGTATAATTTCAGAATTTTTAAAATAAAAACACAATCAATCAGCCCTGATCTGTAAACAATAAAAATTAAAAAATACATAGAGAAACCTCTTTTGCTTAATAATTTGATAATTGAATAAATAGGCCAGCTCATTCTTAAAGCTGCCCCCAAGTATTCTGGAAATTCAGCCAAATTATACACAAAAGAAATAACTTTTTTAGTTAGGCTAAAATTTATAATTGGCTATTCACAAATTATTATTTATTACAGTATACATGACATATTTCTATTCATATATTAAAAACATTTAAAACCGTTTAAAATTACCTCACAAGCGCTTTCAACTGCTTCAGCAGTCTTCCTCAGGTGTGCTCCGGTGAACCACGTTCATCGGGCGTATCTTTTGTTCTTCCACCTCTCTTCTCTAGGACAGGGCGCCACCCGGCATCAATTTCCATTGGCTCAGTATTGCATGCATCGTGATTCGCAATAATTTTGACAATTTCCCTCTTTGTGGCATAATAATAGTTGTTATAGTGAGCGATTTTGCTGAAGTTTTTAAAGTCTATTTTTATATTTTCTTTTTCGTTTATTTTTGTTAGTGCTGTTGTTATTTTACCGTATTTTATAACATTTTCATGTTCTTTAATCCGTGTTTTTATCTTTTGTTTCGTCATGCCGATATAGCATCCTGTTGTTTTATCTTCTTTAGTGTAATTAATTTTGATAAAGAAGATAAAACAACAGGATGCTATATCGGCATGACGAAACGAAAGATAAAAACGCGGATTAAAGAACACGAAAATGATATAAAATACGGTAAAATAACAACAGCACTAACAAAAATATACGAAAAAGAAAATATAAAAATAGACTTTAAAAACTTCAGCAAAATCGCTCACTATAACAACTATTATTATGCCACAAAGAGGGAAAACGTCAAAATTATTGCGAATCACGATGCATGCAATACTGAGCCAATGGAAATTGACGCCGGGTGGCACCCTGTCCTAGAGAGGAGAGGTGGAAGAACAAAAGATACGCCCGACGAACGTGGTTCACCGGAGCACACCTGAGGAAGACTGCTGAAGCAGTTGAAAGCGCTTGTGAGGTAATTTTAAACGGTTTTTAATATATTTTATACTTTACCTTTTATTGATTTTAAATAAATAAAATATTTCTATTCATTTATAAATATGTATGTGTATTTTAGAGCATTAATTATTCTCTCTCTTTCTCTCTTTTTCTGTTCTTTCTTTCATCCAGTGAGTGAGTAAGTGTAATTATCTATTGACTTATAATGACAGCAGTAATTTAAGAATATTACTATAAAGAGAAATTGCATATTATGCCTTAAAATAAACAGAGTAAGATTTATTAAAGTTCAATGTACATTTAAAATTATCTAAAATAGGTGCAGGAACAGCTTTATTTGGCATGTAATTTTGTGTACACAGAATTGCATGCCATTATATTAAATTACACTGAATTACATTTCAACCTCCCGTTCTCTTGCAGTGGATACAGTATTTAAATAATTCAGGCTGTTATTAATTTGCCTTCAATAAGTCTTTTAAATTTTGAATGTGAAATAATGTTACAAAATCTTATTTTAGTATAATTATTTTATATTTGTCATTATTGTTGCAGGAAATATGCCTGAGAGAAGCAGAAATAGTGCTTGCTGGAGGAGCTGAAAATATGAGTCAAGCCCCTTTTGCAATAAGAAATATGAGGTTTGGAACAACATTTGGTACTGATTACAATGTAAGCCAATGTAGATAGTTTGTATTTTTGTTCTTGTTATCATTTTATTTTCTCTGTAATCTTGTGTTTTTCATTTTTAATGAAACTTTATCCTCATTTTTTTTTTTTTTTTTTTTTTTATGAAGCTTTATCATCAATTTTTGCTCTATTTTTATAACCCTTATCGTAATTAGATTTTTAACCTTCTAGCAGGCAAGTCTAGTACCAACTTGAAAAGCTGTACATATTTCCCAGATACACTATTGTGAAATTTAAATTTTCAAGAATGCAACTATTAAAGTTAGGTTGTAATTAACAAAGTGTGAATAAATACAATTTAATTAAAATTTTTAACTTAATAGGCTAAAATGTTTATCCCTAAGTTATTATTTTTTTTTTTTTTACAATGACTGATTCATTTATTTCATATTTTTTTAAAGGGCTCACTAAATTTAGATTTTGAATGCAACACAATACTTAAATATAAATATAGGCTGTTCTAATTGATTTAATTCTGCTGGCATTTTGCCAGTCACTGCATGAAGCATTGTATGATTTGCTAGCAAAAATCAAGAAATGGATAATGTCATATCTGTCATATCAAGCTTCTTAAGAAAATTTTTAACCATTTGCTCATCTTTCTGCTTGACCATTTAAAGCTAAATGAAATGGATAAATTAATATCTGTTTGATGCTATTTACTCTTAGAAATTCTCAAAACTGATAACCAGTAAATGAGGAACTGTTATATGAAACTAATTCTACAGGTAATCCAAAAAATAAAATAATAAATTCAATATACTTTATTATTGCTTTATATTCTGTATTTGGTACAACTTGTATGTCTAGCCATTTAATATAAGAATCAACTACTAAAAAATATTTATCCTTAAATGAACTTGCATGCATATTCTTTCCCAGGGCTTCCCTGATTTCTATTCTAAAAGTTTTAACTTTTAAATCATGATTGCAAATATTTGGCATCTAATGCAAGAATTTGCAGTCGAACTTCGTTAATGTGAATCTCAAGGGGGATAAAAAATGTGTTCATGTTATCAGTAGTTCATGCTATCAGTAACTCAGAAACTAATCTTCCTTTTGACGGTGACTATGAACATAGTTCATGTTAAAAGTAATTCATGTTAACGAGGTCCGACTGTATTAACTCCTCAATTTCTTTACTCATATTCGTCCACCAAATAACGCATCTGATTTTTTGCTTTCATACTATTTGATATACAGAGTGTAATAATTTTAGCATAGAATCTACATCCCTGGTCAGTCATAATTACTCTGGCCCCATAGTAAGCAGTTTTTCAAGCAAGAAATTGAATCTTACCTTTTGAAATAACGTTCAGATTCTGATGATTGATTCTTTCTGCCAACCATTTAAAACCTGTTCGAAAACTTGTTTTGTTACAGGATTTTCAAGAGTCCATATAGTAATAGTTTCTGAAGTAAAAGGCTAATTTTCTCATTTCAAACAAACATTACCTGAGGGGTTATATGATTCATCTATGGTTAGTTTCTGCAAGCGATAATCTACTTAAAGTGTTAGCATTTTTGTTACCTTCATAATATTCAATCAAATAATCATAACTTGCTAATATTAAGGGCCAATTCAGCATCCTAGGTTATAGAGTATCAGGATAAAGAAAACAATTTAAAAAGTAATTTTTGGTCAGTAACAATTTTTTTTCCCCCCAACCAAATATTGATGAAATTTAGTTACATCAAAAATTATTGGCAATGCTTCTCTATCTATTTGTGCATGATTTTGCTCAGATTTGTTTAAAGTTCGTGATGTGTACGCAATAGACTTTTCAGAGGTGTTAACAATGTGGTTCAAAACACAACCTGAATCGTAGTCAGAAGCATCATAACATAAAACAATGTTTTTGTTTACATCGTTTCGTATTATTCTAACCTGTAAAAACAATAACTCCAAGATACTTAACCTGTTATTTGCCAAAACTTTTAAATCTATTTTTCTTTTAATTATTGAAATTTTTAAATTTCTGTTAGAACATTACAGGACCAAAATAATTTCAAACAATTAAATATATTACTAAAAGAGTTACTATTTTGGGGTCAATAGCAGATTATGTTGTCTAAAATGTTATAAAAACAATTAAAAATTTAACATCCCAAATAATAATAAAAAAAAAGAACAATGGCAGGTAATGGTTTATATATACAACTTAAGTTTTCTCATGGTACTGTAGGTGCCAATGTTTCCATTTTCGATGGAAGATTTCTGATTTTTTATTAATTTCTTCCACTTTAAAAAAAAAAGTTGCAGATGTAGTTTGCAGAAAAAAATAAACTCTGGTAACAAGGTTTTAAAAGAACAAGCCCCCCCCCCTCCCTTTCCCCCCAAAAAAGCTATTTTTAGCCAGCAACTATTCAACCAAAACACAATAAGGAAAAGGTAAACAACATGTCACATTATGATACAAAACAATTATTTTAACTTGGAGTAATATATTCTAAGTAAAAAATATATGAAATACAAAGAAAACTAGAAACTTCATAAAATATACAAAGCAGAAAATCGGATTTCTTTCAATTTTTTGATTTTTTATAGACAATGCAAAAATTAATTATTTTTTTTAATTGATTGAAAATGAATTGGTCTTTGTTTTTGTCTTCAAAAATTTTCAATTTTAAAGTTTGATAATTTGAAATTCTTACACAATTTAAATTTTTAATATATATACACACACAAATGACTTAAAATTTTAAAAAGTACCCTAAATATATTAAGTTTGTCCAAGACGTATCTTTAAGAAATGATCTAAAAGTGCAAAATTGTTGTAAAAGCACAATGTCATGAAAATTCAGGCCGTGGTCTGGTAAGGACAGTAATTATTATAATCTAAATAATAATTATTATTATTGCGTCTGTAGTAAAAGTTATTGAATATGCAGTAAATTTTTAAAAACCCACTTTTAAATAGTAGGGTTTTTCAAGTGAGCTCGCCCGAAAAAATCCAGGCAGGTTTTTTCAGGCTGGGCGGCCCACTTGGGCGAACCCTATCCAATAATGATCAGTGTTCCAGCGTTCCATGGAAGTGTTTAGATTCCCAGTCTTTCTCCATCCACAATATAAATATCAATACTCATTTTAAACTTGCTTTATGAGATTCTTTAATCTACAAAAGAATAGAATTTTCAATATTTCTCACTCATGTAATTATTTAATTCCTCCCTACCACCCCCTTTTTTATTCTTGTCTGATCATCTGCGATCAAACATTTTGTAGAAGTTTTTTGTTTCGGAATCTTTCTCCATACACAACATAAATGTTAATTTTAAACTGATTTTATGATATTCTAAAACCTATAAAGAAGTAGAATTGTTTAATAATTCTTACTCATGGATTATTTTTACACAACACCTCCCTACCCCATCTCCCACCACCGATCAATAATTAAACATTCTCCAATGTTCTAATTTTCTCAATCTATAACAAAAGGATCAATATTCATAATAAACTTGTTTTATAAGTTCTAGAACCAGTAAAGTGATAGAAGTGCACAATATTTCTCACATGATTTTTTTTTTTTTTTAATACTTAATTATTACTGAACTTTTTGAATTTGTTTTTAAAATGCTGTGTCATCAAACAAAAATTATGCTAGTTCTTATGCAGGTTTCATAATTCCAGTAACTGAAAAGGCAAGATATGAGTTGAACAATGATTCTAACTAACCATACTCAAACCATACTCATGCTTCTAATAGAATAGATTGTTGCCATTTTTTTCTCCTTAAATTCAAAATATTGTCATTAAATTAGACTAAGAAAAGCAGAAATATATACTTTCTTTGAGTAAAAAATTATATAAGTATTTTAATTATTATACAAGGAAAAACTAATACAGTATAGGACCCATTATCCGGAACCAGAAGAATTCTGGATTTCGGAATTTTCTGGATTTTAGGTCTTTTTTCTATTTATTGCTTTCCCTTAATTATAAAACATAACTCAGTAATTGACAGGTACAAATTTACTTCTAGGAGCAACTACTTTACATACAGACAGACATTTAAAAAAAATATTTGAATTATATTCTAGAGCTCTTAAAACATGCAAATAAATCAAAAACTGGAAGTCAAGATTTTTTGCAAATCTGATACTTTTTTCTATTAAATTTAGCAGGAAGAAAAAAAATAACTATAATGCGTAAAAATATACAAACATGTGCATTACTGCCATTTGCCATGAGTGGCATGGTTGCTTCTTTATCAATGCTGTTAAACATGAATACTATCTCAATCATAAGAGCAGACAGTGGCGCCAACTTTTGGAAAAGATTGGGTGGGCTCAAATATTTTTGGGTTAAAGGAACAATGCTATACAGATTTTTACTTTTCAAATATACTATGTAAGGAAAGTATTGTAATCCATGACAAAAATTTTAATTTGAGATTTTGATGTAGCTATACATTTTGAAGTCCTCTGAGTTAAATTTTGCTATTTTTACGGTGATGTATGAATGTGTGTGTCTGTATGTTTCTACGTGAACACGATAGCGTCTAAATGCTTTGTTCCAATAAGTTGAAAGTTGGTACATATGTTGTTGGTTTGTAGATCATTGTTGCATGAACCCTATTGATTTTGGTGAATCTAGCACTTATAGTTTTTTTTTTTTTTTTTTTTTACAGGGACATAACAAAAACGTTCTTTAACATTATGGTCTATGGGTTAAAATTATTTAAAGTACGGTAATGTCTAAACACCTTAATCAAATAAACTGAAAATTTTTGCATAATGTTATAGGTCATTCTCACACAAACTGTATAGATTTTGGTGAATCTAGCACTTATAAGTTTTTACAGGCACACAACAAAAATCCTTTATCATTATAGTCATAGGCTGAAATTATTTAAAGTGTGATATTATCTAAACGCCCTACCGAACTGAGCTGAAAATTTATGTACATGTTATAAGCCACCAACGAACGAACTATATAATTTTGAGGACTTATAGATTTGTACACAAGGAAATTTTTTTTTATCATTATGGCCTATGAGTTCAATTATTTAAAATGCGACAGTGTCTAAATGCCTTAAAATGAACTGGGAATATAAACTACATGTTTCTGGTCCCCGACACATGAACTGTATAAATTTTAGAGAATATAGCACTTATAGTTTTTTACAAATAGATAACGAAAAGTTTTTTATTATTGGGTTTATGGGCTCAAATTTTTGAAAGTGCGATAGAGACTTAGACGATAGTATTTTATCCAATTCACCTGAATGTTTATACACATGTTATAGGTCAATATCTCACGAAATGTATTGATTTTGGAGAATTTAGGATTTATAGATTTTTACAGGGACAGAACGAAATACTCTATTATTATCATCTATGGGCTTCAAATTATTTGAAGGACAATGGCATTAATTGGAACAACATACTATTGGATTGTTCGGAAAGTAATTTCGTTTTTTCCTTTGAAAATGGGAGAAGATTTTCTTATATTGTATAAATATTTTATTGAATTATATATTCTCTACTTTGATCGGTTTTTTAGCGATCTTACAAGTTGTTACTTGGCAGTTTTCATAAATCAATACTTTATTTTGTCTTCATTAGCAAAAAAATTGGAACAAAATTTGGTAAACCAGTTTTGATTTAGAAATTTTTTAACAACATTGAAAATTCATTTTTGATAGAAGGGAGTAGAGAAGTGCCGAGCTGGTTATCAGCCAGGGTAGCTCAGTGGTTCGACGTATGGTATTCGTTAAGCAGATGGCCCGTATTTCCAGCTCTGGGATTTTTCACATAGTTGGTAAAAATTCAGCTTTCTACTCCATTCTATTTAAAAAAAAAAAAAAAGAAGAAGAAGAAGAAACCAATTTTGCACTGGCATTCTTTAAATAAATTTTCTGTATACACATTGTATACTTTTTTCCTTGTTTGAACAATATTTTTGCCATTTTGATAGCGAAAACAAAATATGCCAAAAATGTCGCTTCCGATTTTCTTTATTTGATAGGGCACCAATCAAAACCTATTGAGGAGAATAAAACGAATTTTTTCACAAGCAAGCCTTGTTATATCAGCTGTCACAATATATAATGGTAATGCAGCTTAATTGTGAAAATGGTGTGAAAAAAATACAATTAAGTCATCTGCTGAGAAAAATGAAATTACTTTCTGAACAACCCAATATATAGAAAAAAATACTCAAATACCCTATTATAGTTTTCTTTTTGTTTATTTAATGACTTGTCTTACTTTACTTTTCTATGCAACCATTAATTACTCTATGTTCGGAAAATCGAATAGAGTCACTCCAGATTTTTTTTTTCCCATGAGAGAGGGATGAAGGCGGATAAGGATATATTAATTCAACACTATTTAAAGTATAAATGTATTATGGAATTAAGAATGGACCTTTGTCTGGTCAAGTTTCACTGAAGGGTGAAGGAAGGTGCGCAATATGTTTTCCGTGACACATCTTTTGCTATCACCAAAAATTTCTTATTTGGTAAATAAAAATATAAAAATTTACAGTTTACACTGATTGTAATTCATTTGTAAAATATGAAGTTTTTAACTGATAAACATTTAATTGTTAGTCCACTGAATTTCCTTTTATGGCTTGTATTCCTAACTTTTTTTCAAAGGAAACGCTTTTTTAACCTTTAAAAATATAAATAAATAATAAATGAGAATAGTGAAAATTGGATGGGCTGCAAGAGCAAATTATTGGGTGGGCTCGAGCCCCATGCACCACTGAGAGCAGAATACTAAAATAAACAAAAAATTTAAAAAAAATGATTTTTCTTTAAAAATTTCCATTTCTTTTTTCTTCATTTTTAAAATCTTAATGAGAAGTTAAATTTGTAATCAGAAGTATTTGTTACCTATTATCCTTTTTTTAATTCTATTTTCAGTTTCAGCATGTTCATGACCAAAAAATTAGTCATTAATTTACAAAAAATAATTTTTAATATTTTATTTTGTGACTATGAAGTGCAAAATTGAGTTAATGCATATTTTGCAATTTTAGCTTCAGAATAAAATATTAAAAATTTATAAAGACAGTTCTAAAACAAGGACAAATCTAATGGTCATGAATCTTCTGAATCTGAGAATAGAATTTAAATATATATATATATAATATTGAATTATTAAAAATGAATTATCAAATGCAGTGAAAGCCAAGCAACAGATACAAGACCACTGAAACCACATAGACCAATACGAAAGTAAATTTCAAGAAAAAAAGCTCAAAATGGTGAAAACAAAATTTACCAGGGAGACCTTTTTCATCCTTGAGCACCAATGTACGATTTCGTTCACTAGTGGCTATAATAGCAAATCACTAGTGAGCCCCCTATCATACATGAAAATTATAGAAATGAAATTGAAAATGGAATAAGCTATTAAGTACAAATAACAGAGAATCCAACAAAAAGCAACCATTATAAACATTCAACACTCACAGGATGACACATGTATCACATGGACCAAAAAGGCAAAACAATTCAGGGGTCCAGTTGTTCAAAGAGTATAACAATCAAAACTCAAGGTTTATGAATTTATAGCTGAAAGAACAATGAAACAACACAGCAACAGATATATTTATTATATTATGTGTTTAATTGTATGATTACTAATTTTAAGAATAGTTGACAACTCAACAGTGAAGTAATTGAACATGTAATGGAAAAATAAAAATTGCATATCATCACAAGGTAAATGCAACGCCTTCTGTTTTTTTTTATATATATAATTTAATTTCAACCATTCAGCCAAACAACACCCATCCTCCATAATCAAACATCTGCCCACCCAACCTCCACTTTTTTTATTGTCTTTTAATGTTTTATAATTTTTTGGTTAAAATACACAGATGTGCACTCTTGTTTTTATACTTTGCAGAACATAATTTTTTTTATACGAAATAAGTGGTTAATGATGATGTTTCTAAATACCGAAAGATACAGACAGGAATTAAAATGTGTAAATAAGCTTACTTTAAAACTAAAATCTTGCCGTTTGTCATAGATATCTGTGTAAATTTTATTACCATTAAAGATAATTTTTAGATCTAAAAAGTTAATTGATTGATTAGAGTATTTTGAGTTAGCTTTAGGTTAGATGGATAATTAAAGGAAAAGATATTTTGTGATTTCTTGTTAAGATAAAATACAATATCATCATCTATGTAGCGATAAAGCCAGACATCATCATAACAGAATTGCTTTTCATAATAATAGAGGTAAAATCTGCTAAAATACTAGAGCTACATCCCCCTTGTGGGATTCCTACTTTTTGTAAATAGATTTTGTTGTTGTGGAAGATATAATTATTATGGATAACAAAGTTAAGTGTTTTGAATTTTTCTGCTTTAAAATTGCTAGGAAGCTTAATCTGAGTTTTATATTCGTTAAAAAGACTGTAAATGATGTTACTAAGATCGGATAACTCAATATTATTGAAAAGATCTTGAAAGTCATGATATATATATATTAGTTAATAATTGATTTGAAATTTCCCTATAGAATAACATGGAGTTTGGCTGTTGGCGACAATAAGTGCTGCATTCCCTTAATATGTGGGAGTATATCAGAGAACAGTGGCGGATTTAAGGGGGGGGGGGCTAGGGGGCTGAAGCCCCCCCCCCCCAAAAAAAAAAAAAAAAACACTGACATTCACAATTGAATATTGCAATTGTAAATTTTTTATTTGTCTAGAATAACACTTAGAAAAATCTTAGCCAGCCCCCCCCCCCCCCCCCCCAAAGTCAAGTTCTGGATTCCCCACTGTCAGAGAACATAATTTCCAATTAGCAATTTTTTTCCCTACAATATTGAAAACATGTATCTGTTAAGGTAGGGCCTCTCAGATTATTTATCACCTGTCGGAATAATGTACATAAAGCTAGTTGTTGTTTTGGATGTTTGAATCTTGTTGAACAAAATTCTCTGAAATTTTCGGAAAATCAGGAAGGGGGGAGGAGAGAAAGAAAGAAAAGGAAAATGCTGATTCAACTATTGTGAATTTTCTAAATAAAATATTACCTTTTTTTTTTTTTCTATGGATCCTCATAATTAATGAATTCTTCACTATGCATTCTGTATGATATTTAGTAATACTTAAAAAAAAAAAAAAAAAAGCTTATAAGCCTTAAAATAACCAACAATTCTAAGTAATTTATTAGAAAATTATATTTCCAACAATTCCTACAGTAAAAGAACATTTATCTCAAAAATAATTTCAAATGGCATTCATATCTGTGTTCTGGTATCTACTTTGTCATTATCTAAAAGTTTCATTACTAGAAGTCGCTTCAAAGTTCATTATTATTTTTATTATTATTATTGTTTTTTTTTTTGTTGTTGTTTTTTTAAGAATAACTTTTTGCAGATGCTATTTTTCAGATTGTGTTGTTTTCGCTGCATGCCATTAAATAAATCAGCTTCATAACTCTGAAAAATTTTGTCTAATTTATTAAAATGTCATTAATGTTTCTTATTGATAAAGCAAATCTGATATTACAATTTTCTTATAATTTGTTAAGATTTTAAGGAAAATAAGTGAATCGGATATAAGATACAAAATCTTTATAGTTGTGTTTAAAGATAACTATCTAACTGAATGTAGCTAAATATGTTTAAAAATTTATGTCTATGAAACAGAAAGTTTTAGAAAAATACTTTGGTTTCCTTTACATTTTGATGAATACATATCAAGCATGAAAATTAGATTTCACTGTCATTGCTTCTAATATTATTAGAGTCTTAATAGTAGACTTCTATAATTTTATTTAGAGAATTTTAGCTGCGCTGTGCAAAACTACAGTTAACTTATATATGCATCACACTGTAGTTAATTAAGATTAATGATTTTTTTTTTTTTTTTTTTTTTTTTTTTTTTTTTCTAGCTAGAAGATGTATTATGGACCTCAGTTTATGACACATATGTGGATATGCCAATGGCTATTACTGCTGAAAATTTAGCTGCAAAATATAAAATTTCTCGTGAAGAATGTGATGAGTTTGCTTTACAATCTCAAATGAAATGGAAAAAAGGTAATATAAGGTGTAGATTTGTATGATGTTAAATTTCATTCTTATATTAATCTCTTAAATCACTACAGTTCCTTACTTTATGCCTAAAAAATCAAGTCTTTCAGTATTGCTTTACATCTTTATACTCATACATTATCACTGTGACTATTTTAACTACATTTTTGTCCTTGAGATCAATATCATTAATGTGTAGAGTTATTTGGAATAAAAATTCATCGAACAATATGACAAATAGTAGCTTCCATTTTTCCTTGAATAATTTATAATTTCATTTGTTAATTAGATTTCTTCATGTTTTTTAATGTATTAACTATCAGCATAAAAGTTTTGAATATTAATGCATTAGATAGGTTCATGCCTTTTAATTCCCCATCATATAAGTATGGAGGATTTTGGTAATTCATAAAAATTTCTCATCTTTTTTTTTTATATTTTAAGGTGTGAGGAATCTGGCAATCACAAAATCAATGCATCTGTAGTGTGTCAGTTTGTTAGTCTGTATGTCTGTATACATAATATCTCAAGAACAAATAATCATAAGGAAATCAGACCAGTTTTAAAATATCATTTATGCTACTTGCATGAACATCATTAATTATGAATATTCTACTTAGTAAACTTTGTAAGTTATTAAAAATTTCACACACACATACACTCCCACACACACATATATATATATGTGTGTGTGTGTATTATAAGGGTTATAGCATTGGAAAAAGCAAAGAAAGCTTCATATGCTAAAGACTAATCAATCATGCAAAATTATACAGAATTTGTGCAAAACTTTAAACTATGCACAGAGTAAAAAAGTACATTATATCATAAGAGATTAAACAGAATTTTCTAAAATAAAAAAGGATCAATCCATTCAAAATATCTATATGATACAATATATGAAAATAAAAATTTTCATTAAAATTCTGGAAACATTTATTATAAAACCTAGAAAAATGAATATTTTCTTTCTGTCATGATATATTTTAACTTCATATCGCAATTCAAATGATTAAGTATCGTGAAAATACACATGTAAACAACAATTTCTACATGAATGTCTGTCATGATTGGCAACAACATGACATCATACAGCAGAATCAAAAGTATTTTCTCCCATCTAGAAAAGTGTTTTTTTTTTTGTGATATGTCTCTAATATTTTCTTAAAAATCATCTGGAAAACTCAGGGAATTTTTTTCCCACATTTGAGTATAAACCCTGTAATGTAATTCTACTTACTCATTTTTATTAAGAGATTTTACTTATTTATTTTTCTGTTTCTTTGTTAAAAAAGAAAAAAAAAATCTGGTAACTTATAATACATTTACAAAGTCCAGTCTGGTATAGTTGTGGCACTCAGTATTTGGTTAGAAATTTTGGTAAGTGTATCACTGTATCTACTTTTGGGGTCACATCAACAGGCTGTGCTCTTGGAGAAGGTGAGGCAGTGATATCTGCTCATTGACAAAACACCAGGTCAACAACCTTTCAGTTGATGGTGTTTATGGATGCCCGAGAAACCATTTGCTTTACCTGTTAAAGAAACAGGATACTTGTGGTATAGAGAAAACCCTCAACTTCTTTTTCTTTTCTCTAAGTATAGTGGTAACTATAGGGGATGCAATTACTGTGTGGCTCAGGTCATGCAAACTATAAATCTTAGGACAATAGTGAGAAATAATTATCTTCCACTTTGAAAGAGAATAATATTTTCCTCAAGAATAAAAACACTGAAACAAGATATTTTGTTTAAAAGAAAAGATGGAGACTACTGTAAAACATCTATTTTTTTTTTTTTTTTTTTTTTTTTTTTCTTTCAAAAGTAAAGTCTATATGAGAGAAACTAAAATTTGCCAAAAAACTTGAACTGCTAATTAAATTAATAAATTCCAAATAAGCAACTAATCTAAAGGAAAACACTGAATTTGTAAAAATATCTATTACTGTAAGTGCCCACAAAATACTGAATAGTAGCCATGGTATTGTAATCAGATCTTGCTTATTGTATAATTACAATAGCCTATTTACCAAAAATGAATTAAACAATAGTTTGAAACATAATCTAACTTTGCTGCTAGACCTGAAGCTATTTACTTACCTCATGAATCAAACATTTATTGAAAGAAAAATCACCTTTGACTTGGCACTCCTGATGGTTTCATATAAAAGCTTATATTTCCATTTAATATTTATAAATTGAACTTTATTAAATTTTTTCAATAATATATATATTTAGGCAACAGTTCATATATATATTTATTTTACAGATTTGAAATCTTTAAATTGTGTTTGCATTTCGTATTTTTTCATGAGTTTGTGATCTTCAAAATGCTAAAACTTCTACAGATAATTATTTTTATTAAATTATTGATATATATATCATCTTTATTATATATATATATATATATATATATATATATATATATATATATATATATATATATATATTATGTTTAATAGAACTTCCTTTAAAAAAAAAAAAAAAAAAAAAAAAATTTATTAATTGGTTTTTTGATAAACAAAAAGTGCATGTCTTGTAAGTAAAAATTTGCAAAAAAAATAAATGATTATTTTTATGTTTCTATTTTTAATATTTTTTCTTTTAAAGATACTGCAAAATTCAACCCTAATTTTCTTAAAGTTCTATTAAACTTTTAAAAATAGTATTAAGTCTTTTCTTAAATATCTGTACAAGTTTCAGCATTTTGAAGATCATGAATTCAGGAAAAAATGCAATCTGAAAGAACAGAGTTTGAAGATTTCAAATCTATAAAAAAATGTATCAAAAACAATAAGAATTATTGCCTGTATATATATTTTATTGAACAAACCTAATATAATTCAATTTATAAATATTACATGGAAATATAAACTTTTATATGAATCCTTGAGTGGTATCAAGTCAAAGGTCCCTTTAAGCTTTACAATGGAATCTGAACAGTCAAATATTCCATGTTGCTTCACACAATGTTATTCTCCTTCTTTTTCCAAAATCTGGTAAGATACAAGTGACCTAAAAAATCACTGGTTGTCTTTCTAATTTGTTAGAGAAAATGGTAAATACCAAGCTTGTTTTCGTGTTTGAAAAATCAAGTGGCTGCATGGCAAAGTAGATTTGGATGTGGCTATTGTACTATAGACAATGTGTCCTACTGCCGGAAAAAAATATTTGAAATACCATATTTTCTTTGATATTGAAAAAGCTTAATGAGAAAACATGGCATTATGGCATCTTAAGACTTTTTTACTTTGGAATTCCGAGGAAATCTTTCAATCTTTTTAAACTTTTCAAGACTCAGGTGTTTCCAATTGTGTATTAAATCATTTTATTCTATTTTTTATTTCTAGAAAGAGGTGTACCTCGAGGTAGCATCTTTAGTTCTTTATAAAAAAAAAAATGATATACTAAAACAACTGCCACAAAATGTTCATTCCAATTTATATTTTGACAACCTATAAATTTCTTGTGAAGGAAATGACTTGCATTTTTTGAAAGCCAGCTACACCTTGCATTAGTTGAATCAGCGCATGCAGAAAGGGCTTCAGTCCTTTTTTTTTTTTTTTTTTTCAAAATTGAGATGTAGTGGTTTCAGTGTTTTTGATGTTACATTCATCAATGTATTTAGAAAAGACATCAATCTAATAATTATTTAGGCTGGAGCAGAGGGGCCAATATTCCTGTTACAAGCAAAAGAGACTTTAGTTCTGGACTGAAGCCTTTACTGCTTATAATAGACTCTACCAATTACTAGATGGCAGCACTGTAGAACAGCTTTTAGATAGATCTAACAAGGGGCACTCACGAACTGTGACACACTGACTGCAACCAAATTTTATAGATAATTAAAGGGTATGAAGATACACACTCCTACCAATTTATATCAGCAAATGTTACTTCGGAACAGAGGTAATGATATTGGAAGTTTCAGTTATTTTTTTCCAATATTGTGATGTCATTCAATTCATGTATTTGATCCCCCCCCCCCCCCACATTATACACGCACTGTTGATTTATTTATTTAAATTGTATTTTTTAATTGTCTGCACATGCATATTTTTCTTGCTTTAGAATTGATTTTTTAAAAAGATTTTTAAAATAACATTGTCAGGGTTGCCAACTGCTCCGATTTCTGCGGAGTTTCTCTGAAAAAATTTAAAAACTCCGCAAAGTCATGTTTATGCTACGCAAATTCAGTCTTGACCAACTAACTAAATATTTTTTATTAAATACATAAAACTGAATAGTGACAGACACTGGAAAAAAAAAAACCTATTTTTCTCTTTTCTTGCACACATCTAGGCAGAAATCGTGATCAATCCTTATACACTTTTGATTTTGCATTTCCAACAGTTGCCGCATAAAACATTATTCTTTGAATTTTATTTTTTATCTATTAAAGCACTTCAACGCCTCTTGAAAAAAAAAATAATAATAACAAAACTAACTTTTACAATCTAGCTGAAGAACCACACGCTTCATCGTACAATACTCATAAATAAATAGCAAAGAAAAAAAAAGAAAGAAAGAAAACATTTTAGTGCTAGGCATTGCGTAATCGAAATATTGCTGACTCAGAACAGGAACAAGTATTTGTTTACATTAGCTGAGAGTGTGTTTAATTAAAACCACAAGCTGAAAGAAACCGAATGCTATGATTATGTGGTATTTTGATTTTCATTTAAACTATATCAATGTTTCATTTATCTTAATGCTTAATAGGTCGTTAAAAAAAATTGTTTATTTTAATTATTTATCGATAAAAATAATGGATTCAAAGCTATTGAACTTTAAGGCCGATTGACAACTCAAAAGGCTGAGGTCGTAATCACGTGAGTTTTGGAGAAAATCAGTATAAAGTTAGCAGAGGAATTGCCCTCTGTAATAGGAAACTTTCTTAAGTGTTTTAAATATACAAGTTTTTGAGAAAATCATGGAAAATTTCGAACTTTATCGCACCAAGTATCTACCGTTGGAGAAAGAAAAAGAATCCATATTTTCTGTGGCTTTTTGTGGGGATAACTGAATACGCGATAACTTAGAATCACTCACCCACGATAAAAACTAAGAAATTTTCAGATCTGAAAATGGGACTTTCACAAAAATTGTCGGATTTAAAATGGATTCGTCACAAAAAATAGCACAAGAAAATTGCGTATTTTATAAATCAACCGCAAAAAAAATGACATTATTTCAGTAATCAAATAAATAAATAAATACCTAAAGCTGATTTATGACTAAATAATTACACATTTTTAGAAAAATAACATCTATTTTAACAATTAGTTTACGATTACGTAATTTTAAAAATTAGCTATAAAATAATTCCGTATTTCTATAAAAAGCCACAAAATTATAGGTATAATGCAAATCATGCTTGAAAAAAGCAAGAATTTCATCGATTAGCATCGAAATAAAGCTTTTTTCAGTGATTAATTGCGATTAAACATAAATTTTGTTAATTAGCGGCGAAATGATTGCGTATTTCCGTTATCGGCTACAAAAATATCGCGATTTACTGAAATCAACGGGGGGAAAAAAACTTTGTCGAGCAGCCAGATAATAGCATATAAAACGTAAATTTTTAATTATTAGTGGATAAGCGATCCCGCATTTGCAAAATCTACTTCAAAGTTATTGCCGATTTCGTGATTCCGCTTTGAAAAAAAGTGCAAATTTCACTTATTAGTGGCACAATAGTTGAGTATTTAAGATTCAGCTTTCAGAAGAATGCATTTTTCATAGATTAGTAGCTAAATAATAGCGTGTTTCGGCAATCGGCCGCACAATAATCGCGTATTTCAGAAATTCGCTTTGAAAAATATATGCAATTTTTTACAGATTAAGAGAAAAAAATAATTTAGTTCCGGGTAAACGTAATTTTTTTTTTTTTAAAGGGCTCAAATTTCATCGATTAGCAGCCGGATAATTGTATATTTCATTAATAATTGACCCCATTTTCGATATAATTGACCGCAAAAATATTGCGGATTTCAGGAATCATCTTTGAAAGAAGAGTGAATTTTATCAATTAGTGGCAAAATTATAGTATATATTAGCAATTATTTGCTATTAAACGTAGGTTTTGTAAGTTTGCAGTGAAATAATTACGAATTTCGGCAATTGGTCGTAAAATTATCGCAAATTCTGTCGAATACGGGGAAAATAGCATATTTATTTAATTAATGGTAAAAACGAGTTCTACTTCCCCCCTCTACGAGAAACTCCCGATTTTTGAGGTATATTTAGCAATAATCTTAAAAGAAAAAAAAAAAGTTTCAGAAAAGTTCATAACTGTCAGTTTGCACTGAAATTGAATTTAATGTTGTACAATTTCAATCCTTTCCCATCCTTAATAACAATGATTATTTTATTATAGATTCAGTTTTATTACATATTCTAATATCTAAATGTTTAAAATTGGCCATTATTTTGACTTTATTATTACTCCAAAAATTTAAGATTTTGTTTAAAAAAGTCCAATTTTTGTATCAGTTTGAAGTATAGCATTGAAATTATTTTCACATCAATTGCAGAGCCTGATTACGACCTGCTGGGGCCCAAGGCCCGGGATGTTTTTGGTGCCCCCCCCCCCCCCCCCACTTCCGAAAAAAAAAATTAAGAGTTTTTTTTTTGTGTGTGTGTGTGCATTGAATTTGATTGCTGGCAACAAAGTTAAGGCATCACCATCATAAGAAATTAGTTTTCACTTCTTTTGCAAAGAGACCTTAAATCAATATTATTATTATTATTATTGGAGGAGGAGATATCTTTCTTCTATGACTGTTGGAATTCACTTCCATAGAAACGTAATTTTTTACATTATTTAATATTTTATAATACTGTATTCTTTTTTATCTAATCTATCTCATTCATACCATAGAAAGTCAGCGGGTATGTAAATATTAACACATGACCAAATACTATTGAAAATATAAAGATATTTTCCATGAGTATGCTACAAAGTTCTTTAATTTACACTATATAAGTGTAAGTCTGTCAGTGAAACTTTCTCTGGATTTTTAGATACGCTGTAAAAAGTTATATCCATTCAACCGATCTCCACAAAAACTGGTACATTCCATAATCTAGCTAATGCCGTATTTTTTAATTTAATCGGATAACACTGCTCTGCATGAAAATTGCCTCTGACACCATTTCAGTATATTCTATTTATGTAAAATTACTTCCTGAATCCGAATAGGACGCCAATTACGCCAGTTTTAGGAGGGGGGAGCATTATTTTAACCGTTAAATATCTTCTGAGGCGCTACAGAGTTGGAAAATTCTAAAACATGGACATTTCCAACAAGGGATTTTTTTTTTTTTTTTTTTTTTTTTTGGGGGGGGGGGGGGATTTGCCACTGAAATTATGCATTACATATCTTATATTTTTTTAATCTGTTATTAATGTTATTTTTTAAATTAAAAAATTTTCTGTTTTTAGATGTTAAATTAATTATTTTTCATTCTTCAAATCAAATTCATGGTCATAAAATTATCGAACAGGGAAAGAAATTGAGGGAGGGAGTGGTGTATCTAGAAAACAATGGGTGACTGGGCAAAATGGGAGTCATATGCGGATTGAGGAGTTTATTTTACATAAGGATCAGCTAGAATGGTATCAGACCTCATTTTTTCTTTTCTTTACAGAGCAGTGTAATTGGTCAAAAGGTATTTAAAAAATCCCTATTTTCAACTAATGATTATTATCGTTAGCTAACTTTCAGTTGATTTTTTGAAGAAATTTTGGCCAAAAATATCACTTTAAATTTAAAAACTATTTTGATGCCCCTAGATAGAGGTGCCCTAGGCCGAGGCCTAGTCGGCCTGTGCGATAATCAGGCCCTGATCAATTGTCTTGTTCTTGTAATTAAACAAGTTTCTTTTGAGTAGGCATGCACTAAATATTAGATTATTACTGAATAATGAATATTCAGTATACCGAATAGTAACTGAAAATTTGATGTGTACCTACATTTTACCCTTTTTTTTTTTTTTTTTTTTTTTGTATATGTATTGTGGTACAAGTTTAAGAAATTTCCCTCACTCATTTCTGCTAAAAATTTTCAAAGTGTAATTTATTTTGCATGTGATGTCGAGATGTTCATTTTTATGTATTAACTAAGTGGGAAAATAGCTAAAATTTTTTGCAGATTTTTTAGTTTTTAAGTAAACAAGCACCCACAGATTATTCTGGTCAATGTGCTCCAGATTCAAAATAAATTTGCTCCATATCCATAAATATTTTGCTCCGATATGCTCCAAATTCATAATTATTTTGCTCCAATATGCTTCAAATTCATAATTATTTTGCACCAATATGCTCCAAATCCATAATTATTCTGCCGCGATATGTTCAAAAATGGATATTTAGCTGCTCCAAAAAGGTATTTTAAGTGCTCCAAAGTGGTGATCAAGCTGCTCCATCCTTGTTTTATTTAAGATTTATTTGAAATAATTATGCATTTATTTTATCATTCACTTAAAGCATTAATGATTTATTATATTTTCATTTGTATCGGGGGGGGGAAAAAATTAAACAAATTATGACCAATAATCTGCAAAATTCTAAAGTTTACAAAACATATGGTCCCAAGCTATGCAGATTAGAGGGAGTTGACTCAGAGATGAGATCATTTACACATTTATATGAATATCGGAGATTTCGTTTTTAGATTTTTATGTGATAGTATAATAATTATTTTGACATTCATGAAAATTGTTGGAAATTTAATTTTTTTTTTTTTTCCCCTTTGTGCTTTCTTTTCTTTCTTGTTTTTAACGTAACTGAATAATCTACTTCCATATATTGTCTTTATTTATGTATGGAAAATATGCTGTTACGCAAAAAACAAATTACTTTTGGGTTTTAAGCTTATATTCAGACTTAATCATTTCTCATTCTTATCTCTCTTCACTGTTTTGCTAAATATATTTGATTATCAATAAATATTTCTTAATTTCATATGATTATTGCTAATTTATTTTTGTTAGTAGTTTATTTCTTTTCTTTTCTTTTTTTTTTTTTTTTTTTATGTATTTTTTAAATTTTTAAAAATGCTCCTCAAAGTAGCCTAAATGCTCCTCAAAATTTCTCTGAATACTCCTCAAATTGTTTGTGAAAAGTTGGCAACCCTGCATTGTTTTTATATAAGAGATATTTCAAATAAAATTTTTAATAGTTCATTTAATTCTTATTGTATTATATCACATAGTAACATGAAATGTATCAAGCAGTTAATTATACGTGGCGAATGGATATTTTTAGGCCTATTTTGGTAGAATTCACAACTATATTTTCTTGCAAGCAATCTAAAATACACTTTAAATAAATAAATTAACAGCACGTGTTTGGTGAAAAACAAGAATAGAAAACTTAAATAGGTGAATTGAATGACATCATAATATTGAAAGAAAAATAGTTCCAACTTTGAATACCATTATCTCTGTTCTGAGGAAACGTTTGCCGATATAAATTGATAGGAGTGTAAATCTTTGTACACATTAACTATCTGTAAAGTTTGATTACTATTGGTGTGTCACGGTTTGTGAGTGTTTCATCTAAGTTACTTTTTTAATATCTGAAGAATATCAACAATTTTACAAGCAAACAGTTGAAAATTGTCCGACATGTAGTGAAAATTTGATCATTAACAAGATATTTCGAATATTAATTAAAAAAATATAAATAACTTTCTATTTCATTTTAGGACGATAAATTTCAATAATTAAATTTTATTTATACCTTAAAATTAGTCCATATAACTTCCATATGCATTTCGGTTGCAATCGCAACCTTCCTCAGATGAACTGTGACATCCATCGCTGCCGGCGTATTTATTGTTTTCTTCCTGTCTTCCTTTTTTCGCTTCACTTCGTTTGTTTCGGTCGTTTAGGATCAGATGGTTCCAGATTCTGGGTATAGTAGCGTGTTCGCGTTCGTTAATTGCAGTAGGGTTAGTGATAATCTCAAGGGCTTCTCTTTTTAGTGCGTAACTGTGATTATTATAGTGAGCGATTTTTTTAGTTGTTATGGTGTTAATATTAATTGGGTTAGAGGAGTGGGTAGAAGCAAGTGCGGTGGATTGGCGGTTATGTTTAAGATCGGCTTTGTGTTCTTTTTCTCTGTTGTAAATTTTCCGTTTTGTAACTCCGATATAACATGCTTGAGAATTATCTATGTGTTTGAAGTCTATTTTATAAATCCCGGCGGTTGATTGGTTATCAATTACGTCTTTTTCATTCCGGATATGTTGAAAGATGTTGCGGTTTGGTTTTATTGGGATATTGATATTGTGTTTTTTGGCTTCGTTTTGGATTTTTATACTATTTCCGTTACAGAAGGGGATGGAGGTTGTGAATTTTTTTGTTTCTTTCTGTGCGTTATTGATTTTATTTAGTTTTTTGATACGTTTTTTATATAGTTTGTTAACCAGATTTTTCGGGTAGTTTGCTTTTTGTACAATATTTTTGATAAATTTGAGTTCTTCATTTAGGAGTTTTTTGTTGGAGCATATTAGGATTGCGCGATTAATGTATGAACGGATGGCGGCATATTTATATGGGAGGGGGGTATTACAGTGGTTATTTATAATTTCGATATTGGAAGTTGGTTTTCTATATATAGTTGTGTCGATGGTATTGTTTGGGTTTTTTATGATTTTTATGTCCAGATAGTTTATTGTGTTATTGTTTTCCTCTTCCATTGTAAATTTTATATTTTTATCTAGTTTGTTGAGTTTATTTAAGAGATTATTAGTGTCGTTATTATTTGGAATGATTGCAAATATGTCATCCACGTATCTGGTCCAGATTTTACTGTTTTCAATGATGTTGGTGGCAGAATTTTCGATTAGTCTCATTTTAAGTTCCGCGAGAGTCCCTGATCTCAGGGACTCTCGCGGGACAATTTAAAAAACTTACTTTTGGAAAACATTTTAATGGTTGTAAATTTTCTAAATGTGAAAATGGATTTTTAAAAAATACATTAGGTAAAGAGTTATTTATAAAACAAATTTCTCTAGTATAACATTTAGTTAGACTGCTGATCATATAGGTGAAGTATCTCCTTAAAGAAATGTTTCATTCTTTGAAAATATCATCTACACATAAATAAAAATGAATTTTAAGATTATTTCTTATAAGATAATAGAAAATTGAGGAAAATGTACATAATTTTTACATGCATGTGAAAAGAGCTTCAGTGCAGGGTCTTAACCCGATCAGTGTATTTTTCGTCAACTTGTCAGTTTATCATGGGTCGCTGAAGACTTGAGCAATGTTAGAACACGTAATTTTTAATGAAAAAAAAAATATGATAAAATTCTTGAACACTCTTGAATACTTATTTAAGGGCAGACAATGAATATTGCAAAAGAAATTTAAACAAATATTTTAATTTTCATCAGAAATACGTCCATTTCTCTAAAATGCAGGCATTTACTAAAAATTTACATTTTTAAACAAATTGAGATATTTGAAAAATTCAAATTGCATAATAAAGTTTAAGAATGGTATTTTTACGAAAAAATTCATGGGCGAGATAGATAGGTATTTCTTCTATTTGTGGATTTTGACGGATGAGATATAAGAAAAATTTCTCGGGTTTCCAATGACCTACGATAACCTGATCGAGTTAAATTTTTTCTGTGTGGCCAAATAAGTTAAAGAAATGTTTCAATTTTTGAAGTACATTATCCATGCACAAATAAAATTGAATAATTATTTCTTAAACGATAGTAAAAAAATGAGGTAAATCCATATCTTTACTAAATGCGTGCAGAAAGGGCTTCAGTCCAATGCCTTAATTTCTCTATAGCCTACATTAAAAAAAAGCTCAGAAAACTTTCTTATGCACTAGACCATAAGTGTAATTTTTTTTTTTTTTTTTTTAGATTTTTTGCACTTACAGGTAAGGAGATAGTTTTTTCAGTTTTCTCAGAAAGTGGCTTTAAGGATTAAAGCCCTTTCTGCATTCAGCGATCCAATTATATTATCAGATGGATAAATAAAAATAAATGGTTTTACTTTCTCTACTGTCAAGACACAATGTGTGGCTTTTTTGTTGCAAATGAGATTTTCATCCTGATCTAGAGATTTTTATAATCAACAGACCTATTTCCATTGTCAACACTGCCTGTTTCTTGGGCAGTATTTTTATAACCAACAGACTTATTTCCATTGTCAACACTGCTTGTTCCTCTATTTTTGAGAAAAAATTCAATTTTATACCACATAATATAAGGATAAAATATGATAAGATCTCTTAGAAATATTTTTAAATATGTCTAGGGGTTATCGCTCTTCTTTCCTTGAAATCTACCAGGTAGTTTCTGTTCAAAGTTAGATTATGTTAGATTATGGGTTAACTAACTTAATAATCCGATAAGGCTATTTTGAATAGTACTAGAATTTTAGTCAAGATAAGTCAATTTATATTGTTACAGAGATCTATTAACAATGAAGCAGGGTTATTGCTTTCAGCTATATTTAATTTAAATCTGAAAAAGCTTGAAAAGATACTAAATTCATAATTTTGAAACTTAAACTTTAAACAAAATCTAAGCCCATTAACTTTAAATCTTTAGCAATTAAATTTAAATGCATCTTTTAAATAAAATACTTTACACACATGGCAATGGAAATAAAACAGAATCAAGTTTAAAATCAAATTTAGTTTATTAAAACTAAAAATTTGTTTAAAAGAAAAAAAGGAAAAATGATTTGATAAACAGAAAAGTTTGATCTCATGTATTCAGCCATCACTATAGCATTTCCAAAAAAGCACAGCACTAAAGCTAGTGCTATCTGTTTCCACCTGGGAAAATAGCCAAAGGAACCACATCTGCTTCCACCTACTTTGCTCCTGCAGGCTAAGAAGAAGAAACAAAGCCCTCCATCCTTGACTGACTGGACTCTTTATACTCTTTCCTGCTACTTGTATTAGAATACGGGTGTAATATGAATGCCCTCTGGGAAAATTCTGCTGAAGAAACAGGAGAAACTGGAGTTGCAATTTGCATTGAAGAAAGGGAACTCAGGAGAAACTGAAGTTGCTGGTGATTGTCACGGAGTGTACCGTGGAGACAGGTTGAGGAGGCTAGATAGGGTAGATTTTTCCGAAGAAAGTCTAAATGAAATACTTGTCAGATTAGGCTTATTCAGTTTATGGCTCAATTTTTATTTCTTATCTTAAGAAACTGGACACAGTACATCACATTTCACTTACAGTATCCTCAGAGGCTTTTCGTATTCCTTCTGTCCTTAGTTTACCAGATGTGTAAATATAAAACCAGAATTTGCCATATAGATGGTCATAGCTGTCAATATAGTTACCTTCAAACTGCAACATTAGTGTCATTTTATTTCTTTGACAGCTGGCAAAGAATTTCTACTTACAAGAATAAAAGTTTCATATAACAACATAGTTTTTAACAGTGTTGAACATCTTGAGTTTTGTGCCTACATACTATGATTTGTAGACAGCACTGATTTTCTGTTACCATTTCAAGAAAACTGCTGCAGAATCACATCGAATGTTTGTCAAAGCTTATGGTGACCATGTTTTGGTAAATCAGAGTTTTGAGTGGTTTAAGAAATTCAAAGGTGGTGATTTTGACATGAGAAACAGAGAATGGGAAAAACCACTAAAAAAGTTTGAAGACAGTGAATTTCAAGCATTGTTGGGTGAGAATAATGCTCAAACCCAACAAGATCTCGCGAATCAATTAAATGTAACACGAGAAGCTGTCTCCATATATTTGAAAGCCATGAGAAAGTTCCAGAAGACGGGAAAACGGTTCCACATGGATTGAATGAAAGACAGCAAAAAAATAAAGTGAAATGCTGCTTACCAGGTATAAAAGGAAGTTATTTCTCTATCAAATTGTGACGGGTGATGAAAAGTAGATATATTTCGAGAAGTCTAAGTGTAAAATATGGGTGATTCAAGACGAACCATCAACATAGATTGAAAGACCAAATCTCTATGGAAAGAAGACAATGCTTTGCATTTAGTGGGATCAGAAGGGTGTGATCTATTATGAGTCTGGCAAAACCATTATTACTGAATGCTACTGATAACAAATGATCCATTTGAATCAAGCATTATGTGAAAACTGACCAGAATATCAAGAAAGACAACACAAACTGATTTTGCTTCATGATTATGCACCATCACACACTGTAAAACTGGTCAAGGAAAGAACTGACGTGTTCAGTTGGGAAATACTAGTGCATGTGGCTTACTCATTTAACTTGGTTCCATCCAACTATTATTTATTTGTACCAGTGGGACACGAACTTGCACAGCAGTGCTTCATTTCTCATGAAATTGTACAAAAATGGCTTGATGACTGGTTTGACTCAAAAAAGCAACAGCTTTTTCACGTGGCATTCATAAATTGCCAAAGATATGGGAATAATGTATAACTAGGGATGGACAATTTTTTGAATAAAATATTTTTATCACTTTCATACAATTAAACTTGTACTTTCTATACAAAAATTCTGGTTTCGTATTTACACACTTGGTGTGTACTAACAGTGTATAGCCTTCTCTTACTTTTATTAGATGACAACTATCTTTGGAATTGTACTATCTCATTCTTTCACATCCTAATTATCTACTTCACCCTCTCTTAAATAGTAGTAATCATAATCTTTTTATGAATCATTCATTTTGCATCCCACATTTTGATCTCAAAATTAGGGATTTTCTTGTAGGCACTTCTTCATCTTCACACCAAAGTTCTTCCTTGGTCCCTTTTAAATATGACTCCTTAGAACTTCCAGATTATTTCTTGCTTTCATCCTTTTAGTGGTTTTGACAAAAATATAACATGGATGCCTCTATTTTTCAGGCACTTTATATTTCTCACTGCTGTGATTATCAGAACTATATTGAGATTTTTGCAGATGGCTGTAAAACTAATGATCAAGTTGACTGTGGTTTTGTCTTCAGTAATAGTAACTCTATTTTGGGCTATCAAATCTCTAGTTCATTTTCTGTTTTTCTTGCAGATTTTTTTGCTATTGAAATAATAAGGGATAGCGCTGGTAGGTTCATCGTTTTAATTTTTCTAAAAGTGGACTACTTTTTTATGAACATGTGTGAAGTTTCATGTAGATCATCGTTTCATCACTGCAGATGAGACTTGGATCTACCAGCATGATCCTAAATCACAAGAGGCTAAGGAGTGGTGTGAACCCGTTACTTCGGCTCCAAAGCAGGTTAGAGTCCAGAAACTGGCCAAGAAGGTGTTAGCATCAGATTTTTGGGATGCTAAAGAAATTTTGTTTATGGATTACCTTCAAACTGATAAAATAATAAATGCAGGTTATTATTGTAGCCTTTTAGACCAGTTGTATGTAAAAGTTCATGAGAAAAGACCTGGTTTACAAAAAAAAAAAAAAAAAAAATATATTCATCAAGATAATGCACCCTCTTACACAGTGCAAAAAACTATCGCGAAAATCAATGAATTAAAGTGTGAACTGTTGCAATTCCATCTTATTCACCAGACTTGGCTCCCTCTGACTTCTGGATGTACTCGCATCTCAAAAAATTCATGAGTGAAAAACAATTTCATCGAACAAAGAGGTAATAGCAGCTGTGGAAGCACATTTCGACAGTCTTTTGAATTCTCACTTCAGGGATGGAATCCATAAATTAGAAGATCACTGGAAGAATTATATTGAAGTTCAGGGAGGTTATATTGAATAATAAAATGTATTTCAAACCATAAAATCGTGTTTTTCTTATTGAATGACAAAACTTATTGAAGAACCTGGTAGTTTTATTTCATTTCATCATAATAGAAAATTCATAGTTTACACACTCAATATGCAATCTGGATTCACTTTCATCTCACTCTTGCACCCTCCTCTTTTTTTTTTTATTTTTTTTATCTCAGTTTAAAAAAATTTATAATGACCTTTTAAAAAAAGAGATTTGATATTTTATTTTGTTGGGTTCCTGGTCATGTTGGGACAGTGATTGACAAGGTAGACATGATGCAAAACATGTTTTAATTACTCTAAAGAATCTAGTTCCTAATACATTATTTTAATTTACAAAGGATTACAAATTAGTTAAAAACATTTAAAATACCTTATAAAAATCCTTTAAAAAGATAGGCCAATATATTTCAACTCCTACCGGAGTCATCATCAGAGCCTGATGACAAACAAAGAGCTTGGCGGTTCACTCCTTTATCTTAACTTCCTCGTCCATCGATTCTTCACTTTGTTTCTTTATTTCCAAAATCTGTTTCCATTCAGGTGGGATACTATGTTCTACGTCATTTATTGCATCATGGGTGGTCAGGATTTCAAGTGCTTCTCTTTTAAGTGTGTATTTATGTGAATTAAAAGTTGAAATTTTACGAAAGTGAATTGATTCAATATTAATAGGGTTAGTGTTATTATTTCTTGAGAAGGCTGTGGATGGTTTGTTGTATTTTAAGTCAGCAAGGTGTTCGGATATTCTGTTGAGCTATATCGGCATGACCAAGCGAAAAATTAAAGACAGAATAGCCGAACACCTTGCTGACTTAAAATACAACAAACCGTCCACAGCCTTCTCAAGAAATAATAACACTAACCACTAACCCTATTAATATTGAATCAATTAACTTTAGTAAAATTTCAACTTTTAATTCACATAAATACACACTTAAAAGAGAAGCACTTGAAATCCTGACCACCCATGATGCAATAAATGACGTAGAACATAGTATCATCCCACCTGAATGGAAACAGATTTTGGAAATAAAGAAACGAAGTGAAGAATCAATGGACGAGGAAGTTAAGATAAAGGAGTGAACCGCCAAGCTCTTTGTTTGTCGTCAGGCTCTGATGATGGCTCCGGTAGGAGTTGAAATATATTGGCCTATCTTTTTAAAGGATTTTTATAAGGTATTTTAAATGTTTTTAACGAATCTAGTTCCTTTTAAGGCTATTAAGCGTGCTCTGAATGGTTTTCTCAGAAACATCTTCCAAAGAGAGTGGGATTACCAAACCAATAATTTAAGGAAATCAAACCACACATTGTAATCTGGCCTATACTTGCTCCTAGAAAATATGTCATTAATACCACTCTCAAAATTGATTATTTAAGGCCTTTCATACAAGCACCTCTTTAAGAAGAGGAGCCTTCCTGCCCCAAATGTCCCTTTAGTTTACTTACCATTTGCCATATATTTACTGACTGCTCTTGCCTTCCTCATTTGTACAGACATATTTTAAATCATCGTCACCAAATTTTGTTAGTATACAAGTAATCTACAAGGTCAAACAGTCTAAATGCAGCTGTATTTTTTTGTGACACACTTAGAAAACTGCATCACACAATACAGAATAAGCATTGAAGCATACTTTTTTTATTTAATTGCTTAATAGAACTTAATTTTTAGATTACTCTTGTATGTGTTTTATTCCATTTACCTTATTTTCATTCAGTACTTATATTAGGAAATTGTTGCAAATTACTTGGTGAATACAGTATATTTACTTTAGTTATATAACTTATATTAACCATTTTCCAAATGTATTCAGATGCTTTATTTTATTTTTAGGTAACTTCATATAAACATGTTATGTAGCAGCAAATACTAAATTTATAAATTTTGTGTACACTAAGTTGTATGATACTCAGACATGCCAAGTCTCCTGCTTTTTGCTTGTTTTTCTATGCTCCTGCTTTTCCACTCATTTCTCCTGCTTTTCTGATGTAACTTTTATCTATCCCTCTTAGCATAATTTATGCTTAAAATTTGTGGGATTGGGTAACAAAATTTGAAAGAAAATTGAAGTTTATCTTGCCCTGCAATTTATCAAGTTCAGTTTGAATGTGAATTACTATACAATACTTTGAAACTAATTTTTGCTAAGAATAAATTTTTAACTTTCATTTTTGCATAATGAAAAATCTTATTATCAAAAGATTTTTTTTTTTTTTTAAATACTATAACTATTGAAAACTTAAAGTATTCAAATTTCATTAGAATATAGCTGATATTTTCATTTCTTTATTACCTTTTCTTTTACAAAGATAATTAAGATTCTTATTCTTTTATATTAGGAGCAGAATGATCAAATCTGTTTATTTTGACTCAAATTTTAAATAACTGTATGAGTTTTTTTTTTTTTTTTTTTTTATATATATTTTTTTTTATTGTTTTACTTCAAGAAACATATTATTCATTTAATTTTAATACTGATGCTTTGTAAATACCTCCTAAGCTTATAAAGCTTTACTTAAAATTAAATTTGCATTATTTTACTCATTTTTCTTGCAAACTTTCTTGTTGGAAAAAGTCTTGTGATTTCTGTTAAAAAATCTCCTGCTTTTTTGTCATTAAAAGTTGGCATCTCTGGATACTGAACATTTAATGTTACAGTAATCCCTTTTCCTTTTTTTTTTCCTTCATTTGTCATTATTTCAAGTAAATATACAGGTTGATCAATTTAAAAGAGTACTTGTTTTTCTTATTACCCTTAAATATGACGGATGTGGCAACTATTCTAACACTGAACTATAATTGTTTGAACCTTGTTTAAGTGTGGAAGACAATTTCCAACACTGTCGGACTGTTAAAACTTTGTGAGGTAAAACAAAAATGGAGACACACAATTTTTTTAATCCTGCAATAATTTTATTTATGAAAAACAAAATTTAATTAATTTTTTTTACATTATCATTCCTACATTACATTTACATTATAATTATCTTTTCATAGGCTTTTCAAGAGAAGTCCTGTAAACATCAATGAATTAAAACAGATCATAACTGAAGAAATCTCGTCAATAAACCAACAATGCTGCGAAGTGTGTCAAAAACCTGGTTTGACATGTTCATGTGTGCATTCAAAATGTTGGCAAACATTTTCAACATTTTCTGTGAGGAATGATAATGTAAAAAAATTGAATTAAATTATGTTTTTCAAAAATAAAATTATTACAGGATTAAAAAAAAAATGTGCATCTTCCTTTCTGTTTCACCTCACAAATAAAGTTGTAACAGTCCAACAGTGTTAGAAACAAGGTTCAAACAATTATACTTCAAGGTTAAAATAGTTGCAACATCCATCAGATTTAAGGGTAATAAGAAAAACCCACAGGTACTCATTTAAACTGATCACCCTGTATATATATATATATATGTATGTGTTGATAATTAGGTGTTGAATTGTCTAGTAATTATGAGAGTTTGCATTATAACTGGGTTAATTATAAAGATTTAATTTAAGCAAATAAAACTATGAAAAATAATTTTATTCCTGATATGGATGAAAATCTGTTGTAAATAAAATGTGTTAATGAACTAATGTAACTAGTATAATCTAAATGTGTTCACTTATGGTATAAATTTTATACATATGTTTTATATTTTGTTGTAGCACATGATAAAAATCAGTTTGCCTCAGAATTGGTATCTGTTCCTGTAAAAATTAAAGGTAAGGAGGAAATGTTAACAGTTGATGAACACCCACGACCCCAGTCTACAATTGAGGGTTTAAAAAAATTAAAACCAATTTTTAAGAAAGATGGAACAGTCACTGCAGGGAATGCTTCCGTAAGTTTTTTTTTTTTTTTAAGTTTCCTATTTTTCTCATTTTGTATTTAAATATGTTTTATCTTTTTATATAATTTCTTTTTCTTATATTAGGGAATATGTGATGGTGCTGCTGCAGTAGTATTAGCAAGTGAGGATTCAGTGAAAGAAAATAAGCTTTCTCCTTTAGCAAGAATAGTTGGATATAGCTATGTTGGTTAGTATTGTTATAAATATATATGTATACAAGAAAGTCAAATCTGAATGTATAAGTTGCTGGTGTGAAGGAAAAAGAGCTAATTTACCAAATGCTAATTGGGAATTATATACTACCTGAGTGGCCACTTTATCATGACCACCTGATAGTTTTATGTAAATGAGTTATTTCAATGTGTTGCCACTAGAGGGCTGAAGCAAAGCTTTCCAGAGTAAGCTTCTTCACGCAATGTTAAAAAATGTCTCAAACTCAACCTCAGCACTTCCCCGCGGGCAGTGGTTGTAGTATCCGAATAAAATCTGTGAAAAACCTGCCCATATTGTTCTTTCTTTGAAATGTTATCTCTTATGTTTTTAATGTAAACACAAGAATTAATTCTGGCCCTATGTGAACATTATACATGTTGTTTACTTGAAATTATTATCGTACATTTGACTTTAAATATAAAGCACATGTATGTTAGAGTTTGCTAGTAATTTCAAATAAATAATCACATGTATAATGTTTACATAAGGCCAGAATTAATTAGTATAAAATAAAATTTTTAAATCTATCTTCTAATGTTGTAAATTGCATTGTAAATACAAAAAAATCCATGTATTAGTAATTCAAGAGGAAAATGTTAATGTATGCAATTTCAAAATTAAATTTTAAAATTTTGGGAAAAAAAAAAAGAATTGATTGCAAAAGATGACTTTATATATTTCTTTTTCATTAAAAGAAACCATTATTTTGTGTTCCATAAAATCAATCAAACACAGACGAAATCATTCACAAAAATTTTATCATTTAAACAAAATGTAATTGCTTTAAAATCAAATCTATTACTAAAATACTAGCAACAAAATGAAATTTAGAAATAAAATATAATATACACTATTTAATAAAATTAATTATAATCTGTACGTCTCATTAATATATTAATGAGACGTATATATAACCTGCTTTCCCCCCCCCCTTATACATTTAGGTATAATCTATAGTATCCCTTGTAAAAATTGTAATTCTACGCATATCGGTTAAACTAGCAAAACAGGTGAAATTAGATTAAAGGAACATAAACACTCATATAAAACAGGTGATTTAGATCAAAACTCGTATTTCGTTCTCTCAATAGTGATCATTTTCCTGATTTCATAATTAATATTACAATAGTGAACATCTATGTATGGCACATTTCTTCAAGATGTCTTAGATTATCAATTTATGAAATTAATAAATATATTGGAAAAGTCATAAAAATCTATAAAATCTAAGTTGATTTACTTTTAATACGTAGATTAAGTTGTTTACGTATAATTATATATGTAAACAATTTCAGTTATAGGTTCTCTGTTCTTATATATTTTCGATGTAAGCAACAGCAATGGCATTTTTAAAGAAACATTAATAAAAAAAATCTCATTATAAATGAAATAAGAGAATGTGGTGCAACATAAAGAGTTCATTTCTGGAAAATGTTCTAAAAATCCTTTGGAAAAAAAAGAAAAATGTTTTAGCTTTTAAATGGAAAGAGTAGTAACAACATAAAATTTAATTTATGAGTAAAATTTTTATCTTTTGAAAATAAAGATGTAATGAAATGTATAAATAATTTTTTTTTTCCCTTTTCTCTATACATGTAAAAAGAAAGTATTCAATTTGTGGGAATCAGCAGTGGATCACAGAAAGGAGAGTCAACCGTCAAGAAGGGTCAGGACGTCCCAGGAACACAAATGAACGTGAGGATCGTGCAATCAGGAGTAGCGACATCTGCACAAACAGCGTCATTAGCATCAATTCAACGCCATTTACCATCTTCTAGGCATCCAGTAGTATCAAGAGAAACCATCCAGAGATGACTGATCGGTGCTGGTGTAAGAAGCCGACGTCCATTAAGAGGCCTACCATGCCTACCACAGTGTCGATTGGATTTTTGCCAATCCAGGGCAAGCTAGAGTGTCACCGACTGGAGGCATATGGTCTTCAGTGATGAATCCCGATTCAGTCTCAATGCTGATGACCATCGCACACGCGTGTGGAGGCGGCAAGGCCAGCGGCCTGATTCGGCATTTGTTGTCGAGCAGCATATAACCATTACACAAGGTGCGACTGTGTGGGGAGCGATTTGTTGGGGCACACAATCACCTCTAGTCGTCCTACAAGGCACTATGCTGGCTCGCAGTTACGTGGACAGCATTTTAATGCCAGTTGTGCTGCCTATGCTATCAAGCCACCCATGTACCATTTATTAGCAAGACAACGCTCGTCCACATACTGCTCTACTCTCCCAACAATGCCTTCAAGGATATGACGTACTCCTATGGCCTGCATGGTCCCATGGCCTGCCTCTCGCCAATAGAGCACGTCTGGGACATGCTAGAAAGGCAACTGCAGCCGTGCCGGAATACTGATGTATTAACTGCCCAGTTGCAAAGATTATGGCATGATCTTCCGTAGGGGGATATAGGCGACCTAATTGATTTGATGCCATGCTGTGTTTTGGCTTGTATAGCTGCCAGAGGTGGCTTTACTAGTTACTGATTTGTAACCTTTTTCATGCCCTAACTTCTTGATAAAACGATCGTTTGTTCTGAATTTTTAATCATTTGCTTATCCCTTCATACACTACACACATGTAAAGTTTCGTGATTGTAGCTCATTTCCTTCTGGGTGCATATATTTTTTTGTGACAGAGTGTATATAAAAAGGTAGTGAGGATCATCAAATTATATCTTAAAGGAATATTTTAAACTTAAAGTACTTTGAAGTTCTTTTTGTTCAGCGCTTTCTTTCCCATCCAGTCTTTGATAACTGGTTGTCGGATGACTGTAATCACTTTTTCAAAATTATCTCTTTGATTTTAGCATATAGTGCTATCTAGTATCAATTTTTATTTGCTCTACATCACTATATGCATATTTATAAACTAATATTTCCACTGTTTTGTGTATAATAGAGTAATTCTAATTGTTATAATCGGTGATCTTTTCAATGTTTTCAAAGTCAATATTTATATTTTTTTTTTCTTTTGGATTTATTTAGAGTAGAGGTTTGTTTATTTGTATGCCACTGGAATGTTCTTTAATCCATTTTCTTATTTTTCTGTTTGTCATTCCTATGTAGCTATAGATTGTATATTTAGTTTTTTTGTTTTGGTAAAATATTTTTCGTATGCTTTTGGTTTCTAAGGGACATATGAGGTCTTTATCATTATGGATATACTAAAAGATGTTTCTACTAGATATTACTCGTATCTTTATATTCAATTTTACAACTTTGTTGTGGATATAAATAAAAACTTATCTGTATTGAAATCAGACAAATACCAAAAACTAAATTCACTACATTAATCCATTATAATGAAGGAACATCTAATAAAATAAATTCTGGAGCTACAAAAATGAATATAAATATATTAATAAAACTTTAAGAGGAACATCATTCAGCATATTTATAATGATAAAGACCCCGTAGATCCCTTTGAAATTTTAAGCTTATACAAATTAACATATCAAAATAAAGAAAATAAAATAGATGCCTACAAGGAAATAAGAAATAAAAAAATCTAGTGCCATAAAAAAAAAAATAATAATAACCACCACTACTCTTAACTAAAACCAATAATAATAAAAATGTAAATATTGACTTCAAAAACATTAAAAAGCTAGCCGATTATAACAAATATAATTATGCCATTAAATGTAAAACAGTGGAGATATTAGCTGATAAATACAGGGTGTTTATAAAGCCCCGGACCCATTTTGATGTTTAATAACTCATAAAATAATGACGATATAAACAAACTTATGGCATTTATTGATGGAATAACTCATATATTTTCTTTTCAGGTTTGAATATCTTTACTTTTGTAAATATCGTCTGCGCGTGTGGTTAATTTCAGATAATTTCATTTTCCTGTCTAAATATCTGTACTTTTCTAAATATCGTCTGCTTATTAATTGCATTTTTCTCTCTTTTGTTTTTGGCAACTATTGCAATTTTATGTTTATTTTTGATGTGTTTGTTCTATGTAGTAC
This sequence comes from Salticus scenicus, assembly GCA_963930645.1. NCBI lineage: Eukaryota > Metazoa > Arthropoda > Arachnida > Araneae > Salticidae > Salticus > Salticus scenicus. The sequence goes on from OZ005657.1 coordinate 163,204,467, forward strand.
TTTTGTATGTGATGTTTTATTCGAGCGGATATTAAGGAGAATGCATACACCACAAGAGAAAGCACAGATTTTGCCGCTACCTGGCGTGAAATTGACTATCGACTTGATATTCTCTGTGCGACGAAGGGGGCACACGTGGAAGTTCATTGACAAGGGCCATGAAACTTTTTGAGTCTATCTAACCATTTATGTTATTAATTTTAATCTATCTTTATTATTTTATGAGTTATTAAACATCAAAATGGGTCCGGGACTTTAAACACCCTGTATATCTGCTGAACAAGAACTTCAAAGGTATAGTAATTTAATTATGAGCTTAGTAAGAATATATTTTTATTCTTAATTCTTATTTTTTTTTTATTATTAACTAAATGAACAGTTTATTATTTTTCAAAATGTTCATTCACATTGAAATGAATTAAGTTAACAATTTTTATCATATTATAACTATTATTATTCATAACAGTAATATCTGTATAAATTAAAACTCATTTTTACTTAAAACAGGTGTTGATCCAACTATAATGGGTATTGGACCTGCTGATGCCATAAGAAAATTATGTGATAATACTGGTATAAAATTAAAAGATGTAGACCTGATTGATGTAAGTTTATTTATTTTTTTTTTCCCTTAATCTTCATCAAAATTAGAACAATTATAAATTGACTATCAAGAAATGACTAATTCAAATAAATAAACTTCAAGAAGGCTAATTGCTATTATATTTAGAAAAAGAATAGTCATTAATAAAACTATTGTTAAACTGCTATTGGGTGAGTGTGAAAATTCTACCCATTTTTGGATACATAAATTTGCAATAGAATTGATGTCACACATGACATTGTAATGCCTCAAATCGTTGCCCTATCAAACGTGTGGATGCCTCACATATAAATGCATTGTGTCTCACAAAGTTAATCATCTCAAAAAATAAATATCAGAGAGTGTAACATGGAAAGCGAGAAAGAGCATATAAGACATTGTTTATTATATGAGTTCGATAAAAAGAGTATGGTAGCCGCAGCATGTCGCAATGTTTGTCAAGTTTATGAGGAGGATGCAATAGACGGAAGCACATATCGTCGATGGTTTCATAAATTTAGGGAAGGAGACAGAAGCTGGCAAGGTCAGGCTAGGAGTGGATGGCCATCACATGTTGGAGGCGACGATATTGACCAAGCTATAAGGAACAACCCGAACCCAACCATACAAGAATTAGTGGAGACCTTCAACATACACCGAAAAATGGTCGAGACAGGACTGATTAAGTTGGGTTTTATGAGAAAGTTGGGTCGTTGGGTTCCACATAACCAGACAGCAAGTCAACAGGATGACTGAATCGCCACCTGTGCTTCCTTGCTTTCCCAGTACAAAAATGACCCATTTTTGACACGAATTGTGACAGGAGATGAGAAGTGGATTATGTTCCATAACGTAAAGTGTTGTAGGACTGTGTGTCACCCTTCTGATCCGCCTGCATGGACTTCTAAAGCTGAACTTCATCCCAAGAAGGTGTTATTGAGTGTGTGGTGGGAAGTGTAAGGACTAATTCACTGGGAGGTCCTGCCACTCAACCAAGCCATCAATGCTGCCTTCTACTGTCTACAGATAGACAGGCTGCATCCAAATTTGGTAGCAAAGTGGCCAGGTCTCATCAATCGTTGTGGTGTTATCCTTCATCACGATAATGCCAGGTAACATGCTGCTGTCATCACTCGCCAATAGTTACTGGGCTTTGGTTGGGAGGTTTTACCCCACCCTCCCTATTCTTCTGACTTGGCACCAACTATCACCTATTTTGTGCAGTGAACAATTCCTTCACTCAGAAAATCTTCGATGATCTTGATGCTGTGAAAACTTCCATCCAACACTTTTTTTACTTGAAACCGCCAGAATTTTGCAGCTGTGGGATTCATCTCCTACCAGAAAGATGGCAACATGTCATAGATAGCAATAGGGATTATGCACAATAACAGGTACTTTTCATTTTGTGTTTATTTGCTCTTCTTTATGGGTAATAAAAATGGATAAAACTTTTGCACTCACCCAATATTTTTTATTGTTTGAAGTTAAATCACAAAAGCATTCTTGTATTTAAAAACTTGTTTTGAATTTTTCTCCTAAATTTGTAATGATTTTCTGTTTGTAAAAACGTTTAGAATGAATAATTTAGTTTTAATTTATCTTTTTTCTAGTATTTTTATCTTCATGAATTGTTTTACATAATATTTCCTGCTATTGACATGATTTTTTTTTTCTCTCTCTAAATACTTTTCAAATTAATATTTAAATATTTCTATTTAAAAAATTATTTGTTTCACACCTTATTTATTTTTTTTCACCTTAAAGGAAAAGTCTGTGGTTCAATTCCAATTTCCCGCAATCTTTGCAAAATTGGTGACCAAGGCAACAACCAAACAATTCCAATTGAAGACAACTCTATTTTGAGAATTGTGATTATACTAATGAATCAATAAGATTAGTGCGTTAGTATTTGAGAAATCTTTTCCACTAAATTCAAAAATAGTGTTTTCAGAAAAAAGAAATTAAAGTTTTAAGTAAAAATAATTACAAGATAAAAAGAACTTTTATATACCATGTTTTTAAATTTTCTGTTGAATCATATAAACGCTGCTGAAGGCAGCAGGAACCCGGAGCAATTGGATAAAAGTATTAAAAAAATTCCTTGCTATCATGTTTTGAGCTATTATAAAGTTTCAAATGGCTGTCTAGCCTGGAATTTAGTTAAAAGTTGATTGCAAGCTTTGAACTGGTAACGCTGCCGAAGGCAGCAGAGTCCCGAAGCAATTGGTTAGAAATATTTTTAACATGCATTTTCACCGTATTCTGAACTATTCTGAAAGTTTCAAATGTCTTGCTACTCGGGAAGCTAGTTAAATAAATTTTCTGTTGAATCATATAAGCACTGCCGAATACAGTAGGGACCTGAAACAGTTGACTAAAAGTATTTTAAAAAATGTATTGTCACTGTGTTCTGAGCTATCCTGAAAGTTTCAAATATGTAGCTAGTCGGGAAGTTAGTGAAAAATCGATTGCAAGCTTTGTAGTGGTAACACTGCTGAAGGCAGCAGGAACCCGAAATAATTTGCTAAAAGTATTAAAAAAATGTGTTTTCACCGTGTTCTGAACTATTGTGAAAGTTTCAAATGTCTAGCTAGTCAGAAAATTAGTTAAATAAATTTTCTGTTGATTCATATAAATGCTGCCGAAGGCAGTAGAGAACTGAAGCAGTTGACTAAAAGTATTAAAAAAAGTATTATCACAGTGTTCTGAGCTACCTTGAAAGTTTCAAATGTCTAGCTAGTTGGGGAGTTAGTGAAAAATCGATTGCAAGCTTTGTACTGGTAATGCTGTCGAAGACAGCAGGAACCCGAGGTAGTTGGTGAAAAATATTTTTAAAATGCAATTTCGCCATGTTTTGAACTATTCTGAAAGTTTCAAATGTCTAGCCAGTCGGGAAGTTAGTTTAATAAATTTTCTGTCGAATCATATAAGCGCTGCCGAAGGCAGCGGGACCTGAAATAGTTGACTAAAATTATTAGAAAAATGTATTGTCACCATGTTGTGAGCTGTCCTGAAAGTTTCAAATGTCTAGCTAGTCGGAAAGTTAGTTAAAAATCGATTGCAAGATTTGTACTGGACAAACAAACATACCATCAAACAAGAATCGAAGTTAATAAAAACATGATAATAAACTGAACTGAATAAGGGGAATCTTCAAAGGTTCTCTCTCCTAGACTTGATTTTACTCTGATTGACTTGAAACTTGCAGAAAATATTCTAGACAAGTTTAAAAAAATTCTTTTTTTTTTTTTTTATAATTGCAGGGTTGCCACAGGCTACTAAAAGGCAACTATTTGCGACTATTTTCAGCCTGAGGAGACTATGGCTACTTTTTGGACCCAAAAAGCTTGAAAAAGCAATTATTTTCACAAAAAGGCAACTATTGGGAGACTATTTTCCACCTTTTGCAAAATTCTTCCAGAAATATCAGGAAAATCTTTCAGAAAGAAATATTTTCCCAGCATTTTATAAACAATCCCATATCTTAACCTTTTCACCTTTTTTTTTTTTTTTTTTTTTCACCACCTTATAGTGCGGTATATACCTGATGCTGACCTTGAAACAGGTAGACTATCCAATGAGAATGTAGAAATAGCACCAGACATGATGACATATGTACCAATTAAACTAGCCAATTTGCTTATTGCAAATGACTACTAGTACACTCCTGTGACCTGTTATGTCCTTCCTCATCCTGATTTCATGTAAGAAAAAATAACAAAATTACAAAAGAAAGCTCTTATAGTAAATCAGAAAAGGAAAAAAGCCAAAAAAAAAAAAAAAAACTTTTAAGAGTGGACAATACTTAACCTTTTCAACAACCAAACCACATGTTATTCCATGGGAAAATTTGTTTCCAGAACTTGTTTGACTCACTGCCTAATGATTTTTTTTTTTTTTAATTCACTTTTAACATTCAGAAGTTTTTTTTTTTTTTTTTTTTTTTTTTAATTTGGTATATTTATATTGAATAGTAAAGAAATGCGTATGGTTTTTATCCTTTAATGATTGTTAGCATGTGATATTTAAGCTAGTATTTTGGTCACTAGGCTACTATTTAGGCGACTATTTTGATGCATCTAGGCTACTAAAGCAACTATTTTTGTTCTATTTCTTTTGTGGCAACCCTGTAATTGAAAAAAAAAAAAATTGTAAATGTAATTTCCGAACCTATGTATGGTGTGACTTAATTGATGAAAGTTGACATTATACTGGTAATTTATTATCACTATACCTATACAGCAGTATGTGGCATATCTGTAAAAAACAAATCGCTCTAAGAATCTGAAAAAAAAAATGACGCCATCAGTCAAGATAACAAGTAATTTTATGAAAAGAGCAGATAATGAAAAAAAAAATTGCTTGGGTAGAATTTTTTTTAATCATTTATTGAAAAAGACGATCTCCCCAATATCTTGTTCGGATCATAGAAAAATGTTTTCAGATTCAAAACTACCTATAAAGGTATACATATAGGCAAACTAAAACTAATGCAATGCTCCAAAAGTTTAGCTATTTCAACACAAGCTGAAATTTATAAAATTTTATAAATGAAATCCTTTTTTACTTGACTTATTGGCAGCATAGACAATAATGAAATTAAGATATATTGTAATATGTTTTTCTAAAGATAATAATATTCTTCAAATGATCTTCTTTATTAAAGTGCATAAAAGTCGTCAATTACATAGATAATATCTTAAAAAAAAAAAAAAAAAAAATGGTGAAATATGTTATATTTGTATTGGATAATATGAGAAATATGCAGTTGCAGTTTATGGAATCATTGTATTTGTAATAAAGTTCAACCTAAAATTTTACTTTCATGTTGTGCTTTGTCACTTCTTGTATTTAGTTTAAAAAAAGGGGGTGGGTCTTACAAATAATTTAATTCAATGTAGGCAAATTAAGTACAGTCTGGTATTCTCTTTTAGGGTTGTGCTTGTCACATCTTGCATTTAGCTATCTCCCCCCCCCCAAAAAAAAAAAAAAAAAAAAAAAAAAAAAAAAACTATAAAGTAATAATTCGGTTTAATATACACAAGTTTTTGATGGATATATTTTGTTTTCTTAAAAAATCTCTAAAAGCTAGCATAGTTTTAAGTTGTACTAAATGTATTTGTAGTCAAACCATATAAAATACTGAAATATTTATCAACCAGGTGGTTATTCTTATTTGACTGCATAAAAAGTCTTAACAATGACATATGTAAATTTATTTTATATAAAATATCTTAAGGGGAGATAATTCTTTTAAAAACTAAAAATTGTGCATTTTTATATGCTTTTTTGATTCATTATAAATAGATAATTTTTATTCATTTTCAAATGAAACTAATTGTACCCAAAAGTACTAGGTTTGAAAAAAAAAAATAGTCTTGCTATATATGTTACCACTAAAGTGCAGAAATCAGTTAATCTGCAGATTAGCTAGGTAATCTGCACATTAACTAGGGCGATCCGTTAAAGTGAGGAAATTGTTTCATTTCTCAAATTACCTAGGTAATCTGTGAATTACCTAGATAATCTGCACATTACCTACTAAGCACTCGTTAAAGTGAAAATAAGATCTCTGGTGTTGTAATTTTACAGCACGCTGTGTTGTATTTGTTTTTTTCATTCGGGGAAAAAAAAATAGTTTTCTTTCCTTTTCTTTCTTTTTTTACTAATTTTAATCTGTATGTGTTTTAAGTTTTATGTCTTTTAAAGTTATATTTGTTTTAATTTTTTTTATTTATTTCATCATTTTTATTCTGTCAATATAAGTTTGAAGATGTTATGCATTTTTAATATGAAATATAATAACTGTTAGAATCGTAATACAGTAACGATTTCTTTTCAAAATAAAAATATTTAACCATTAAAAAAAAAAAAAAAAAAAAAAAAATTTATTAACAACTTACATTGCTATTACTATTTTTTAAAGTTATGCACTAATTTTTAATTCGATAAAGAAATATTAAATTAGACAATTCAGAAGCATTATTTAAGAAGTACTTCAAATAATTAAAACTGCTTTAATAATTTTTAGAACGCATGAAAATTAAAATGACTGTTTTCCAATGCTTTATTATATTTTGCAGCATGCATATATCTGTACAAGTTTAGCAAATATATTAATTTTACAGTTTAAAAAAAAAAAAAAAAAAAAAAAAAAAACTTTATTAACATATTTTATGTGATAAACTACAACGAAATTATCTGAAAAAGCAAACAAAATAAAAATAAAAATGTAATCATGATATATAAAATATATAAAGGAAACTTGAAATTGAAAGAAACAACAACAAAATGTAATGAAATGCTAAAAAATGCATAAAAATTTCATATTAAGTATTTATTAAAGAAAGCCATAATATTGGATGTCATATTTTTCAGAGTTAAAAATTAATACTTTTTTTTTTCAGTAAGTAATAGTAATTTAAATCAATTTTTAAATAAATTAGATTTAAAAAGTTGTGCTTTAATAGTTTTATTTCGGGAGGAAATAATTACTGTGTTGTAAATTTTAATATTCATAATTCAAAATGAAGTTTCAGGAGATAGAGCGTTTAATTAAGATTAGATTTCAATAATAAAATGCAGTGCAGACCCTTATCAAACTTATATTAACAGAATTAAAAAAGAGAAGGAATAAAATCAAAATTAAAACAATTATAACTTGCTTGTTACTTTAAGTTTTGTGTTGGTCATATTAAGAAACCTATAATAATCATGTCTTCGATGCTCCACGTTTTGCGCTTACCAATTATCATAGCAGAAGCAGAGCGGAAAGGATGAAAGTTTTGGTTTATGTTTGAAGGTCATTTGCGTATCTGTATCACATGACTGTTTGACGTCATAGTGAATGTAAAAAAACTAAGGCTCGAAACAAACATTTGAACTTTAACCACACAGAAGCCGCTAATCTGCAGATTACCTAATTAAAATGCGGAAAACTCTTGATTCCACACTTTAACGGGTCATTTTAGTCAATCTGCAGATCAGCTAGGTAATCTGCATATTAACGGATTTCGAGCTTTAACGGTAACATATATATATGTATATTTTAATAGAACAAAGTATATACACACATTTAAAAAAAGATAAAAAACTGTTTTCCACGTGGACTTTTTAAAAATAAGCAGTTTTACCCATATTCTTATATCAATCATATTAAGGCTAAATATTGCCTTTATTCTATAAATTTGAAATTTATCTGATATATATTTTTAAATAAAAATTTCACACAATTTTGAGAATACTTAAAATTTTTTTTATTGATCCATGCTATAGAATAATATTTTGGTGACATTTTCAAAACTGAGGTTCCTAGAATAAAAATCCGTGGCAACATTTATATACAAAATTTAAATGTTTTCCATTCATAACTTTTTTCATAAAGGTCAAGTATAAATTTGATTTTATATTTTTAATCATAGTGTGCGTAATTTTCTTTTGATTTTGATGTGATTTGTTTTTAAATGTTCCTAACATTCTGAGTTGTGTATTGAAAATATTTAAGAATTGATTTTTTGAAAACCCAAATGTTCTACTTCCCCTTAAGTTTTGATTTTTATAAATTAAATCCAATGTTCAAAATACTATTTCAAAAGTTAAGCTTTTATTCTATTTCTTTTTTTTTCCCCTTGTTTTATGATATTTCTCTGTAAAAAGGAAAACCTTATTCATAGGCTGAATAAACACTTTTATTTTATTTATTTAATAACAGGGATAGTTAAACCCTCTGCTTCAGATAATTTTTGTTATTCACTAATAACATTTTACTATAAGGGAAGCAAAAGCAAAAAGTACAATAATGACCTAGTCATTATCAGAGAATGAAGGAGTTGCCCAACAATTTTATGTAGAAAGTATGAATTAGATTTAAAAAAAAAAATTTACTTGATCCTTTTGACACATGCAAAAGTTGTCAAAAATATACTAAGAAAAAATATTATGTATTCTTCTAGAGTATTTTTATCACTTATTTTTCCAAATGTTTTAACTGAGGATGAAAAGAATACCTTAGAAGTTGAATTTAGTATGTATCAGTTTGAAAAAATTTTAATGAACTTCAAAATGATAGAGTAGATACAATATGGTATTAAATGTCAGAAATATGTCAAACTGGTTATAAGAAATGTCTTGCATTATAAACGCTGATTTTAGCTCTACACAGTAATGCTACAACTTTAAGAGTCTTCAATTTTATACAAAACAACCAAACAACTTAAAATCTCTGATTTAAAAAAAAAAAAAAAAAAAAAAATACATTTTCAAATACAGACTTGGTGTGCTATAATAAATTTTCTCAACAGCAATTTAAAGCACTAACAAAAAATGAATGTGTGTAACAATATATTCAAATGAACCAGAAGATACAGCAGCACAGTGCATCATTACAACTTTTAAGTGATACAGTTAAACAAAATTATGTGTAAATTATTAGCCTAGTATAAATACTAGCCTACTATTAAGGCAGAATCTATAATCAGTATTATTAACTACTAGCAGGCTACGCCCGCTTCGCTGGTCACTAAATTTAAATGAATTTTCAAAAGAATTGAATTACTATTTATTTTTTATATCACATTTTGGGCTTTGTAAGATAATTAAAAATTCCTTTTAAGGTAAAAAAGTCAAAATAACATATTGCAAATTAAATAAAATATTTCTTCCATTTTGCAACAATGCCCTATGGTTTTATGTGAATGATTCTCAAGAATGAATCGACAATTGTTTACAAATTTAATGAATTATGTATGGGAAATAAGCATGCTGTAATTAAAAAATTGCAGCTCTTAGAACTTCAAAACTGATAATTTTTAAAATGTTATTCATTATTCTTTAATATTAGACTGTTTTTTGTTTAATATTAGATTCTTAGTTTAATATAAAAAACAATCGAATGATATTGCATTGTGAAACTTTGCAACGTAATATCTTTAAATCTAATAACTTGATGTATATAATGTCCTCACAAAAAATGAACAGTTTTTAGAGCTCTTTTAAAAAAGTATAACATCTATGCAGTATCTTTAAAAAAAAAATTCATCAGCTTTTACTAAAAAAAATGGCCGACTTTCATCACCAAAGCAGTTAAATCTAGACCAATCAAAATAGAAGTGGTCCACCTGGATGTGTTCCACCGACAAGCTTTTTGCTTTATTTATATAGATGTAAATAATACATAAAGATTAAAGGAAAGACATTGTTCTTAGATTTAAAAAAAAAAACTTTTATTATTTGATATGATTGTTCAATTTTATTATTTTCAAAAATTCTATAATTTTTAAAAATATTTATGTATTCTCAACTTGTCATCCACATAAATCTATATTAGCCAAAATATCTTGTTACTTTATGCAAAGGCATAGGAAAGGTAGAGGCTCGGGGGGCTCAAGCCCTCCCTGTTAATTATTATGAAATTTCCTTCTAATGCCAAATGAAAGAATTGCCAATTTAAAGCTAAAATTAGTTTTATAAATGTTCATAATTAGTGATATTTTGCAATTAATACTAACACTGCTCGGCATGAAAATTGCCTCTGACACCATTTCAGCATATTCTTATGTAAAATGACCTCCTGAATCCAAATATGACACCCATTTTGCCCTATTGCCCACTGTTTTTTAAGAATGGAATTTTATCATTTTTTGGTGATTTTATGGCTATAAATTTGATTTTTAGGAGGGGGGAGAATTATTTTAACTGTTAAATATCTTCTGAGGGGCTACAGAGTTGGAAAATTCTAAAACATGGGCATTTGCGACAAGGTCCTTAAATTTGATAAAAATTTAGGATTTTAAAGAAAAATAATAATTAAGGCCAGCCCTGCATTGGCATTTTATAATTTGCCTGCTAACACTCTTCCAACTAAAGATTACAGATTTTATGTTCAAAGAAAAAAAATCAAGGGCAGGAGGTTTTCTTTTACAGCTAGGTTTTTTTTTTTTTTTTTTTTTTAGATTTTTGTCAATCTCATCCCCTTTCTTACTTTCTATTCATTGATATTCTTTTGGTACTAAGTTTTTATTATTGTTTACATAATTTATCTTATGTTTGCTTTGTATAATAATGTGTAAGTGTTATAGAATTTGTTTTTCTTAATATTTTATTATACTTACTGGGAAAGAAAAAAACTTGTTGATATTTTAGATAAATGAAGCCTTTGCTGCTCAGTTCCTAGCTGTACAAAAAGAATTAGATTTGGATCCTTCAAAAACCAATGTTAATGGTGGTGCAATAGCATTAGGTCATCCTGTTGGAGCATCTGGTGCAAGAATTGTAGCAAATCTTGCCTATGAACTAAGGTAATTTTCTGTAAATTAAAATCTAAAATTTAGTTCTTTTAAACAAAATGTTTGACTTTATGCAAAACAAAAGAAACACGTTTTATAAAACATTGTATCATGTTTTCAAATTAATCATCTTTATGCGTACTGTTCTATTTATTGAATGGAATGCCAAGTAATTTTAATTACCAGGTAGTTTATATTAATCATTTACTTTTGGGAAACAATCATGCATAAAGCTAGATAATTGTCTCAAACCAATAAGGAAAATATTTATCAAAGTCATTCAAACCCCATGTTAACCTAATAAGCCCATGTTGATTTTCCCCATTACTATTCATCACACAAAACATATTTTTAAATTCAGTTTTCTTATGCAGAAAATTCATAAGCATTAATTTATACCTTGTTTTTAAAAGAAAGATCTTTTAGGTTTTTAATTTATTTATATATATGAAACAGAGGAAAAATAATATGAAAGGTTAACAAAATAGGCAAATATTAAAACTATGAATTCACATACTCAGTTTGCAAGAAAATGCAGCAAATAGAAGATATGCAAATCTAATAATAATATAAATGACTGCATTAATTCTTAAAATTTTTACATTATATATGTATATTTTAAGCTGTAAAATGTGAAATTTCACTAAATGAAATTTTGCCACATAAATTTAAAAAATTGAAAAACATCTTTCCTTTTAAACACGAAATTGCTCGATTTTTTTTCTGTGTTTTTCCCAATGAATTAGAAGTTGTTTAATGTTAGCTATAAATTTAACAAATAACATCGCTGCCAAGTTTTACGCCCCGGTCGTAAAATTTATGCTCTTTTGACACTTTTTACGCTTTTATGCCTAGATTGCTATTTTTACTCTTCCTACTATTTCAACATTTTTTTACCGATTTTTTTTTTTTTTTCATTTGTATGTTTAAGTATTCGATTAAATTTAATGAAAAAAGTTTAAAAAGTACAAAAAAATCTAAAAAGTACGATTTTTGAATGTTTAGTAAACAAAGATCGCAATGTATTTGATTGATTAATTGATTCTTCTGCAACTGTCATTGGTCCCCATTTATTGGTTGAAGGATGCTCCATTTCAACATCATCGCTTCAGAGGCGTGGCATGTTTTTTTCTCCTCATCGAACTTGCTTATCTCGCAGAAACGGAAGCATGGGAAATGTGGGTGATGCTCAGATCTAAGGGATGATGCTTGTTTTGTTATTATGTTTGTACTTATAATCATTCAGCATTCTGCACACTTTTGAAAATCTTAATGATGGCTATAAAGAAATCTTAGCTATACAACTGAATGTATAACAGTTTGCATATTGTGTTTATTGTCGATCCAGTTTTACAATTTCTCATGGCAGCAAATATGATATAACTAGGGCTGGATTATTTTTCAATATATCCCCAAGTATCGATATTTTTTTAATATTGCGATAACAATATTTAAGATCTTGCTCTGACGATATATCCCTCTAACGATATTACCTAGTGTGCACTACGCGATCAATCAATATGCTGATAAATAATGTTGAACGCCAATTCTACAATATTTTCTTCAAATTCTGCTTCCTCGCTAGCGCACATCAATGTACCACCGAACAAAAAGAGCGCCGAATATCTTATACTAATATCTCTTCTCTTCCTCCTATTACTCACTGACTAAAGTAGAAAATATAACCTTAACTCCAGACGATCTCTCTCACAATACATATACTTCCTCTTCCTTTATTCCTGTGAAACCTCAAATCTAAAATATCACTGCTTTAAAAAGTCTGACGTTGAATGATATCATATCAAATGATATATTCATCAAGAAAATTAAGTTATCACAATATATTACAATATTATCGACCAGCTTCTCACATTCGTATATACACAGACCAATAAATAATATTGCAGCCAGCTGCATGTCTTGCAGGTGAAAACGATATCTGGCTGGCGTTTTAGTTTTTCCTGCCATTGGTTCATTGATATTGGTATATTTCAAAGTATCGATATTTACTGGCTACGAGCTGCAGCAGCGAGCTATCGATATTACTAGCTTCAACAGTGTGTACTCTGATCAAAACTGAACTGCAATATTTCAAAACCAGTGCCTACAAGAAGAGCTCTTCGGCTGTTCCTTGCTGCTTATTACTTGCTTAATTTTTTTAGGAATTTTATAAAATTTAAACTTTGGTCCGGAGCAAAATATAATTTTTAATCATTGAACAAGAGTGGATGGCTGTTTTGTGTCGAGCAGTGATTTATACTGTTCTGACTGAAATTAAAGTAATGGCACAGTCATATTTCAGAAAAAACACCGAATTTAAAAATCCAAATCAAGCCCTGGACTGTCACCAAACATAGAGGTCACCTGTATGGACCCAAGACCAACAAGATTATCACCATAAGCACTTTTAGCCAGCTCGAAACAGAACTGCTCAAAAAACAGAGGTGGGGAGGAGCATGTGACGTTTTAAGTTCACTCCTCGTTACTACTGGTTGGTAGCGAAGTATTGCTTTTGATTGACAGGCACAGCAAAAAAAAGTAAAGAAAGAAAGTGATTATTTTGTCTCTCCTAGACATGCAAGGATCGAATGAAAATTTTCCACCGTGTTTTTAAAGTGGATTCTGTACAAGTGTTTATAATTAATTTTTAAATATTCTATTTGAGAAAAATGATATCAATATAATATACATATTTTTTCTTAATTTTGGTTTCTAGTCAATAAGCTGCTAGAATATCGTGTGTTGCGATAAAAATAAAACCCATATCAAAATATCAACGATAAAAATAAAACTCATATTGTAAATAAAACCCATGTCACATATTAACTCTGTAAAATGTTATTTTAAAATAATTAAAGCTGAAAATCGAAAGAATGGAGGACAAATTATACACAAGTACACTGAGAAAAAATTCTGTGAATGACATCTAGAATCTAAATTGTGGCTCTAGAAAAAATAGTTCCATGTCATCTTTATAAATTCTAGTCCCCTTGAAAAGAGAGTTCTAGAAGCCCCTATTAGAATACTACAGCATTTGCCTATATTATCGAGGGCAAAGTTATTTAAAAATCTCTGCAAATAAATGAGACTACAAGAGGCGGGTTTCAGAAACTATAATCTTGGTTTATTACCCAATTCTAGAAAATCAAGTGAGAATTTCTCGCAATATAAAAGATTCAGAATATTGTTTCATAATGTGTAAACTAGAAATTCTCGATCATGTCGTCTATTCAGTTTATTGGCGTGCTTTATGCGTCTAGCTCGGAAATCGATATTTCTAGTTAAGGGATATAGAAAATGGCCACTTATTAATTCTAGAGGAAGGCAATGTATTATTTTTCTCATTGTATATTTAAAAGAAATTATATAAATTAAACACAAAACATCGATTCACTCTTTATGCAATTTTTTACTTGTATACATTAAAATTGGTGTTCATTTTTCTTTAAAAAGTAGCAAATGTCTATTTTCTTTTCTTGAAAGAAATATCGATAATATCATTAATATCGATATTAACTTGGTGATATATCGCAATATTTAATTTCTGATATCCTCCAGCTCTAGATATAACTAGACACAGTGGAAAGAAAAAATGTCTGGGTTATGCAAAATCAGCTAATACATATTAGCAAAAAGAGTAAAATACGTAACTACCTCAAGGAAGATAATCAATTACCTATTATGCGGGCTGAATTATATTTTGCTACATTCTGAGGTAGTGTACAACAAAAAAATGCTTTTAACAAATGTAGTTTTTACATTGTATTTTAATAAATGAAGCTTTAAAATTTATCTTTTCTTTCCTTTATCTTTTTTTTTTAGTTTTAAATATAACTAATTAAATTTAAAAATAGCTATCTGAAATATTTAAAAATAATTACTGTATCTGATACTTCTAAACAGTTTGAAAACTATTTTTAAAATAATTCTAATGTGAAATTCAGACTAATTGCATCACTGCATGAATATAGTAAATGTGTAAGCATTGTAAATAATTATGAATGATTATGTATAAATATTTGAAAGGTAAATCTTATTTCCTACTGAGTTTGCATTAACACTATGCATTCTATTACTTTTTATAAAATGTTAATGTATTTAAAAAGTAAATTAGTGTATAATTTTTTTAACCACTTTTAAATCTTATATGCAAATACAGAAAAAAATACAGGAGAAAGAAAAAACTTAAAAAAAAAAAAAAAAAAAAAATGATTGAATATCTAATTCAGTATTTTTTATTATTATTTATAACAATTTTGCATGTGTTTTATTAGTTACAATCGTGCAAATAATTACTTGCACCTGGCCTTTTTTTCTTTTCATGTAATTTCAGGATTTTTAAAGTAGAGTCACAATCAGCCCTGTAGAATTTAGAGACAGTTATCTCAAAATGATTGGTTTTGATTTATAATTTGCAAAAAATTGTCAAAAGTAATTGATATACTTAACATGATTAAACTTGTTTTCTTATTTCATGATTTAAAAAAAAAATTCTTCATTTTTATAGATCGAGAAAGGGAAAATATGCAATAGGATCTGCTTGCATTGGTGGAGGCCAAGGAATAGCTGTTATGTTGGAAAACATACACTGATTTTTTATACCTGTAAATGTGCCATAATCTGTCATGATTTATAAGTCATTTTATCAACATTCTAATTTTTCACTCAATTTTTATTTACAATCAATAATATATTTGTCCTTTTTTATGAGTGCCTTACATATGAAGATCATTTAATAAAAGTATTTTTTATTATTGTATGAATCTATTGTTATTTTAAAGTATTGTAGCCAGGGCCATAACTAACTACCGGGGTAACTGGGGCAGTGGCCTGGAGCCCCTGAGCATAGAAGGCCTTAGATCAGACAATAAAATATCTTTTTTACACTGGCAAAATTAAAAAATCAAGCTTTGCTGATGGTATTTATGATGTATAACAATGTATAAAAATTAAGCCCTGACCCAGACCAGACCGTCCCAAGTCTTAAAATTGAAAAATAGCCCAAGCCTGAACTACAGGCTAGTTTTGTACAGACTAGAACTCCTTCAGTAAACTAGAGATACGACAATGCTGGCAATGAATCCTGATTCGTCCAAAGCTACTTTCGACCGCCTGAGGGAAGGCTGCAGCACCAACATAGACTTGGCGACCACTGCACTAGAACACCTTCAAACAAAACCACTTATGAAACATACAAATAAATAGCCCATACTGCGCTTATGCACCAAGGTTAGGAATCCAGGTTGCCATAGTTTGGACGAAATTTGATCAAACCGCCATTTTTTTCCGTCCACTGTGCAAGCGCACTAAGCTCTTGTCTTGTCTCTGGTTTACTAAAGGATTTCTAGTACAGACCATACCAGAAAGTGTGACGGCTTTCTTTTGCGAATAAATTTTTCAAAAATTTTCATCTTATTTCATGAACAAATAGAAGACAAACATGCTTTGTTTATAAATTATATAAAATTTAAAGTTTATGTAAATGCCACAACATCACTGAAGGGCTTCCTATTGAGACACAAAAGGTATGTTGCTGTCTTATTTGTCAGCTAAATAATTTTGTATTTTGGTGATTGGCCATAAGAATGTCATGCCTTATTTGTCAATCAGCCACAAAAAAAAAATGCATAAGTTTCATTAGTTGACAATGGAAAAATTATATTTTCCTGAACGTCTAGAAAAAATTTGAGTTTAAAAAAAAAGCTTCTAAAACATTGATGATCTTGATGAAAATTAGAGAATATATAAAGGATTTTGCAGAAAAATCAGTAAACTGAAAACATATGTCAAAAAGAAAAAAAAAATGGGTAAAATTAAAATGCATCTTTTTATAAAATTCAGATGATTTTGTAACGTTTCTTCATAAAATTCAGACAAAAATATTTTATTTCGGTAATCAGGTGGAAAATTTGCAAAACTGTGGCAAGTAAGCTAAAAGGATCTACCAGACATTAAGACAGTAACTTAAAATTTTAATTTTTACTTTAATTTTCAGACATAATGTGATGTGAAATCACACATGGATGAAAGAACAAAAATGCATTTTATTGAGATTTTTGGTACAAAACAAAAAGTACACAAATAGAGCATTTAAGTAAAACAATAAAAAAATGTGTAATTTGTTCATAGAAAATCTATTTTATTATCTATTATTGGGGATATAATTTCCCAAACAGCTAGCAAAGTTTATATTCTGTAAAACATGGTGCCAATCAGGTTCACAATGAGGAATTGGGGTATTTCAATCTATCAGAAAGGCTCTTTCCAGCTATGTGAACATTTGTCAGGAAGATAGGTGGATAGCAATTTGTCTACCCATATATGTCCTATCGAGTTCATGTCAGGAGAATATGCTAAACAAATATGTTTCTTTATATAATTCTTTTGTCGTAAAGGAAAATTGTCCACTAGCTATCACAATATGGCCTGCTGTTGTCGTCAATCAATATTAAATTATCCTCAATGGTGCCAGCACAAGAAATTAATCTCAGTATTGCTGAGCTATCAGGTGTCCATTTCTAATGATTCAGAGATCAGTAAAATCATCAATTGAGATGATAGCATAAACTAACACTCATTTCCTTGTACAAAATAAGGGTTGTTTTGAGTCCCACATTCCCTTCAGACAAAAACAGTTGTAAAACTAGACTAGTTATAGATGAGAACAATGTTCGATTTATGTCTTCTCCAATTAAACTGCTGATTTGTGCCTGTTATGTATTGTTATGTGCCTGTTATGTATCTGGCAACAGCCAGATTAGAGAACCTTCCAAGCTGTGTGACGCGCGCGTGCTTTGTTTACCTTTTTGAATTCCATAGTTTCGTATTGTACATGTTCGGTGTAGTTGTTGTTATGCTCGTTTGTGCCTGTGTATCTTAATGCTAATAAATGTTCTTTGCGTGTATGTAAAACGAATCGTATCGTCTCTCGGTCTACCTTGCATACATGACAAAAGAGTTGGCGACGAGGATGGGATCTTCGAACATTAATTTTGAATCTTATGATGCGT
Source organism: Salticus scenicus (assembly GCA_963930645.1). Lineage (NCBI taxonomy): Eukaryota > Metazoa > Arthropoda > Arachnida > Araneae > Salticidae > Salticus > Salticus scenicus. Next base: position 163,222,346 of record OZ005657.1, read on the forward strand.
CTGTGGAAGACTGGTCCAGTTATGTGAAACGTCTAGAATCTTACTTCGTTGTTAATGGGATCGAAGATAAAATGAAAGTCCCTGCTATTTTAAGCCTTATGGGAGCAACAACGTATAAATTGTTAAAGAATCTGGCCACTCTGAACATTCCTTCTGAATTGACTTATCAAGATATCGTAAAATTACTTTAGGAACATTTGAATCCTAAACCACTAGAGATGACAGAACGGTTTCGTTTCTACAAGAGGAAGCAATTTGAAGGTGAGTCCATTGCAAATTATTGTGCCGAATTACAAAAACTGTCGATACACTGTAACTTTGGGAACAATTTAAGTACGATGCTTCGTGATAAATTGGTGATGGGTCTCAAAAACGAAAATATACAGAAAAAGCTGTTAGCAGAGGATAAGTTAACATACGAAAAAGCTAAGAGCATTGCATTCGCAATGGAATCTGCTCAGAGAGATGTGTGTGAAATTCAGAATCAAATGGTATCGATAAAAAGATTACATAGTTCGCAAGATAAAACTATCAAAAAAGATTTTTCTAAATTTAAGAAATCTGAACCTACAAAGAAGTTTGATAAATCTCGGAAATGTTACAGATGTGATAGTACTCAACATTTAGCTCACGAATGTAAGCACAAGAACACTCAGTGTAGGAATTGCTTAAAGAACGGGCATTTGGCAAAAGTCTCCCGCTCAAAACGTAACGAAACAGTTAAACAAATAGAATCTTGTTCTGAAACTGTACCAGTTAATAGCATTAAATCACCACGACATGCAAGGGATAAGATTTTATTAGAAATTTTTGTTGAAGGGAATAAATGTTTATTTGAATTAGATACTGGAGCTGCTATTAGTTGTATGAATGTGAATGAATTTAAGAAACTTTGTCCGGATGTAGCCATTAAGCCTACCAAATTATTGCTTAGGAATTTCGATAATTCTATGATAACATCAGCTGGCCAAGCAGTGGTGCAAATTCAATACAAAGATCAAATTAATACAGAAACTATTTATTTGGTACATGCAAAAGTAAACGCAGTTTTTGGTCGTGAATGGTTGAGAAATTTCCAATTAGACTGGAGCTCAATTAAAGCAGTTCGGGTTGGAAATTGTAATTCTCGAACCAATAAATTAAATATCTTGCTTCAAAAGTATGAGAAAATTTTTTTCTCCGGGTATCGGGAAACTGGAAAAGTTTTGTTGCCGTCTTCAAATGAAACCTAATTACAAACCGGTATTTTTTAAACCTCGACCAGTACCATTTGCTTTAAAAGAAAGAATAGAAACTGAACTTAATAGGTTAGTTGCAGAAGACATCATTGAGCCGGTGACATATAGTGATTGGGCTACACCAATTGTTCCTGTTATCAAACAGAATGGGAACCTACAAATCTGTGGTGATTATAAGGTGACTATCAACCCGGGACTAAAAATTGAGCAGTATCCTTTACCCCGTATCGAGGACATTTTTGCTGAACTGTCAGGAGGGGAGTTCTTTACTAAAATCAACTTATCTGAGGCATACCTTCAAATGTTAGTTGATGAGCAGGACCGACATCTATTGACGATCAATACTCACAAGGGTTTGTTCCGTTACAAGAGAATGAATTATGGTATAGCCTTAGCTCCGGCAGTGTGGCAGAGAGCCATTGAACAAGTTTTATCAGGCATCGCGGGGGTACATGTATTTTTAGACAATATTACCGTAACGGGGAGAAATGATCAAGAGCATTTTGAAAGGTTAGAATTAGTACTACAGAGACTAGAAGAATATGGTCTCAGAGTAAATAAGCGGAAAAGTGAATTTTTTAAGAAATCTGTGAATTATTGTGGTCATACAATTGATAAATTCGGCCTCCACAAAACACAAGAAAAAATCGATGCAATTACGAAGGTACCAGTTCCAAAAACTGTATCTGATTTGAAGAGTTTTTTGGGTTTAGTCAATTACTACGGAAAATTTATTCCCAACTTATCTACTCGTGTCGCTCCTCTCAATAATTTACTGCAGAAAGGTACTAAATTTTTGTGGACTGCAGAATGTGAAAAAGCTTTCAAGGCATTGAAACAAGAAATTGCTTCAGACCGAATTTTATGCCATTATGATCCTAAGTTACCTCTTGTATTACAAACTGATGCATCACCAGTTGGAATAGGAGCAGTTTTAAGTCACATTATGCCAGATGGTTCAGAAAAACCAGTAATGTTTGCATCAAGGTCATTGACTAAAATGGAACGTAATTATTCGCAGATAGACAAGGAAGCATTGAGTATTGTATGGGGAGTAAAGAGATTTTATCAATATTTATTTGGTCGACATTTTGATCTCGTAACCGATCATAAACCCCTAGTATCAATTTTCGCACCTAATCGTAGTTTACCATGTCTATCAGCAACACGAATGGTTCATTATGCACTTTTTCTCCAAGCATTCAGTTATACAATCAAGTATCGAAACACTAAGAATCATGGCAATGCCGATGCACTTTCACGGTTACCACTAGCAGTTGACAAGGACTGTGAGTACTTGACTGAAGCAGACGTGACAAATGTTTCGCAAATTGAATTAATGCCTGTTACAGCAACTGACATAGCTAGAGCTACTAAAACTGATAGGAAATTGTTCGAACTGTATGAAAGTTTAAAATCTGGAACTGAATTACCTGTGCCTTGGAAAGGTAGAGAATCTGAATTTTCATTGCAAAATGGTTGCATAATGTATGGTCATAGAGTATGCATTCCTGAAAAGTACCAGAATCAAGTTTTGGAAGAACTTCATGTTGGACATCCTGGAATTGTCAAAATGAAGGCCATAGCTAGAAGCTACTGCTATTGGCAAGGTATTGATGCCAGTATAGCCAATTTTGTTCAGAACTGTTCAGCTTGTATCGCAACGAGGAACGAACCAGCAAGGATAAATCGACATCCGTGGGAATGGCCAAATGGACCTTGGCAAAGGATACACGTTGACTACGCTGGTCCTTTTATGGGGAAAAGGTTTTTTGTAGTCTCTGACGCATATTCGAAGTGGATAGAAGTCATTCCGAGGAAAAATATTACAGCTAGTTTTACAATTCATCATCTTCGTATTCTTTTTGCTCATTATGGAATTCCCTTAACTTTGGTTAGTGATAACGGCGCAAGTTTTACTAGTTACGAATTTCTACATTTTTTGAAACTGAATAATATTAAGCATATAACTTCGGCACCGTACCATCCTGCTACGAACGGACAGGCAGAAAGAATAGTGCAGCTATTCAAAGCGTCGTTGAAATCGAGTAGAGGTGATTCTGGAGATCTAAATGTGAAATTACAAAGATTTTTATTATTATTACAGTATAGAATAACTCCACATTCTCTCACGGGAGAAACTCCCGAGTGCCTTGTTTTTGAAGAGATGTATTCGCACTAGGCTTGATCTTTTTAAACCAAATTTGAGAGACAAAGTTGTTCAGAAACAGAGTTCGAAACTTGACACAGAATCTATCTTGCGTGAGTTTCAGGAAGGGGAGAAAGTAGCCGTAAGAAATTATTCCGGACCTAACAAATGGAAAATTGGAACAATTATAAACAGAGATGGAACTTTGAGTTATAGCATACAAGTTGGAAATGAAATTTGGAAGAGACACGTAGATCAAATAAGGAAATGTGGGAAGTCGATTGAATTATCCCAAGCTGCTACTGAAATTCCAATTTACGATAAAGAATTGAATTTTCCAGATGAGCCAGTATCCGATGATGTTGCTGAATCGGAACCGCCTGCACCTGTACCTGAAGTTGTCCCTGAACCTAAAGATGTACCTGTACCTGCCACTCCAAGTGATGATATACCACCTAAGCCTTTACCAGACGCTTCCGGAAAGCCGAAAACTGATGTGCCACTCCGACGCTCAAACCGAATCAGGAGACCTCCAAAGAGACTCGACCTGTGACTCTATATTTTGTCAGGGAGGAACTGTTATGTATCTGGCAACAGCCAGATTAGAGAACCTTCCAAGCTGTATGACGCGCACGTGCTTTGTTTACCTTTTTTAATTCCATAGTTTCGTATTGTACATGTTCGGTGTAGTTGTTGTTATGCTCGTTTGTGCCTGTGTATCTTAATGCTAATAAATGTTCTTTGCGTGTATGTAAAACGAATCTTATCGTCTCTCGGTCTACCTTGCATACATGACAGGCCACACTCTATGGGCGGCGCAATGCTGTTCTGTTAACAGCATGAAGTCAGTTTCGAACGGTTTCACTAAAATGTATTCCCAGTAGTCGAGTGAAAGTTGTGTTGGAGAAGAGCGGTGTTCATTATTTTATATGGTCCTCAACCATAAGTATGTCACCATATGGTAGTGTTTCACACCTATGACCTTGACTTGAACTTTGGTATTCATTTGTACTTTCCAAAAATCATTTCAAATGATGTAAACTGTATTTAGTGATAAGTATAGTGATAAATATAGTGTATTTAGTTATGGATTCCACAGCTATGGCTAGTGTTTGCTCTCTTTCTAAGCAACCAATGATTCTTTAAATTTCTGAGTCTGACAGATTTTGTTGAAACATCCCCTTCTCGGTGGCTGATATTTGATTTCGTCACACATTTCGTGCTACTCTTAATTAATATATTCATTATTCACTATAGGGGTAATTTGATTATCCATGGTCCTTATCAGTTACAGTGTCGTCTAGTTGTAAACAGCAAAGTTCCTATCTCAAAAAGCAGTAAAAAGATACAGGAAAAGTCAATTAAAATTGTAAAACATCTTAGATTTAGTATGAAAAGACATCTTATGCACAATATTTTCTAAAAATAGAGAATTTAAAAAAAAAAAGTATTTGTTTGATCACAACTTATTAACCCTTTCACGTTAAAAGCCACAAATAAACAGAGAAAATATCTTTTCGACCGAGAACTAGAATTTGTATAACTCACATTCAAACATACCATGGTTCAAATTGTTTAACCCTTTCTCTGTTCGTACACAATTTTTATTAGGTTGTAACATATGATATCTAAATATCACCAGTAAAATTTTGAGATTTGGTTCCTTATAAACTTTTTTGATACAGTCGTTAATTATGTATCATTTTAAAGCTAAAACCTTGTGTTTCAAATAAAAATATTGTGATTTGGTGGTAAGTTTATAGCTTTAATCGTAGGATGAGTTCTAGAGATTTTAGAGTGCTATTTTTGTATGAGTGGAAAAGTAAGCATAATGCTGCAGCAGCTGCCCAAAACATTAATGCTGCATTTGGAATCTGTTCTGTAAATGAACGTACCATTCGACATTGGTATGCAAAGTTCGAAACTGGGGATGAGTCTCACAAACGAAGACCGGGGCAGACCAGAGAGTGTTGTGGACAATGAAGTTTTACGAGCAATAGTTGAAAAAAATCCAGGCAATACTGTTAGAGATTATGCAGAAGAACTAGGTGTATCTCCTACAACCATTTCATGTCATCTAAAATTGATTGGCAAAGTTAAAAAATTGGATAAATGGGTACCGCATGAATTGAATGAGAATCGCAAACGTTTTGAAATCTCGTCTGCCCTTCTTCTTCGCAACCAAAATTATCCTTTTCTCAATCGAATTCTAACTTGTGATGAAAAGTGGATTCTGTACGACAATCGTAAACGTTCAGCGCAGTGGCTGGATGCTGACAAGGCTCCACAACACTTCCCAAAGCCGAAACTCCATCAAAAGAAGGTTATGGTGACTGTTTGGTGGTCCTCAGCTGGTTTAATTCACCATAGCTTTCTAAAACCAGGCGAAACCATCACAACGGAGAAATATTGTAGAGAAATCGATGAAATGCACCAGGAACTTACACGTAAACAGCCGGCATTCGTCAATAGGAAGGGCCCTATTCTTCTCCATGATAACGCTAGACCGCATGTTTCAGTGATCACTCGTCAAAAGCTGCACATGTTAAACTATGAAGTTTTAGACCATCCACCATATTCACCTGACCTTTCACCTACAGATTTTCACTTTTTCAAACATCTCGATAACTTCTTGCACGAGAAATGCTTCAGAAATCCAAAGGATGCTGAAGCGGCATTCAATGAATTTGTTGCCTCCAGGACGATTACATTTTATGATACCGGCATAAAAAAAACTTGTTTCTCGTTGGAAAAAGTGTATTGAAGCTAATGGTTCCTATTTTATTAATAAAGTTTGTTCTGTAAAAATATATTCTTTCTTTAAGTAGACCATGAAAATCGGATATTTCATATGTTACAACCTAATAACATCATGGATTAAGGAAATCTCAACCAAACAAATGCACATTTTACATGTTCTTGTTAGATATGAAAGATTTCATATCCATAAACACTCTATTACAGATTTATTGATTTTAGCAATTAATCCCACCCGAACCCAAGAAGTGAATTTTAAATCAACCCACAAACCTGACAAAGAAATTTTAATCGACCTGAAAACTGACCCGAACCCACACAAAAATATTTTGATGATCTCAAATCCAACCCGAAACCCAAACCTAAATGAAAATTAATAATTCATATAATAATACCAAAAAAAAAAAAAGCATGAAATACTCAATGTGAAAAATATGTGGGGGAAATCCCCTTTGTAATGTTTTTTTTTTTTGTAAATATAGTGAGATTTTTCGCAATTCTACCCTCTAATATGAAGTTTGTATTATTATTTCTATTCTATCAATCTCTTGTTTCATTTAAAAGAAAAAACTTAATATTATTATTATTAAATGCTAAGAAAATAATACTAATTTACATCAGAAGTTTTTTTTAGTGATAATGGTAACATAAATACCATGAAGAAGTTTAAATAATTCAGAGAATACTGAAAACCACTAACATAAACATAACCAAATGTGAATTTAATTAAATAGAACAATATAAATACAGTTGAATATCTTTAACCCCTTAACGCACGGTGTCCTCGCTGCGAGGACGCTAAATTTAAGATCCAGCTGCAAAAATTCATCCCGGAAATTTTTTAGCAAAAATTTACGTTTATAACATATCAGAAAAGGCCGTTTTTTTTAACCTTAAAATTTAAAATTTCTTTTAGTTTAGTTTAGTTCATGAATTCCGGTGGCAGTATAATTTAAATGATCCGAATTGTCTTGCGCCGCAAAGGGTTAATCCACACACCTTGGTTCTAAAACTTGTGCAGATTATAGATTTTTGCAAATTATAGATCAATGATGCTATTTCCTCGCTATATGAATTAGTATAATGTATACATAAAGCAAATTTTATTTAATGTAGCTAGAATTAGAATCGTTTGTTTTTATATAATGTAACGAAGGTAATGAATATATAAAACAATAAAATTTATTTAATGAAGTAGAAGCAATGTATGGTTTAAACACTTAAATTTATAAATAAAATAAAAAAATAAACTGTACTCCTGCTTCTGGACTGTGATTAGCAGTGTGCAGCCAGATACTTCAATGTGATTAGTTTGATTCAGTTTTTAATTACTGCATTGTAGATCTTATCCTCAAAAAAAATGCTGGTATAATTTTTCCTTAAATAGTTTTGTGTATTTTTGAAATACCACCCTAAAAAGAACATTTACACTAATGGTCCTTAAACATCTGTGAAAATACACAATCCCACCAACACATATGATGTCATTCTTTTCAACAAATGAGCATTGCCGTTACTGGCAGGAGTTAGAAAACTGCACTTGCATGTGTTTTATTTAATCACTAATTGAATATTATTCAGACAATGTCACAATTCGCTAAAAAGTATAAGGCAATAAAAGTATATATATTTTTTCCTTTTAAAATTAATTATGTATATCTAAATTAAATTTTACACTAACATTTTTTTTTCATTTTAGTATGTGAATGAACATCATATTTTCTCCATATACATCCAAAATGTTGGATTTCTGTTACTGCAAAATCTTTTGTTTACACCTGCAAAGTGAATGTGGATTATAGACAATTACGAATTATGGGTATGTGGATTATAGATCCTCAACTGTAGCATTAAAAACCCTTATAACAAAAAATCTACATCAAGCTTCAGCTCTTTTAGCTTCTGGCATTCCAGATCTTATACACTGTTGTAACAATTCATCATCATCATCCGATTCAGAACAATCAGAATTGCGTGAATTGTTCAAAAAACTTTCATTGATAGATAAAGAACTTAAATCAGTAACTGAAGCAGTAGGAGATAATACAGGTGTATCTTCAGTACGATAAACTCGCATTGAATCAACTTCTATGAAGCTTGTATTTGATATCCAAATACCATTAGAATGAACAGGTGCATAAGGTTGATTAAAAGGCAGTCTAATATAATTGCATTTTTTATTGGGTTCAGAATTGCCCAACATTAAAGGCCGAGAGGGTATTTGTTGTTTTTGAAGCATTTGTTGCATATGCAGAACAGGTAATCTGCTTGGCATACTGCAAGTCAAGTTAGGTCCTGCATTTATACAATTTTGTAAAACAGCATCATTTTCATCACCATCTGAGATACCATCAGGATAATTATCCCATAAAAGAATTATAAAACATTATTTGTGCCCAATAGTTACACATAGCAGCTCATTTATTTGTATGTTAAATTAGCACAGTAATCGATATATAAAAAAAAATAAATAAAACTGCACAATAAATATGATACACAGCTTTATTATATTTTTGCATTGGCGGCTTTTGAATTTTTGTCGCCATATTGGCAATGGATTTTTTATTTATATATATATATATACATACATATATTTTTTTTTTGTTTAAAAAGAGTTTTTTTTTTTTTCCTTCTTTTTCCCCAGTACCTATTTTGCTAATACTTTTATTGGTTGCACTTTTTCGTTAATTTATAAGAATCCTTTATATTCTGTTTATATTTTAAATGGTTTTTAGGTAAAACAATGCTTGTTGAAATAAATTTTCTATTTCTAAAACAGTATTTTTTTCCATAAAATTATCTACTCAGATAAAAATAGATCATTTAAGTGACTATTATTTCTGTTTCAATATTTTATTTACATTTTTCCTGCACTACTTGGCTTAAAATAGCTATTGCTAAATTAAAGTTCTTGGCGAAAAATATTCGGTGTATTTCAGCACCAAAATTTTAAAAAAACTGCCCATAAAACTGATAAAATATAAATTTATGATCCATAGAGTTAAGAGCAGTAAAGAAATGCTACACAGCCAAATGTGACGTCATGGGCAGCTTTTTTTTTTTTTTAAACAGCTTAACAGTAAAAATATAAAAAATAATAGTTTTATAAATAAAAAAATAATCCTTTTAGAACAACATACATTAGCATCATGAAGTATATTAGCAAATTATCAATATGTACAAAATTTTTAAAGTTATAATGACACTAATTTTTTTGAGAGATACACAATTTTTTATTCTTTATGTTAAATTAAATGTATTTATTTATATGCAGAGACTCCAACCTTCCAGGAAGTTTGTCAGTAGTGTCTATATACAGTATACACGACATTTTACGTCGTTCAGTAATATACGCACCAAATCTTCGCATAAAAATATGTAGTAGCAAAAGCACTGTAATAAAATTAAACCAACTTAAAATTGAGTAAAAATACTTTTGTTATTAAAATATGGTCTTTTGAAAAAAGTAAAAAAATAATAAACTATTTAGACAGGTCTCAAGCAGTTCTAAATAAACACAATTAATTTAACTGATTGAACAAAAAACAAAAATTAGTTATGCAAAAACTTGTTAATTATTCTTAACTAAAAGAAATATACTAATTAATTACTCAATGACTAACAAAAATTTATTTTGTTGCTTAAGACAAAGACTATACAAAATAACTTTGAGAGAATAAGCTAAAATGCCTAAAATTGCTTTTTTACATATAAAATATATTTTTAAACAGGTTTTAGTTTAAAAAATTAGTTAACTATGATGCTGGTTACTAAAATATATTTATAAAATTAGTGAGCAACATATATTTTAAAATCAAAATATATGTATTTATCAGTTTGCAAAGGTGCAATGAAAACGTGATTAAATTCAATAACTATGGTATTTAAAAAAAAAAAAAAGATTTCTTATTTAGGTTCAGGTTTATTCATTTACTTTGAATTCACTTTCAGAGTTGCTTGTTTAGCAGTCTTGGGTTCACTGTGGGTAAATTGCTTTGAATAACACATTTCATTTGAAGAAAACATCTTTGATTTCTCTATCAAAAGAGATTGAAGAGTTGCAGTACCCAAATTTGGTCTAAATTCAGTTTGATTTTTCCTTACAAGGCTAAAAATCCTTTCACTGCAAGCATTTGAGTGTGGTACAACTAAAATTGACAGCATAAGCTTAGGCAAAACTTTATACTTTGGCCCTCCACAGGTTTCTTTAAGTTTGGATATCTCTACCCATGCTGAATCAGCACTGCTTTCCTGTGGGATATGCTTTAAATCTTCTGTTTGGTATTTGGCAAATTCCTCTTCCAATTTGTCCAGATCCAGTTGTTGCTTAATTGCTGGAAATCTTTCCACCATGTATAAAAGGGATGGTAAAGATGCTTCAGCCCTTAAGGAAATATCTGCAAAATCTGCACTTTTCAGGAAAGCATCTTCCAAGGGAAATTTTTTCACAATATAGGAACAAGAGGCCACAAAAAACTTACGAACACACTGAAAAAATTCTTTCTCATTATCACTCAACTTGGGACAGTTTAAGTACATTCTGGTTTCAGCTCCTATTACTAAATTTGCATCCTCCTTCTGCTTTCTAGATTTTGAAAATTCTAAATCAAGTAAGGAGCTTTCCTTGTTTTCACACAATCAGATTTGGCTTAACAAACCTGACCAATAGGTTGATATAGAGCTCAACCAATTCTCTTCTTAATTTATGAACATAAGGTTTCTCTTGTTGCAGTAAAACATTTGCTTTGTTGAAAAGAAAAGAGAACACTTTTGAGAAACAACAAATATAATTTTGTTACTGGACTTTCCAACTGTTTCTTTACCTTTGAAAACCTTGGCTTCACACTATCTTTTTCAAGCTCATCTGTGCAAAAAAACATTTTTAGTGAATCCCATTGTTCCAAAACTCTGTTTATGCAATCAAGAAGAGATAGCCACCTAGTACTGCAATACTTCAGAATCTTGTGGGGTTTATCACCTTGTCCATTCAGTTCTTGTATTAATTTTAAATGATTCTTTCTCTTTGAGCTCTTCTCTAAAAAATAGTATATATCAGTTAAGAGCATTTCCACATTCATACAGCAGCTCCTGCTTTTGCAGCCAAATTTATCAGATGACAAGGACAGCCTCTAATACTAAGAGCTGGTTGTTCTTTTTGCAAAAAAGAAACAGTACCCTTAAATTTGCCAAGCAGTGTGCTTGCATTATCACTCCCAAAAGAAATGCAGTTTTTCCACTCCAGGCCTTTTTCTTAAAAAACTATTCAAAACTGTTGTAATATGAGTTCCATTAAAACGAAATTCTTGAATATATATATAGCTGACATTTATTGTAGACGATAAACAAGACGATTTACATTACACACATTCAAAATAAGTAGAATTAAACATATTTAAATGCAGATTATCTTTGTATTTTTAGTTGTTTAACCACACAGGTAATAATGGCCACCAAGGCCGTTGCACACAGCTACATTCTTTTTTTAACTCTGGCGTGCCTCGCTGGGAGCAGTTGGAGAGCTCTCTTTCACGCGCATGCGCAATTAAAGGCGCATCTGTTTTATTTATTAAAATGAATCTTTTGCTACTCCAACACACACCCCCTGCGAGCGACGCATTTTAATCTACACAAAAATAAAAAATATAAATACAAATATAACATAATACAGGATGAACACATAAAAATAAAAATATATAAAATTAAGAAATTAAAGAAATATTTTCCATTGAATATAATAGTTTTTCTTCGTTTACAGCTTTTGTCAAGAAATCTGATATTAGGGCTTCACTTGGAGTATAATATAGATCAATTATTTTGTCTCTGATCAAGTCCTTTACAAAATGTAATCTAAGATTTATGTGTCTGGACTTGTTGGATGATCTTGTACAATTAGCCCATTGTATGGCTGCTTGACTATCTGAACTCAGTGACACAGTATTATTTATAAAATTTTTAAAGTTTAATTCCGATAATAAATTTATTATCCATGTTATGTCCTTAGAGATTTCTGAAATAGCAAACAACTCAGCTTCACAAGTTGATAAACTTACACTTTTTTGTTTATGACACTTCCATGATATTAATGAATTACCCAACAAAATTACACCACCAGAAAATGATTTTCCATTTTCTGCATTCCCCCAACTTGCGTCTGAACTTGCATTTAAATACCCAAATTCTGTACTATAGAATAATTTTTTATCTTTAGTTCCCTTTAAATATCTTAGAACCCTTTTTGCGAGCAAAAAATGCCTTTTTTCAGGCTTATGATTAAACTGTGACAAATAAGTAATTACAAATGCTATGTCTGGACGGGTTCTATTAGATAAATATAATAATTCGCCTATAATTTCCTGATATATGTTTACATCAATAGTTTCATTCGTAAGTGGTAAGCTTTTATCTTCTCCTTTAACAATTGGGGTTTTTACTGTTTTACAATCACTTAGATTGTGTTTAGCTAGTAATGATTCAATGTACTGAGTCTGTGACAAATAGATACCGTCATTATTTTTTAATATTTCTATACCTAGAAATTTTGATTTATTATTTTCATGTAATTCAAATATTACTTTAATTTTAGAGATTATATCTTCATACATTTCTTGATTATTGCTGAAAATGCAAAAATCGTCAACATAGATACTCAAAATAAGAAATTTATCATTATCACTTTTAATGAATATGCAATTATCTGAAGCTGTTTGTACTAATCCCAATTTCTCTAATTCAGATTTTATTTTCAAATACCAGTTTCTCCCACTTTGTTTCAAGCCATAGATACTTTTCTTTAATTTACATACCTTTCCTGTACCTATAGACCCTTCAAAACCCTGCGGTGGTAACATGTATACATTTCCCTCTAAATTACTGTATAAATACGCGGTTTTAACATCAAAGAATTTTACAATTAAATTTAATTTAGTGGCAATTGCAATTAGCAAACGAAATGTTTCCATGCACAGAACAGGTGAGAAAGATTCCGAATAATCGACGTTTTTAATTTGATTATAACCCGCTGCACATAACCTTGCCTTAAAAATTATGTTACCTGAATCATTTTGTTTCTTAGTATAAACCCATTTGCTTTTTATTAATTTTGCGTCACTTGGCTTATCAACGATCTCCCAAACATGTTTATTTAATGAATCCATTTCATTTTGCATCGCTATTTCCCAATTTTGCCAATTAATACCATTTTTCGCTTCTAAATAATTATTTGGGACACTTTCCGTAAAATTGCTCACTATTTGTTTATTTTTTATTCTTTCACTTCTTCGTAATTCCAAATTACTTCCGGCTTCCACTCTGCAACTCTGCTCAATTTGCTTCCCCCCTTTTGCGCTCCCCTCTGCTGGCGCGCCAGAAGCAGAGGATTTCGATATGCTACTTTCTTCCGTTTTCTCATGAAAGAGTTCTAAATGCGGAATTTTGTTTTCTGTTGTTTGAGTTTCGATTTCATTTGGGGATGAATCATAGAATGATTGAATATCCCAGACATTATTATTTTTCTCAAAAAATGAACTGCCTTTTAATGATTCGTTGAATTTGACCGATCTTTCCTCAATTACTTTTTTACTTTCTAGATCATAAATTCTATACGCCCTACGTTCACGGCTATACCCTAGAAAAATTCCTCTCTTCCCTGGAATTTCAAATTTATTTCTCAATACTTTAGGGATATGAAAATATGCTATACAACCAAATTTTCTTAAGTAATTTAATTTAGGTTTTTTACCGGTCCAAATTTCTAGGGGTATTTTATTTTTTCCTTTACGCGGTGTTACATTAGAAACTCGTGTACTAAAGTTTATACCTTCTGCCCAAAAATATAATGGTAACTGACTTTCGTATAATATAGTCCTAGTTCTTTCTAGTAATACTCTGTTTCCACGTTCCGCTTTACCATTCGATTCGCTATTATAAGGAACCGTTTTTTCATGTGAAATACCAGAATTAATTAGATAATTATCCAATTTTTCATTTACAAACTCCAGGCCGTTATCTGACCTGAACCTTTTGATTCTTTTACCAGTTAAATTTTCATGTTTACTCTTAAAATTACAGAATGTTTCATATACCTCACTTTTATTTTTCAAAAAATAAGTAAAGTACATGCCAGAAAAATCATCCACTAAAATCATAAAATATTTAGCACCCCCTAACGACACAGGATTAATTGGCCCACACAAATCTATATGAATCAATTCTAGAATTTCGTAACTTTGTTCTATATTAACAGGTGGATGATTTTTTCTAGTTACCTTACTTATATCACAAATTTCACAATTAAAATCATTTATGATATCTACATTTATATAATCACTCATTTTAAGCATATAGTTAGGATTTAAATGGCATAACCTACTATGCCAGGTTTCATAATTAATATCATTCATCACAACATTACATTCTTTACTAGTAATTGGTTCTAAATTAATTTCAAGTTTGTTATTATTTCTATATGCTTTAGTAACTAACTTATTATTACTATCAAAAATTAGTACAGAATTTTTAGTAGATTTAATGCTGCATCCCTTATCCATTAATGAGGTTACCGACAAAAGATTATATCTAAGATCTGGTACAAATAACACATTTTCGATAGTTAAATAAACAGGATTTTTACTTACGGTTTTTGCTTTGACGTTTCCGGTGCCATGGCACATGATTTTTGCTTCCTTACCTGCCAAAAAAATATCTTTATTTTCTGGTTTTAATTTATCAAACCAATTTTTATCTTTTACCATATGGTCGCTCGCCCCGGAATCTAGAACGAAAACATTATCACACAATGAATCAATAGTAGAAGCACTAAAAACAGAATTATTTTTTTCTTCTTTCTTATCAAAGCGAGAATTGTTTTTTCTGTTCTTCTGTCCCTGTTTATAACCATAAGTGTTAAATGTTCTTTGTGAATTGTTTTTATAAAAACAGTCCTTTGCAAGATGATTACTCCTTCTACAGATATAACAAAGTTTTTTGTTCTTGTCCTTTTTCACGAAGAACGCTTCGGGTTTATTTTGTTCATTATGCGGATTCAAGCTTGATTCTTCCTCTCTTAAAATTTCTAAAACTTCCTCCATAGATTTTTCCCTTTGTGTTTTCAACACATCTCTGATTTTGCTAAAGTTTCCCGATAGTCATCTTACTGTGTGATAGACCAGCTCTCTTGTAGAAATTTCCAATCCTAACGATTGACATTTTACAGCTATTCCTTTTGAACGTGCTATGTAATCATTTACAGGTTCATTCTGTTTCATCAGTAAGTTTTTCAGTTCATTTCCGGCGTCTATTCTTCTATCCTCTAATTGCCCAGTAAAAGTGTTTTTTATATTTTCCCATAAGATTTTGGCATTTTCTTCATTAGAAAATTGAAGAGCGTGTTCGTCGGATAGAGAAAGCTTCATATAGGCGACTGCATCGGAGTTTTTCAGATCCCATTCTTGAGATTCCGCTGCGCTCAGTCCTTCTGGTTTCACCGTTGTAATAACAGAATAGAGTCTTTTAATTGATAGGGCTGCTTTTATTTTCATAGCCCATATGAAATAATTATTACCGTTTAACTCCGGTATATTTATTCTTTCCATTCTTTTCTTTTGGAGTAATTATTTCAGCAATTTTGATTTCAAGAATTTCCTAGACAACCACGCTCTGCTACCATTTGTTGTAATATGAGTTCCATTAAAACGAAATTCTTGAATATATATATAGCTGACATTTATTGTAGTCGATAAACAAGACGATTTACATTACACACATTCAAAATAAGTAGAATTAAACATATTTAAATGCAGATTATCTTTGTATTTTTAGTTGTTTAACCACACAGATAATAATGGCCACCAAGGCCGTTGCACACAGCTACATTCCTTTTTTAACCCTTTCAGGGGCACTAAGTAAAAATGATTGAATTTCTTTTTAAATATATATACATCATAAAGTAAACATCCCCTACAAGTCATATTTGATGAAGAAAAAAATTCAGCATGTGGGGATTTTTTTGTGGGTGGTGGCTAGACGTTCTAGCCACTGCGCACATACGTCATGTACCTTAATTTTCGTATGGAAATAAATATTTATATATTTAAGGAATAAAATTGAAACTATGCCTTGAAAATGTAATTATAATAATACAATGTAACAATAATTAATTATTACTTAAATTATAATGCTTCTTTATTCTTTTTTAATGATTTATTATATATATATACACACATATATGGGCTGTTTAAAATTTGTTTAGAAACCTCTATGCATTAGTAATAAGAAAAAATTATTCACTATTTAAGGAATAAAAATTATAGTTATTCAATTATATTGTAAGTGCAATAAATTTTGAAATTGATTCAGTACATAAACTAAAAGACATAATTTCTTACCTTCATATTGTAATGAAATAATCAATTCACAAATTGCATACACAGAAATATGAAAACTTTAAAAATATTAATGTTCTTTAAAATTTGTTTGTTCCTGATCCAGATACTGCAGAATCGTCATCTGAGGGTAGCTCTTCAAACAGAGCAATAGCTTCATCCAAAGATAAGCCTTTTTTAGGCATTATTGTGATAAAAATTAAGATATATAAATTTAATTTAAGATTATTTAGAGAAATTAACTAAATTAAAAAGCTGTGGAAATAAAAATTTATTTTTAAAAATCACGATATAAGAGCAATAGAAAAAAGCAGCCTCTTTCTATACTGTAGACAGAAATACTGAATAGTAAAGTAAATTTGTAAGAACCCTCCCACGCTTGTTTACATCTGTATTTACATTCTGCTATCCCTTACTATTTATATTTATCACAGTTCACTAACCCCAAAAGACCCTCTTTGTTTATCTCAAAGGAAAAGAAATTGAGATTCTTTTCCCCAGCAGAACCTGTCTTATGTGCGCGGTGGCTAGAGGGTCTATCCACCTAAAAGATGCTCCTAAAAATCAAACTAAAATTAATGATCTAAGATAATATGTACATCTGTTGTATTTAAAAGGTGCATTACAGTATATTTACACTACCAAATACTTTTGAATAAAAAATTATTTTTCATAAAAATATATAAAAGAAACTTCAAAAAATTTTCCCGCAACTTGTCCATTTAAAAAAGTCATAGACACATCCTACTTAAAGTTACTGTAGTGCTGCCGTCTCTATTTCAATTTTAGAAGTACACATTAACTTTTCATAAAAGTGGATAGAAAAAGTAGCCACTGCACACCTAGAGAAAAATTTCTAAAGTAGGTGGATAGACCCTCTAGCCACCGCCCCTGAAAGGGTTAACTCTGGCGTGCCTCGCTGGGAGCAGCTAGAGAGCTCTCTTTCACGCGCATGTGCAATTAAAGGCGCATCTGTTTTATTTATTAAAATGAATCGTTCGCTACTCCAACAAAAACCTTGAAAATGCCCTCTCCTGTATTATCTGAGCATTCCAGTAGAGCTATCAAGGATGTCACAATTTTTTCTTTTTCTTTATCAAAATATGTTACCAACACAGGGTAAAGTTTCTGATCGTTGGAGTCATTGTTTCCATCAGTGCTCAGTGAAAAGGGTGCAGAATCCAAATGAGACGTAATGCTGCTCACGGTCATATCTGCCATGGTTTTAACAATGGCAGTACTTTTGGTGTGGCCGTGCTATATTTTTTTGCTATTGCGGAGTCTGGGAACATGGCTGTAAAGAGATGCTTAGCGTGATCCACAACGGCAATCGGCAGATTGTGCTCAATAATAAATCTAGTAAAAAAGCACTCGGCCTTGATGACGCTTGTGTCTTTATCGGCGATAAAAAATGAAGCAACATCTTGTTTTTTGAGATGCTACAGCATACTCTTTATGCTTCGGTGAATTCACGTGTCTTCGGCAATCGTCCTTACCGCCGTGAGCAATGGAAAAATCCTTTGTGCACATATCACAACGTGTGTGGTTCTCAGAAATCATGGATTTTTTCAAACATGGAAATTCCTCACTGTAAGTTTCCTTAAATTTTTGAGAAGATTTCTTCTTCTTTGAAGGTGGTTCTAACTGCGACATGATAGCAAATAAACAATCCAATCCAAATAAACCCCGATAAACATAAACACGTTCTAACCAAAATGAATATTGCCATTCCAGTTGAACTTAATTCTGCTTCCACTTCAACAAGCAACCGTCACTGGTTCTATTTGCTCATTCTCAAAGTAAGTCACGCCCTTGGAGGTTACCACTCTACCGCGAGACTCAGATAAAATGAAAAACTTTCTGCGAACACAAAATCTAAAGCAAAAGTTTTCTGCAATAAATAAATAAAATAAAATAATAATAATAAAAGAAACTGCTCCTATTTCATACCTGCCAACTTAATACTGGTAAAAATCAAAACATTTTAGGAAAAACATCGGAAAAATCAGAACACATTTTTAAAAAATCAGAACAATATTGAATAATAATAATAAAAAGAATTTTTACTCAGAGAAAAAGAAAATAAATGTTTTATAAAAAAAAGAATTAAAACTTAATCAGTTAACTAATAATTAATTTGACATTTCTTGAAAGCCAATCACATAGAAATTTATTTATTTTTTCGTCTTTTATCAATATCAAGGAATCTAGCTTTAACGGAAATTATGTTCGTTTTCTAACAAAATTAAAGTTTAAAATAAATGAGATAATAAATAAATAAGCTACATTAAAAAAAAAAAAAAATCGACCAGAATTTCGAAGCGCAGGTGTAAACTAAACAAACAGCAAAGCAATTCCTTCTCTCACGGGTTCCATGCCGCCTGGCGGTTAGAATGCAGTATGTATGATGATCTCCGCTAATGATTCACCCTCTCCTTGTTAGCATACAGAGCCCTTTATTAAGTCTCAACATCTTGAGTTTTGGCAATAAGAAGTTATCAAGTATCAATCCTTTAGTCCCTTAAAGTTTCAACTGAAAACATTAAATATAATTACATACTATAAAAGTTAAAGTCTATATTTTTTATATAAAAAAAATTAATCTTTCAAAAGCTTAACTTACTCTATTTAATATTGTCTTTATTTACTGTCATAATTTTAAATCTTCCCTTTTACTTTATCTTTTAAAGTTTATTAATTTCATCTTTAAAAACAAACTACACTCTACACTCCGTTTTGCACAAATGGCAATTTCCTTTTTCCCCTACTTCCGGTTTCGCGGCGCTGCCGCTGTGGTTACGTAACACCTTGTCACGCGACTTCCGAAAGAGGAGGAAGTGGGTGGTAGCATCCGTCGGCTTGCTAATATAAATAGCAGGTGTTCTATGTCAGTGGGAGAATTTTTCTTTTGTGCCGGCGTCTGTTGTTTTTCCTCTGCCACTTGTTGACTTGTTTGATGAATAGTAAAGTATGAATTGTTTCCTTTCTATAACAAGTGATGTTTTGAAAATTACTGTTTTTCACTTTGCCACTCAGGAAATTAAATTGATCAGATGTAAAGAAATTTAAATAGTTCTTCAACTTAATTAAATGCCGGCCATTGATTTTTTATCTATTTATATTTCCTTGTTAATAATTTTCAAGCTGTTTAGAATATATTGAATAAAAGTTTGTTGTTTTTATCTTAAACTTTCGTCATTATTTCCTTTTTCATTTTGAATATATTTTCCTTATATATAGTGATAGATTTATTTATTTAATGCAAAGAAATACCCAGTTACGCTAATTGCAATTTAACTCTGCTAGCTGCTATCATTTATTTAGCAAACAATTCATGCTAAGTCTAACATAGGGTTATGGGCAATGTTTTTTTTTTTTTTGCATCTAAAGATAAACGGTTCATTTAGTGACAGATGTTATTTGAAGAGAGCGTTGACCTTTCTTTCCCCCTCCTTATCGGAGTAGAGCAGATGCTTTTTCACTTGGAAAGTAGGTCACTGGAAAAGTGCTTGTTTACATTACTTGTTTGCATCTCCGATATGCTCTGAGGGGGGGGCTCCTATTTAAGGATGAATAAACGTTTACCTTTTGAGTTTTAAGCATAAAAGCTTGTTTTTTTTACTTTGAGTATAAAATAAAATAAAAATATAATATAATTGCCGTTTTAAGTGACTTTTCTTTAATTAATTTTTGAACTTTAACTTTGCACAAGGATTAAGGAAATGTTAAGACATTATTTAAATATTGGATTATTTTGACATTGCTTAGTTATTTCTGTTTAAATAAGTGTACAAATAAATAGTTAGAGATAAATAGAAAGTAATTAAATAAATAAATTAAATAAATCGTTTTTTTTTGGTAATTTTTTTTCCCCTGGAAATATTATATGGTTGAAAAAAATGGCTATGGCTTATTCAATAACTAAATTAGAAGGAGAAAATTATGAACAGTGGCAAAGTGATATTAAGTTCATTCTCGTGGAGTGTGGGGTATTGTAGAAGGAACAGATCCCAAACCTGTTGCTCCAGAAAAACCTGAGCAAGACTATGTAAATAAACTAAACAAGTGGCAGAGTAGATCGAACATAGCTTTATCGTTATTATATTTAAATATTAGTGAACATTATAGAAAAATAATTGAAAATTCAGATGATGCATTCAGTGCATGGAAATTAATTAAAGAGTTCTACAGACCTGACAGTAGGACTTTTCACATAGCCATCTTCAGTGAACTGTGTAGTTTAAGAATGAAGGAGCAGGAGTCCATTAAACTGTTTTCAGCTAGAGTTTTGAGAACTTATGACAAATTAGTGTCTATTGACAAAAATTTCAGCGAAAAATACGCATCCTATCAACTCCTGAGATATTTAAGTCAGGAAT
Organism: Salticus scenicus; assembly: GCA_963930645.1. Taxonomy (NCBI): domain Eukaryota; kingdom Metazoa; phylum Arthropoda; class Arachnida; order Araneae; family Salticidae; genus Salticus; species Salticus scenicus. Next base: position 163,243,248 of record OZ005657.1, read on the forward strand.
ATAATGGAATAGTGCAAACAATCCTCAGATGGACTGATGATGAATTCAAATTTAAAAATATTGTGGAGGCTCTGGGAGCTGAAGAAGTACGTATTAAGCAAAAGGCTGTTGATTATCAGATTTCTCAAGTGACTCTTCAGGATAAAGATAGTGTTGGACTGTGTTTGAGAGTGCCAATGAGGGACATTACCTGCTGGTCTTGCAAGAATAAAGGTCATTATGCCAGTTCCTGTCCTGAGAAAGGATCCCGTGGACCCAATAGGAGCCTGTACAGTCACCAACCCAGGAGGAGCAGTTATGCCAGATATAGTTCTCGTTCAAGGCAAACCCAGTCACCGGATAGAGGGAGGCCAAACATGCGCGGAACCAGATCCCATGATGGCCAATCACCATCTCTACCTAGAGGCAGACGGAGTTCCCCTGAACAGAGTAGAGGTCGACGAAGGTACCAGAGTCCAAGGAGAGGTAAAAATCAGCCCAAGAACTGTAAGTCAAACTTTTCTTTTTACATTAACTGTTCTTACCTTAGTGAAGAGAGCAATTCTTCTTATTGGGCGTTCGACAGTGCCGCGTCCCATCATTTTTGTAAGGAAAGATCAGCATTTATTGACTTTAAGGAAATCAATGACTCTAATATGTCTTTAGCCATTGATGGCGTTAATTATCCTATTGAAGGGAAAGGGTCCATAAAGTTAAAAATTGGGCAAAGAAATATTCTGTTAAATGAAGTGATGTACTCACCAAAGTTACGTAGAAATTTATTGTTGGGTCCAAAATTTGATATTAATGGTGCTAAATTTATTGGTAAAGGGGGAATGGTGAGGGTATATCAGGATGACATTCCCTTGTTTAAAGCAGTTTTAAAGAATGGAGTTTATGTAGTTTCTCCAAAAATTTTGAATAGTGCTAAAAAGAAAGTCTCTTTCGCAGCCTCAGTTGGTGTTGGCAGTGAGCATGAGCTCGTCAAATGGCATAAAAGGTTCGCACATATAAGTCCTTCCTCAATAGTAAAATCTAGTGATGATGTAAGAGGGTTACCTGTTTTTAAATCGGATTCTGTTAAATGTGAGGCCTGTAAATTAAATAAATATAAACGTATTTCTTTTAAAGCAAAAGACTATATTCGTTCAGAAGCACCTAATATGTTACTGTATGCTGACGTGTGGGGCCCTCAAAGAGTTCGTGGTCGTAATGGTGAGAGATATTTTCTGAGCATTATTGATGATTACTCACGGAAAGTAGCTTTATATCCAATGTGTGACAAAACCGAGGTTGTTGATATTGTGAAAAATCATATCACTCGAGTTGAAAACTTTCTGGATAGTAAAGTGAAATCTTTTAGGTCGGATAACGGCTCAGAGTTCGTTAACGAACGTCTTGAGGCTTACTTCACAGAAAAAGGTATCGTCCATGAACTGACCAATAGATATACTCCCGAGCAAAACGGGGTATCGGAAAGATATAATCAAACAGTGGCTGCAGGTGCACGTACTATGCTGAATGAATCAGGTCTTCCTGCTAGTTTTTGGCCGGAGGCTATGCTCTGTTTTACTTATACTTGGAACCGAGTTCGTCATGCTAAATTAACAAAAACCCCATTTGAACTTTTTGGTGTGAAAAAGCCGTCAATTCGACATCTCAAACCTTTTGGTATTGTGGCTTACATAGGTATCCCAAAGCAAAAACTGGGAAAACTAGACCCTCGTGCGAAGAAGGGCTACTTTGTTGGCTATGCCTTCCGTACGAAGGGATATAGAATTTGGGTACCAGAAGATAACAGAATACTTGAAACTATAAATGTCTCATTCGATGAAGATCAGTTGTATAAGGACTGTGTAAAAGGAGCAGTGCTGGAGCCCATTATGCAGAGTACTGATCAAACATACTATCAACCTGATTGTTCGAGTAGTTCTGACGATGAGGATGATTTCGTTGATGATATAAGTTCCGAACCCCATCGAGAACACTCTACAAGTAGTGATGATTCACATGAATCATCTGATAGTGAAGATGAGACTGTTTTAAGATCTGTTAACTGGATTAGAAAACCTGTTCGTAGGCGTGATGGTTCCAGAGTAGATGTGTATTATTTTGAGGAAGGTAAAAAGAAAAGATTGAGATCTTTCAATGACGTCCAGAAATATTGTATTAAACATAAAATTAAGTTTGAACCAGAATTGTTTAATTTTAGAGGCGGTGATCTGTATAAGGGCAAGGTTAAAAGTGAATTGGATGCTGAGGAAACTGAAGATGAGCTTTCTGCTAGTTATGGTACAAGTAGTTGACTAGAAATGATAACTATCCCGAACACTTATAAGCAGGCTATGAATTCTGATCAGAAAGCCCACTGGCAAGAAGCCATGGAAAAAGAAATTAGTGTTATATATGACAAAGGAGTTTGGAACCTGGTTGACCCACTACTCAATGTGACTCCAATTGGATGCCGTTGGGTCTTTACAGTCAAACGTGATGATTTAGGAAGGATTGCGAGGTTTAAAGCAAGATTAGTTGCACAGGGGTACAAACAGGTGAGAGGTGAGTCCTACGAAGACTCATTCTCCCCAGTGATAACTTTCTCCCTCGTTAGATTCTTCTTCTCACTTTTGGTATCTTTAAATGGCTGGGTTCACACGCAATGTGATGTGACAGGCGCCTACCTATATGCACCTTTAAAAGAGAATGTGTATATGAATCAGCCACCAGGTTTTGTTGTTCGGGGTAGTGAGTCTAAAGTATGTAAACTGGATAGAGCTCTTTACGGGCTGCATCAGTCCGGAAGAGAGTGGTTTTATGAGTTTCATTCTGTTCTGTTGGATATAGGTTTTGTTAAGTTTTTACAACCAAACTGTGCATATTATTTTAGTAATAGTATAGTTTTAATTCTTTATGTTGATGATTTCGTAATTTTTGGCAGAACTCAGAAAATTGTGGACAATATAATAATAACTTTAAGTAAACAATTTGATATTAAAGTCTTAGGGTGTACAAGAAAATTACTTGGTGTTGAATTTGAAAATGATGATGGGGAAGTTTATATTCACCAAAGTTCTTATATAGATGAAGTGTATGAGAAACTTAAAAGTTTTCATATCCCCATAACATCATTACCGATTAGTAAAGGGACTGTGTACTCTAAACAATCTTGTCCCAAGACTGAAGCTGAGAAAAATGAAATGTCAAATTATCCTTACAGAAACATACTTGGTTGTTTATCATATATAGCCAATAGAACCAGACCAGATATTTCATATGCCACAAATATACTCAGTCAGTTTCAAGAAAACCCAGGAATGCCTCACTGGGATGGTTTACTTAAGTTGTTCGGATATGTTGTGCATACTAAAAATTTAAAATTAAACCTTACATGTAATAAACCTCAAATTATTGTTTACTCGGATGCAGATTATGCAGCCAATAAAGATGACCGTACGTCACTCGGTGGCCAGCTAGTCTTGTTAGGCAACTCCCCCATAGGTTGGCGTACCTTTAAAGAAAAGAGCGTATCTTTGTCGACGATGGAGGCGGAGTTTGTTGCAATGACAGAGGCCGCATGAGAATTGACATGGTTTGATAACATCTTAACTGAGTGTTATGATAAAGGTATTACTTCAGGTAGTAAAGTTGATTCAATTTTGTATGCAGACAATATGGCAGCCATTAATTTTGTCCGATCACCGATAGAAAACTATCGGACAAAACATATAGACGTGAGGCTTTTCTTTATCAGGAATCTTGTTTATGAGGATAAATTTAAATTAAATTTTGTAAGAAGTAAAGATAATGTCTCTGATGCCTTTACCAAACCCTTAACCAAAATTCAATTACAAAAGTTTGTTAACACTGTATTTGTATCATAATCTTGAATGTATTAATATATATAATTATTTGAATTGTAGAAATTATTGTATGTGCACATTGTTTTATATAATATACTTAGAGTTTGAACAATGTTTTAATGATATATATTTGCATATTAGATCTAATACTTGAATTGTTCTAGGAGTATAATAATTTTGTATCATATACTATATGTTGATCAATGAAATATATTAATCGTTATGAGTATTTTTGTGATAAAGATTTGTTAGGGTTTATCATAAGGGAAAAAAAAAAAATCTTGTGATCTTTGTTGTTAAGTTTAAACCTGTCCTTGTTAGATGTAATATCTTGCTGCGATATTTTAATTAACCTAGTATAAGATTTTAATGACATTTAGGTATTTTGTAAAAGATAAATGTCTTGATGGTTAATTATACAATTTTTACATTTTAAATTAATAGTTGTCTGACTTATGTCTATTATGAGCTTTACAATAGTTTTTTTGATATAGATATAATTTTACTTATACCATTTTCTGTATTGCAGATCTATGAGCCATATGTGTGATCATGTAAATCTGGGGCCCCAGTGCAAGAGGAGATGGATATGTGGTGAACGTTGGAGTTTTGTATATAGTGAATGATTGTTTTATAGTTTTTTTAGGGCAAAATAAGATCATGCAACTGAACTTTGTTTATGAAATTTGGACTTATGAGATAATTTCAGCAAGGTTACCTGGATGGGTCAAATAGAAGATTCTGGATGTGTCTAATAAAAATTAAAAATTGTGGACTTTGAATTCACATTATTGAATGTTTTTTTGGATAAAGATTTATATTCAAATGAGTGTTAATGTTAAAATAAATGTTTATTAAGTTTTGAATATTCATATGTTGTTGCTTTTATAGATAATATAAATGGATTGATTAATTAATCATTGTGTTTAAGGTGGTGTCCGCCAAATAGGCAATATATTATACAATAGAATTGTAAAATCAGTTTAAATCTTGAGTGGCAAAAGTTTATCCAAGCTGTTTTTTTTTAACACTAAATTTCAGTAATTTAAAAGGTATTAATTGTAATTAAAAATTTTTTTTTGAATTGAGGTTTTTGGAAAAGCTTGTGATATTAGCAGGTAAACTATTTAGTTTTTGTCATTCTTGTGTTTCCGGAGATGTTGAGAGGGGGGGCAATCTGTTAGCATACAGAGCCCTTTATTAAGTCTCAACATCTTGAGTTTTGGCAATAAGAAGTTATCAAGTATCAATCCTTTAGTCCCTTAAAGTTTCAACTGAAAACATTAAATATAATTACATACTATAAAAGTTAAAGTCTATATTTTTTATATAAAAAAAATTAATCTTTCAAAAGCTTAACTTACTCTATTTAATATTGTCTTTATTTACTGTCATAATTTTAAATCTTCCCTTTTACTTTATCTTTTAAAGTTTATTAATTTCATCTTTAAAAACAAACTACACTCTACACTCCGTTTTGCACAAATGGCAATTTCCTTTTTCCCCTACTTCCGGTTTCGCGGCGCTGCCGCTGTGGTTACGTAACACCTTGTCACGCGACTTCCGAAAGAGGAGGAAGTGGGTGGTAGCATCCGTCGGCTTGCTAATATAAATAGCAGGTGTTCTATGTCAGTGGGAGAATTTTTCTTTTGTGCCGGCGTCTGTTGTTTTTCCTCTGCCACTTGTTGACTTGTTTGATGAATAGTAAAGTATGAATTGTTTCCTTTCTATAACAAGTGATGTTTTGAAAATTACTGTTTTTCACTTTGCCACTCAGGAAATTAAATTGATCAGATGTAAAGAAATTTAAATAGTTCTTCAACTTAATTAAATGCCGGCCATTGATTTTTTATCTATTTATATTTCCTTGTTAATAATTTTCAAGCTGTTTAGAATATATTGAATAAAAGTTTGTTGTTTTTATCTTAAACTTTCGTCATTATTTCCTTTTTCATTTTGAATATATTTTCCTTATATATAGTGATAGATTTATTTATTTAATGCAAAGAAATACCCAGTTACGCTAATTGCAATTTAACTCTGCTAGCTGCTATCATTTATTTAGCAAACAATTCATGCTAAGTCTAACACTCCTCACTCTAGCTTTTCCATTCAAAAGGTTCCCTTCGCATCCAAGCACGGCCTGATGCGCAACAAATAGCGAGCGCTGATTAAAAACCTCCCATGATTAAAGAAAGAGAAAGCTGACCGCTTCTTTTTCCTCCCCCTCCTGTCAAGCGACAGCCGCGGCCGTGAAAGCCCAGACTTTGGAATGAGCGGTAAGAAAACAGAACCACTGCTCTTATCAGTTGTATTCGTTTCCAGCTTAGAAGCGCAGACAAACGGCGTTTGCTAATAATGTATTACACAAATAGAAACCAAAACTGAATAGTAGGCAAATTTTTTGCGACTGCCGTCCGCAGAAAATTTTCCGTGAACGCCGTTTGCGCTGGCAGCATTCCGGGAGGCGAAATCTGCAGTAAAAAATGCTGAGAATCGGTAAAAAAAATTAAAAAGCTTTTTCGAAAAGTTTTCCATAATTTTCGGAATAGTTTTCATAATCCGTAGTACTTGGAGTCTCTGTATAGTATATGTCAAATTGCTTTAGCATGTATCAGGTGTGGGGGTGACCAATTTCTGCAGCGGCACTAAATTTCACGCATCCTTTCGAATGCATATGTGCTTTAATCATAAACGTGAGATACGTCTTTTTTTTTTTTTTTTTTTTTGCATATTCCTTTGTGAAAGATGTGAGAAACGTCATACTTCTTTTGTTTCCATTCCATTGTGTTTGTAAACTTAATACAACTGCTACTTTTCTTGGTTGTCTTTAAAACTTTCTTTTTTGCACCTGACAAAACAGTGGGCTGAAAGCAGACATGAAATCAGGAACGACCATGGCAACCCGTGAGTCTCCTTTTCGACGAACGTCAAGTTCAGTGATGAATGTATTTCAAACAAAAGGCTAAATTTCTTCTGAACTAGAACACTGACTTGGTTTATTGTGGGCTCATTCTAAAGCTTGTGGAATGGAGAAGTTTTTGGTAAATTTGACCAATTGTAGCTTGAACGGTGTTTGCTGAATTGCTGGTTAAAGAATTTGGTGACAACTCGATTTTAAACTTCGCCAATGTTTTAGCGCTTGTAGCTCACTGTCAAATTAACGTATCCTGATGTAAATGATGTCACCCAATAGGATTTTTTCTGCCCTTTCCAAATATGTGCTTATTTTGCATGTAAGTATTTCAGAAAGCTCACAAATTTGGGTTTTGTCAGACGGGATGAAAAAAAACAGATTTTTCTTCTATATACCATAACTCAGAAACGGTTAGAGATAGGACAGGGTTTCTATGGTGATTTATGCTCCCCATGGGCTGTTCTATCACCTCCTTTCGTTTGGCAGATTATGTCAAACTCACCCAGGGTGAGTTCGCATAAATGTCAGTGTTTAGGGGTATTTTCCTTGTATAGATGTCAGACTACTTTTAAAATATTATATAAGATACTGGCATAAACATCCTTGATTATTACATCCTTTTTCAACTTAAATATTTTGCAAGTCATTCGAAATTTACGATTTAGTTAATATGGCAGAATAGGGCAAATTTTCGTATAAAGGTCCATTTTGAGGGATATTTTCATCGTAAAAATGTCAGAATACTTTTAAAATATTATTTAGGATACTGACATGAACATCCCAGACTAAGAAAGTTATTTGGAATTTACGACTTACTTAACATGGCAGAATTGGGCTAAAATTGAGCATAAACTTCTGTTTTGAGGATCATAAATATATCTAACAACTTCAAAATAACATTTATGATACTTGTTCGAACATCATTTACTACAAATATTCTAATAGGAAAATTTTGTTAGTTATTTGAAATTTAAGATTTTATCAACATAGCAAAATTGGGCGATATTCCATATAAATATGCATTTCGGGGATTGTTGCATTGAAAATAGTAGCATGAAAACTAAACTACTAAATTGACCCCAATAAAATAAATTACTAGATTAGAATAAGATAAATATATCGAACTGAATGGCGGGTAGCCTATTGGGTGAGGATTTCATTCTATCACTGTGACAAGCGTTTGATAAAATTCATGTCTCTTAACATTAATATAATATGCCCTGCATTAGAAATTTATGAGAACATACACATGATGGGGGAACTGAGCAGAGTCCAACTATGCCAACTAATTTTGTAGAGGGGTGGGGGAAGATCTGAGTCTGAAAATGTATATGGGGTCACATGAAATATGTTGTCTGCCCTGGCATAATATCTTTTAGAGGGGGCCGCCAAAAATATATTGCCTAGGGCCGCTAAAATTGTAAAACGGGCCCTGCTGCCAACTTGTATGTTTTTTTGCTACCAGGAATTTTTATTTTTTAATAACCTTTTTAGCAGTTTTTTTCGATTAATCATAAAGATTTTTTTTTACAAAGAAATACTGGTGTTAAAAACCCATACAAGTCGGCCCCTATGTATACTATATTTGTATGATTGATCGGACACACTGGATAATTTTGCATATAACTACAAGGCGCTCCTATTTTCATTCAGAGATGGAACAGCCAGAATTAGATTTATGCTTAGACCTGCTAGGCCAGTGCAGATAGAGACAAAATTCATAAGCCTATTAAAATTTGAAAAAACAAATTAAACAAAATTTTAAAGCAAAATTTAAATATAAAAAAAAATAACTGGAATTCAAAACTGATCAGGATATTTTCATTTTATGAACATAAATAGTTTTCTTTTGTTATATTACATTTATTATTATAATATGTATGCAGAGTATTTCAAAATACAGGGAAGGGGGTGCCATAGCACATGTGTCTAGGGTGAAATCTAACTTAAATCTGTCTCTGATAACAACGCAACTTACGCTGTACATCGCGAAACAATATAAATTTTGTCAAACACAAATTCGTGTAATGGCAATGACCCAGGACAAGACGTGAACCGTAACTGGTGCAGAATTTGGAAGACCAAGAATAAACAAGTTGCCAGAAAGCAAACAAGCTCCCACAAGACTGCCTCTGATGAAGGGAGGGGTCCCTCCCGCAAGTACTAAGGCGAATTTTGAGAAGTAATATAAAGTTTTCTTTGTTTTTACTTAATTAGTAATTAAACTTCTTTGAATTCGTAAATAAGTAGTTAAAAAATTGTTTAAAAAATTTTACGTTAGTGTGTGAACAAGAAAATACTGATCATGCATAGCAAACATTCAGGCATGAAATTCTGTAGTATAAAAACAAAAAACCTGATGTGGGCTCCACATAACTTCCTAATACACCCATTGGAATATATATATATATATATATACTGTTACAAAAACATTCACATTTTTTTTAGGTAACTGATTTGAAAATAAACAGGCAGGTTCCAGTCTACGAAAATTCCTGAAAACAAGCAAGGGAAAAAAAAAAAAAAGCTACTCCAGTCACAAAAGTCACTATGATTGGAGTATATATACCACGTAGACAAATATAGTAGTTTTTTCAGAAATAGTGCTCTATGGCTTATTACAGAATTTCTCATTGCCAAATGAACAGCTTCAGTTCAATAAAAATCATTCGAGTATAGATGGCAGGGTTCCCAGCATGAAAAAGCAAGAGGTTTAAACGGAAAGATTTTTAATTTAAAAGAAAATCGTGAACTGTTGAGAAAGTTATGATAATTTTGCTCAAAGGAAAGCGCACCATCAGGGTGTTAGGTACAAGTGCTATTTATAGAATTTCATGGCATTTTTTTAGCCAAGTCAATATTTAATATTTTTCCCAACTTAAATTAAAATTAACTTTCTAAATATAATATAAAAATTAGTTAAACTCTATGTAATGTTAGTTTTTTCTACTATAATTGAAAGTATAAAAGTAATTAAATACCTCTACTCACTTAAATTAATATAAAACGATCTTTTGTTTATTTAGCTTTTGTTCATCCTTCATTTTTACAACCTTCTCATAGGACAGCTAAGTCTGCAACTGACCTAACTTCGTTTTTTCACCATCAGGCGGCGCATCGTACTTCCGGTGACGTTATATGACGCTTCTTCCGTCAACGTTGTGCGATCGCGACATGTGCCGTTCTCCGATTGGTTGTACTAGTGGGCGTTAGCTTGTCGTTCATTTCGCGAGTGATATAAATACAGTTTCTTAGCTGAAGAGGTTGCTTCTTTTTGCTTCCTTCTGCCTGTTGTTATTTTTGTCAGCCAGGTCGGCTGTCACTGTACGTTACATCGCGGGCGATGTTTTATTTTTTTGGATAGAGTTATCAATAGTTAAAGTATACTACAGCTATGTATTTTCGGAAATAAGTTTTAACCTCATGTTTGCTGTGTTATCAGTGGTTTTTCAATGGCCAATGTGATATATTTAAGAGTTTGTTTTTTTGACAACTTGAGCATGGTTTATTTAAACGTGAGTTGATAATTCTAAAGTAATTAATATTTAAATTTCGATATACATACATTAAATTTATATTTACTTATTTTTATTAAGTTTTCTGTTTCTGTTTGTTATTGTTATATATACAGTCAATAAATGTTAAGTTTAAAATGTAAAACTTTAGTCATTCTTTTTTCTTACACATGCACATATTAGTTTTTTTCTTCTCCATAGACAAGTTTTAATACAGCTTCCTCTAGTTCAGCACTCTGCTGGTTTAGTATATCGTTGGATCTATAATTGACCCAACATTAGGGTTATGGGCCCAGGGTTTTTTTTGTTTTATGGAGAGAAAACTTGGATAGAACTTGTGTGCATTGTGTTTTTGGCTCAATTTTTTGTATATACCCGATTTTTAAGTCGGGAGGGGGGGGGGCGCTGTTTTTTTTACTGAATAGTGAATTTTTCCATTTATAGTAAAAAAAATTTTAGTTTAAGGAAGTTTTTTGAAAAATATAAAATTAGAAGTTCACAACTTAGTTTTCTTTCCCTCTTAAAAAATGGCATATGTAACATATAATATTGAGAAATTAAATGCAAATAACTACAACAGTTGGTCATCTGATATTAAATATTTATTAATTGATAGAGGTTTATGGGACATTATTGACAAAAAAATTGTTGTTCCTAAGGAAGTGACAGATACAATAACTGAGGCTGATATCACTAAAATTAAAGCCCGGTCAGATAATGCCTTATCTACCTTGTACTTAAATGTGCAACCTGAATATATAAAAATAATAGAGAATTGTGACAGCCCTATTGAGGCATGGGAAAAGATAAAGGCTAGTTATTTCCCAGATTCCAGGTCCTTCCATATGAAAATTTTTTCAGATCTTTTAGATTGTAAAATTAAATCAAATGAAAGTGTAGCTTTATATGCTGCTAGATTACTCAGATTATCAAACCAGCTCAAGTCGTTAAATCAAAATTTTGATGATGCAACATATAGCTGTTTTCAGCTACTTCAGTATCTACCTAGTAAATTTGATAGTATCGTATAAACGATTTTGCGGTGGCCAGATGATAAATTTACCTTTAGTGAAATATTAACTGAGTTGTTTGCAGAAGAGTCGAGATTATGTTTAAGAGACGAAGACAAACAGATTTATAATAAATTGCAAGCGAACATGACCGGTTTAGACTACAATAGTGCTGGAAATAATAAAGAGTGTTTTCTTGAAAAAAGATGTAGTCGAAACAAGAGCCGAAATCAAGAAGGAAACTCCAGGGGACAATCGTATCATTGGAATGACCGCTTCCGGAGCCAGCGTTGTCGTCAGAATCGTTCCTCTTCCCGATCCAGTAGATGGAGAGACTCTTCCCAGTCAGACCAGAATTGGCAAGGTAGAAGAGACCTGAGTCCGGATGCCAGGAGGAATTTCAATAGACGTGGATGTGGACAAAGAACTTTTAAGTCAGGTTGTAACTTTTCAAATCTTTTACTTGTAACTCAATCTTGTTTATCTGAATCTAATAGTGAGGGTTCTTGGATTTTCGATTCCGGGGCCTCACAACATTTTTGTTATGATAAAAATTTGTTTTGTTATTATAAACCTTTATTTAATGAAAAAATGTCTGTTGCAGTAAAAGATGTAAATGTTGATATAGAGGGAGTAGGAAAAGTTAAACTTAGAATTGGTCACAGAATTTGGACTTTTGAAAATGTTATGTATTCCCCTAAATTACGTCGAAATCTGATCTCGGGTCCAGCATTAGATAAGAAAGGATGCCGGTTTATTGGTGGCAATGGTGGAATTAAAATATATAGAAATAATTACTTTTTGTTTAAAGCCCATTTAAAGAAGGGTATTTATCATGTTTTTGCTAAGCCTGTTAATTCTAAATGTAAAAATGTAACTTTTGAAACCTCCGTAGTGGAGAAAAATAGTGTTAATGTATGGCATAAAAGATTTGGGCATATTAGTCCAAGTATACTTGAACATACTTTTAAAGAAAAAAGAGTTAGGGGTTTGGATAGTTTAAATATAAAGGACTTTAATTGTGAAACCTGCCAGTTAAATAAGTTTAAGTCTGTTTCACATAAGCACTTGGGACAAATAAGGTCAAGACGTCCATTAGAACTGATATATGCTGACTTGTGGGGTCCATGTAAAGTTGAAGGCAGACGCGGAGAAAACTACTTTCTTTCTATTATAGATGATTTCTCGTGCCATGTCAACCTTTACCCACTTAAAGTTAAGTCAGATGCAGTAGATGTCATTATACGGCATATTAATCGTGCTGAAAAGTTTTTGGATGTTAATGTCAAGTTTTTTCGTTCTGACAACGGGGGAGAGTTTGTAAATAGTCAGCTTGAAGAATTCTTTGAAAGTAAAGGTATAGACCATGAACTGACAAATATATACACCCCCCAACAAAATGGAGTTGTCGAACGATTTAATCAGACTGTGGCTGACGGAATGAGAACCATTCTTAGCGAAAGCGGAATGAGTAAAAGTTTTTGGCCTGAGGCTGCCATGTATTTTGTATACACATGGAATAGAATTTGTCCTAAGACCTTACTTAAAACTCCTTGTGAGCTCTATACTGGATTCATGCCATCCGTTAAACACCTAAAGCCTTTCGGAGTTACTGCTTATGTTGGCACACCGAGACAGAGAAGGAATAAATTAGACCCTAAAGCCACTAAAGGATATATGGTTGGATATGCATCTCGAACAAGAGGTTATAAAATTTGGTTACCTGAAAAGGATAAAATAATAGAAACTCTTAATGTAAAGTTTAATGAGTCAGTTTTTTACAATCCAAATGGTAGCGACAGTGGAGCAGTGCTAGAGCCTGAAGAGTTTTACATTGTACCACCTTTTGACGCTGACGGCTATAATCCTGTCTTAAGTGACCAAAAGGATAGCGAAGTTTTCAGTGACATAAGCGAAGAAGATGAAGAAACTTGTACTAAGGCTCAAGATGCACAAGGTAGCTACTGGATTAGACATGCTTCTACTCGTCCCACGGGAAATAAAACTGACATTTATTACTATCCTGAGAATAAAGGTGACCGTTTAAGGTCGTTAAATGACGTAAAAGTTTATTGCCAGAAAAATAACATTTATTTTAATCCTGAGGACTTTGACTTTAGTGGCAAAAATAAATTTTGTGGGGAAATTTTTAGTTCTGATCCATCAACTAGTTCCACTTTAAATCCAGTTTCACATTTTACAACCAGAAAGTAATTTGACTAGACAACATAAGAATTCCCAATACTTTCAATCAAGCCATAAGGTCTCCTGAGTGTGAATACTGGCAAGAAGCCATGAATAAAGAAATTGCAGTTATGAGGGAGCGTGAAGTGTGGCACTTAGAAAAATTACCTCCAAATTGTATGCCTGTAGGCAATAGGTGGGTCTTTACAATTAAAAGAGACGAAAAAGGCCAGATAGCTAAATTCAAAGCCAGATTAGTAGCACAAGGCTTTAAGCAGATTAAAAGGGAAACTTATGAAGAGACATTCAGCCCAGTAGTTAATTTTGCTGTAATTCGTTTCTTTTTTTCCCTATTAGTTTCTTATTTAGGCTGGACCCACATACAATGTGATGTTGCTAGCGCTTACCTTTATGCTCCACTCAGTGAAACAATCTATATGAATCAACCTCAGGGATTTATTGAAAAGGATAAAGAAGAATATTTTTGTAAATTGGATAAGGCTTTATATGGCTTGCATCAGTCTGGTCGAGAATGGTTCTATGAAATGCATAAAGTTCTTGTTTCTATTGGTTTTAAAAAGTTTGAATCTTGTAATTGTGTATATATTCTTAATAATGAAATTGTTTTATTACTATATGTAGACGACATTGTAGTCTTTGGTCGGAACATTGAAATCATTAATAAAACTTTAGATTTATTGTGTAAGCATTTTGAACTAAAAGTCCTAGGAAAAACTAGAAAACTTTTAGGTGTAGAGTTCGATGAAACTGGTGATTGTCTTGAAATGCATCAAATGCAATATATAGAGGATGTTTATGAGAGATTTAGAAACTTTAATATTCCCATTTCATCACTGCCCATTGCTAAAGGCACTGTTTTTTCTAAGTCAAATTGCCCAACCAAGGATTGTGAGGTCCGTGAAATGTCAAAGATTCCTTATCGTAACTTATTGGGATGTTTATTTTTTTTGTGTAACCGAACTCGACCAGACATTAGTTATGCAGTTAATATCTACAGTCAATTCCAACAAAATCCAGGTAGAATTCATTGGGAAGGTTTATTAAAGCTTCTTGGTTATGTTAAAAATACTCAATCTTATAAATTAAAATTTAATTGTAAAAAGCCCCAATTATTTGTTTATTCTCACGCTGACTTTGCAGCCAACAGAGATGATCGTACCTCCTTGGGAGGACAACAAGTTTTATTAGATAACTCTCCGGTTGATTGGCGAACCTTTAAAGAGAAGTCGGTAAGTCTTTCTACAATGGAGGCAGAATTTATTGCCATGACAGAAGCATCTAAAAATCTTTTATGGTTTGATAGGATAATCACTGAGTGTAGCATTTTTCATTTTATTAATAATAAACCTAAATCAGTTTTATATATGGATAATCAGGCTGCTATAGATTTTGCTCGTTCTCCTATAGAAAATCACAGGTCGAAACATATTGATGTAAAATTATTTTTTGTTAGAGACCTTGTGAAAGATAATATATTTGAATTAAAATTTGTAAAAAGTGAACATAATTTATCTAATATCTTTACTAAACCATTAACTAAGCAAGAATAGATAAGTTTTATAAGTACTCTATTTAGTAAATAAAATAAAATTTAATTATACTTACCATTTAAAAATTAACTTTTTTGATAAATATAAATTTTTCTTAAACTGTTCATTACATTTGTATGAACATGTTTTTTTTGCTTATGTAACTAAAAGTTACTAAGTTTTTTTTGATACCACTAAATGTGGTGATATGGGGGTTTGTCAGTCTTGGGTGAATTACTAGACATTTAAATTTACGGCATATTGTTTTAGATTATTTAATGAAATGAAATTTAAATTTTATTAAATGATTTAGCACATTTAAAATTTTTCTTAAATGCACATTGTTTTAAAATTTTCTTGTTTTGCATAATGTAACTTTGTATAAATTTTGGTTAATAGTATATATATATTGTGCAAACTTTTTATAGACTTTTCTTAGTCTTTTCAATATTTTTTAGATGCATTGGATGGACATTCTTTGTTTAAAATGCATATTGGCATTTTTTTGTGGACTTAATGAACTGGACATTCTTCAGGGTTTTTTTTGGATGAAAACTTGTATCTTGATTGGACTCTTCACATCGTAGTCAAATGGAAAACCAAAATACTTGCTGTAGCGGTGTTGTGCATTATTGAAGTTAAAAAAATGTGATATTGGAATAGGTGTTTTTGTGTTAATTACTAAAGAAAATTAAAATTTGTTTGTTATAACCTTTAATATTCTAATGAGATTAATATGGGTTGTTAAATGTGTTCTTTGTTAGCCATGCTCAAGCATTTAATTTTTTTGGGGGGGCCTTAAGTTTAAGGTATGGTCAGTTTTTCTTGGGAATGTTCGTGCTTGTTCTAATAAAAAACGGCCATGAGGGGGGCCTCTTGTTAGGTACAAGTGCTATTTATAGAATTTCATGGCATTTTTTTAGCCAAGTCAATATTTAATAGTTTTCCCAACTTAAATTAAAATTAACTTTCTAAATATAATATAAAAATTAGTTAAACTCTATGTAATGTTAGTTTTTTCTACTATAATTGAAAGTATAAAAGTAATTAAATACCTCTACTCACTTAAATTAATATAAAACGATCTTTTGTTTATTTAGCTTTTGTTCATCCTTCATTTTTACAACCTTCTCATAGGACAGCTAAGTCTGCAACTGACCTAACTTCGTTTTTTCACCATCAGGCGGCTCATCGTACTTCCGGTGACGTTATATGATGCTTCTTCCGTCAACGTCGTGCGATCGCGACATGTGCCGTTCTCTGATTGGTTGTACTAGTGGGCGTTAGCTCTTAGCTGAAGAGGTTGCTTCCTTCTGCCTGTTGTTATTTTTGTCAGCCAGGTCGGCTGTCACTGTCCGTTACATCGCGGGCGATGTTTTATTTTTTTGGATAGTGTTATCAATAGTTAAAGTATACTACAGCTATGTATTTTCGGAAATAAGTTTTGACCTCATGTTTGCTGTGTTATCAGTGGTTTTTCAATGGCCAATGTGATATGTTTAAGAGTTTGTTTTTTGATGACTTGAGCATGGTTTATTTAAATGTGAGTTGATAATTCTAAAGTAATTAATTTAATTAATATTTAAATTTCGATATACATACATTAAATTTATATTTACTTATTTTTATTAAGTTTTCTGTTTCTGTTTATTATTGTTATATATACAGTCAATAAATGTTAAGTTTAAAATGTAAAACTTTAGTCATTCTTGTTTCTTACACATGCACATATTAGTTTTTTTCTTCTCCATAGACAAGTTTTAATACAGCTTCCTGTAGTTCAGCACTCTGCTGGTTTAGTATATCGTTGGATCTAGGGGCGGTAAGTACAACTGATTGTTATTGTGTCGTATTTGAGAATAAAGGAATTGAAAGTTTAGCCAGACAAGACAAAATCTCGGAGTATATCTTGTCTGAGCGAGTGCTAATTAAGAGTGTTTCTCTTGGTGTTTTATAAAAAGCGTTTATTAGTGAAGTAATCATGAACCCATTGCGGCATGATGAATCGTCCTTTTCAGGACGTGACACAATACCTGTGGCTGGGGACCTCCTCGAAGCTCCAGCTTCTACTGGCTGTTTGAGCGGGTCCGCCTCGGATAGGTCCCCCATTGGGACTGAACCAACTCCCAGCCATTCAGTTGGAGGTAATGGTAGTGGTAGGTGTAAAACTGACGAAAGTTGTGCGAAGGTGAAGAGACGTAAGAGGAGGAGTAAGAAGAGTGTTGTGTGTGAGAGAGATGGTAAGAAGAATGTGGTGTATGACAGCGATGGTAATTCGATTGCGTCATTCCAGAGTGTGGAAGACAGTGAAGGCGAGCACGATGAAAATTGTAACGACCCTGACACAGTCTACTATACTGGAATGAGTGGGGAGAGTGATGCAGCAGAGGCGGGCTCTGAGATCTCAGATGCCGACTCCCCCACCGGCCCTCAACCCTAACAGCACAGTTAGGCTTAACTTATCCACAGTACATCTTAAGGACGTTTCTGGGATGCCTCTTCATCCAGAAGACATCTTGAAGATATCCTGGGGAAGCGATGTGCTGTCTGGGAAACAGTCTCTGGGGATCCAGAGACGACCATTATCGCCGCGCAGACAATGGATAAAGGTATACAATTGCATATCGAGGAGCTGGCCAATATCTCCCTTGAGGAGATGGTCGGCACGTCTCAGACCCTCGTTATGGAGATGAACCGACTATGTTTGGATCTCTCACACGCTGTTGACAGGTCAAAGCTGTCGGGACCAAAGCTGGAGAAAGTCCATGCTTTCATTAGATGGGTGCGTCAAGCATTCACCCGGCAGCACAGACTAGTCGAACAGTGCGGGAAAGCTTCTACCAGGAGGCCTTTAAAATCAGCCGAGGAGAAGGGTGCTAACAGGAAGCGAAATAGAGGTAGCTGCCAAAAGAAGGGGAAAAAGAGGGATACCCCAGCAGTTCCCACAGAGGAACAACCTCCCGCTGTGGAGACAGAAAAACCTCTTAATGTAGCGGAAAGTGAAGCACCCTCAAGCTCGGTAGGCACGACTGGAGGGGTGGTACCAACCAAGTATTCGGACCATGTTCGAAGCGCCGTGTCTGGGTACTTTTCAGTTCCGAAGGGGTCGAAGAGGGAACGAGCGTCTTCCCGAGGGAGAGCTCGACCCGGCGCTCGACAGCCGAGGTGAAGCATTTGCTTATTGTCCGACCGCGAACGGACACAACCTCTGAGGCCCTGATGACGGACATAGCCAAAAGGATTAACCCAATCGAAGCTAAACTAGCGGTTCGAGGGATGCGGCCAGTAGCTGGCTGATATCTATCAATTGTCCTCGCACATAAAAATTGTTAATTCTATAAATATAAATGCTTATCTTTTATTATATAACTGTTAACTTACCTTTTATTTGAATTTAAAAGTTTTCTTTACTTGAACTCTGTCAGCCATCTTTTACTTACATCGCGCCATTACTAACGATGTTTTGTTTACATTGTTGCCGTTGCCAATCTTGCTCTACATAATTTTTCCTATTTTTTGCTGTTGCCACTTCTATTAAAATAGTTATGATAAATTGTATTTTTGACTTTGACCGTTAAGTGGCAATGGTAATATATTGTTTATATGTAGATTTTTGACTTTTCAGTCAGTATAAAAAGATCGCGGCAGGCATGTTAAAGTGCAGTTATCGGCAGTGTTTAGCAATGGCCAGCTAGTCTTCAATTAGATATGAAGCAGTAGTTTATGAGTTGTGTGAGTAGCTTGATGGCCAAGTAACGATGTATGTGCTTATAGTATCGTTCCAGCTAAGCTATTAATGCTCTTTGGCTATTGCATTTTTTTTTAAGAAATGATGGCTGCCGTTGTTAAGTTGTTAATATTTTACATATGTTAAGTTTTTGTTTGTTAAATTGTTCCTTGTTAAAGGTTAAATTTTCCGTCGTTCATGGATGATGGAAGTTTTTGAATTGAATTGATAATTGACGTCCTTTTGAGGCGAGATCATTACATTTGCTAGTTTAATGATGTTAATTTTGTTTAGTCGCTTTTTAAGTGGCACTTGTTCAAGTTTGAAATTTTTTTAAAAGTTAATTAAAAGTTAAATGAAAGTTTCTAAATTGAAGTGTATAGTGGATGAACGTAATTGTCTTCATTTCAACTTTGTGTTATTTCGTCTTGTTTCACTTTCGCTGATCAACCCGGCGATCGCGGAAGTATATTTCTTCATCATATTTTCCCGCTGATCAACCAGGCGATCGCGGATGCTCTGCGACGTTTCTTGAAGTGTATTGTCATCTGCTTTTCATTGTGTTTATCAATATGCCTAGCTCAACACCTGTAAAAGGTAATTTTGTTCTTGTTATAAATTTGAAATCTTAATATATCATTA
Organism: Salticus scenicus; assembly: GCA_963930645.1. Lineage (NCBI taxonomy): Eukaryota > Metazoa > Arthropoda > Arachnida > Araneae > Salticidae > Salticus > Salticus scenicus. The sequence continues at coordinate 163,262,629 of OZ005657.1, forward strand.
TATCTTGTTGAATAAAGTTGTTTTTTTTGTTAAAAACTTTGGTCTTTAATGTGTTATAATAGTTGAACACTGGTCGGGTTATTTCTATTGAAACCCTTAAAATTTAAATGTTAATGTTTCCACTGTATTTAATCTGCTTAATAGAAATTATTTGAAACATGGACTTTTAGTTTAGAATATTTGGTTATGGGTAAGTTTTTTTGAGGGTGTCATTTTTAAACTTGACCAGTTGTTCTTTTCTTGTTTTTTGTATAATTGATAATTAAGTAACTATTTAAAAAAAAAAAAAAAAAAAATGGCTTATAATATTGTACCTGAAATTACCAAGTTAAATGCAACTAACTATTCTGGTTGGAAGTGTGACATTAAATTTTTACTTATGGAAAAGAATGCTTATGATATCGTCATTGGTGACGAAACTAAGCCTAAAGTTAGTGAAACGGTATCTGAGGAGGCAGTGCAAGACTTTAAAAGAAGGCAGAATGCTGCTATGTCAATTTTGTACTTGAATATTGATACTGAATTTAAAAGTTTAATAAGTGAATGTACTGAACCCTCAGAAGCGTGGAAAATTTTAAAAGTTAACTTCCAGCCAGATAGTAGAAGTCATCATATGAAATTGTTTTCTGAAGTTATGACATGTTTTTTAGAACCTGGCGAATCTATTGGTGTTTTTGCAGCTAGAATATCTAAAATTGCTGATCAGTTAAAATCCATTAATAAACCTATTGCAGATGAATATTTATGTTTTCAAGTTTTGAGATACCTACCTGATAAATTTGATCAGGTTGTTCAACAAATTCTTCGTTGGCCTGATAAGGACTTTAACTTTAAAAATATTATTGTTGAGTTATGTGCCGAGGAAACGCGCCTTCAACTTAGAAATTTTGATAAAAGTAGAACGGAATGTTCTATTGAGGCCCAAAATGTAAAATTTAAACGCAGGCCTGTTTTTACTTGTTGGAGGTGCGGGAAAAAAGGCCATGTAATTAAAGATTGTAAAGTTAAGTTAAATAATGATCTAGCTGCAAAGGAAAAACCACTCAGAAGTAATTTTTCTAAGAGGGGTGGCTCCAGTCAACAGTCAAAACGTGATAAAACTCCTAAAGCTCAAAATTTTATTGCAGAAGCAAATTTAAGTAGTTTTGATAGAGAGGGAAGCTGGGCTTATGATACGGCGGCCTCTCATCACTTCTGCAAAGATAAATCTTTCTTTTGTAATTTTTCTGAAATTTCTGGTGATGAGTTACACGTGGCTGTTGATGGTGTCACTTTTCCCATTACTGGCAAGGGTGAGGTGGAGTTGAATTTTAATGGAACTGTTATTAAATTATGGAATGTTTTGTACTCGCCGAACTTGCGGAAAAATCTTTTGAGTGGTTCTAGATTCGAACAGGGTGGTGCTAAATTTATTGTTGAGGCCGGCAAAATAAACGTGGTCGACAAGTATGGTGATTTCCTTTTCTCTGCTAAACTCCATGACGGGATTTATTATACATTTCCAAAAGTAATTAAAAATAAGCACAGTGTTAAATTGAATGGGGGGCAGAATTCTAATGAAAATCTAAATGATAATACGGAAATTTCAGCTTTTCCTGTAATAAAACCTGTTAATATAAAATACTTTGATACCTGGCACCTTCGTTTTGATCATCTAAGCCCTGACTTAATTTTTAATACTATCCGTAATTCTGCTATAAAAGGTCTGCCCAATTTAAAATCAGTTGATAATTTTTTTTGTGATCCCTGTCATGTGAGTAAGCAAAATCGTATTTCTTTTAAACCTTTAAGTCATTCTTCTTCCAAAAAACCTTTAGATCGACTTTTTATGGATACTTGGGGTCCTATTAAAATTCCTGGTAAAAAAGGTGAACGTTTTTTCCTGTCAATAATAGATGATTTTTCTGGTAGATCATCCGTTTACCCTATCCAGGAAAAATCTATGTGTTTTGAGGTTTTTAAGAGACATGTTTTGAGGGCCGAAAGGTTTTTGGGAACCAAGTTGAAGTCGATCAGAACTGACAATGGCAAGGAGTTTGATAATGATTCTTTTAAGGGTTTTTGTAGAGAAAATGGAATAAATCATGAGCTGACCAATTTTTACACGCCAGAAGAAAATGGAGTTTGTGAGCGGTTCAACCAAACAATCATGAACTGTGTTCGGGCTATGCTAAAATCCAGTGGCTTATCTGATGATTTCTGGCCTGAAGCTTGTTTACACTTTAATTATACGTGGAACCGGATTTGTCACGGTGGGAACTCTAAAACTCCATTTGAACTCTATTCAGAAAATAAACCTTCTGTTCGACATTTAAGACCATTCGGTACGTTGACATATGTGGGTGTTCCAAAGGTTAGACGTAAGCACAAGTTAGACTCCAAATCAAAACGTGGTGTCCTTGTGGGCTATGCCTTGCGTACCCGTGGTTACAGGGTCTGGTTAGAAGACGAGAGGAAGGTTGTGGAAACCATTAATGTTTCTTTTGTTGAAAGCGGTGATGTTCTACGCAGTGGAGCGGTGATGGGCGACTCTTCTTTTGAGTTGGTGCTTGTCCCAGAGGAACAACCACGGCCCGTTGACCGGTACCTTCTTCCTGGTCCGGAGCCTGGTACCTCTGGGGTCTTGCCCAGCGAGACTGAAGTTGTCGTCCCAGCCGTCTCTCCTGCTCCTCAAGTTACTCCGCAGACTGCTTCTCCTAACTGGATGACCAATCCCGTATGGTACAGGAAGGTTGTGCCTCGACCTCAGGGAAAAAAGGTCGATATTTACTATTATCCTGATGGAGAGGGTAAAAGGTGTTGTCAAAGGTCACCTAATGATGTCGAAAAGTTTTGTAATTTAAATAATATTGTTTTTAACCCTGCTGATTTTGATTTTTCCAAGTTTAATAAGTTTACTGGTGTTGTTAATCCTGGTGTTATGCCTTCCGCGTCCAGCACGGCTAGTTGACTAGATGTGGTGGTCCCGAGAACGTATAAACAGGCTTTAAAATCTGCACAATCTGATGAATGGCATGGGGCTATGTTGGAAGAGTTAGAATGCATGGCCACGAGAGGTGTCTGGCATCTTGTGAGACTCCCTGAGAACAAGACTGCGTTGGGAAACCGCTGGGTTTACACAGTAAAGCGTGACGAGTCTGGCAACATTCTCAGATACAAGGCCAGGTTGGTCGCGCAAGGTTTCAACCAGATCCAGGGCGAATCGTACGATGAGACCTTCTCGCCTGTGATAAACTTTTCTGTTGTTAGATTTTTTTTCTCTCTTTTAGTCTCATGTTATGGTTGGTTTAATGTACAGTGCGATGTTAAGTGTGCCTATCTGTATGCTCCCTTAAAGGATGAGATTTACATGAGGCAACCGGTTGGCTTTACTGAAAAAGGTAAAGAAGACTGGGTCTGTAAGCTGGATAGGGCACTGTACGAATTACACCAGTCAGGCAGATTATGGTTTTATGAATTAAATAAAGTATTGTTGGAACTTGGTTTTAATAAATTTGAAAATTGTAACTGTGCATATTCATATTATGATTTCTCTGTTTTATTGGTTTATGTTGACGACATCGTTGTTTTTGCCAGGACTGAATCTCAAGCTAATGACATTTTAAGTTTGTTGAAATCAAAGTTTGATTTGAAAATTTTGGGTATCACATGCAAGTTGTTAGGTGTGGAGTTTGAGTATACAGATACAGGAGTTTTGATCCACCAAAATCAATATATTGACGAAGTCAGTAAGAGGTTTCAAAATCACCGTGTACCTATCTCCTCCTTACCTATTGTTAAAGGTATCAAATTTTCAAAAAGTGATTGTCCTGTTATTCAAGAAGACATCGATGAAGCTTCTCATTTACCTTACAGAAATCTTTTGGGTTGTATTTCTTTCATTTCAAATCGTACTAGACCCGATATCACATATGCCACCAACATTTTCTCACAGTTCCAACAAAATCCAGGCATGAAACATTGGCAGGGTTTACTTAAACTTCTTGGATATATAAAATTCACCAGTCAGTATAAGCTCCATCTTAAATGCACACAGGTTAAACTAATTTCTTATTCTGATGCCGACTTCGCCGCTAATAGGGACGACTATGTTTCTATGGGTGGCCAGTTAATTCTTTTGGATAGTGCTGCTGTTTCTTGGCGTACTAATAAACAGAAAGGGATTACCATATCAACGATGGAGTCAGAATTTGTTTCTATGTGTGATTGTGTTCGTGAGCAGGACTGGTTTTATAATATTTTATGTGAATGTTCTAATTTAAATCTGATAGAAAATAATTTTGAAATACCTACCCTATATGCTGATAATCAGGCTGCAATACGTTTTACAAAGTCCAGGATTGAGAGTTTCCACACGCGTCATGTTAATATTAAACTATTTTTTATAAGGGATTGGTTTTGATGAGGGCAAATTCCATATTGAATATATTTCCTCTAAATTAAATCTTGCCGACCAGTTTACGAAGCCGTTGACAAAGTGATTTGTTAAAATTTATAAAAGTGATCTTTATATAAATCTTTTGTGTTTGAATAAATTTCTTCGCTCTGTAGATGCTTTTCATAATTTTTATTATGTTATCATGGTGTGAATGTGTGTGTGAAATCGTGAGGCGCCTTGCGTATTTGTTCATTATGTATATATATTCATTTTTTCATAATTTTTCATATATTGTATATATATTCATCTCTTGTATATAAAATTGAATTGCATAATATAACTGTATATAATATTGTATATGATGTATATTTTCATATCACCTTTTCCTTTAGTATGTCTGCAGGGTGAGGAGTTGTATTTCATCACTTGAAAATCTAAGTTTTTGTCAATGGTTACCTTCATGGTAAATTAGTTTATTGTATCACTTGTGACACTTCCTATGGACTGTGGGGAATCTCATGATGGTATTTTGCTAATTAAATTTATTTATTTTTTATGTATGCTGCGGTGGGGGGCATTGATATCTATCAATTGTCCTCGCACATAAAAATTGTTAATTCTATAAATATAAATGCTTATCTTTTATTATATAACTGTTAACTTACCTTTTATTTGAATTTAAAAGTTTTCTTTACTTGAACTCTGTCAGCCATCTTTTACTTACATCGCGCCATTACTAACGATGTTTTGTTTACATTGTTGCCGTTGCCAATCTTGCTCTACATAATTTTTCCTATTTTTTGCTGTTGCCACTTCTATTAAAATAGTTATGATAAATTGTATTTTTGACTTTGACCGTTAAGTGGCAATGGTAATATATTGTTTATATGTAGATTTTTGACTTTTCAGTCAGTATAAAAAGATCGCGGCAGGCATGTTAAAGTGCAGTTATCGGCAGTGTTTAGCAATAGCCAGCTAGTCTTTAATTAGATATGAAGCAGTAGTTTATGAGTTGTGTGAGTAGCTTGATGGCCAAGTAACGATGTATGTGCTTATAGTATCGTTCCAGCTAAGCTATTAATGCACTTTGGCTATTGCATTTTTTTTAAAGAAATGATGGCTGCCGTTGTTAATATTTTACATATGTTAAGTTTTTGTTTGTTAAATTGTTCCTTGTTAAAGGTTAAATTTTCCGTCGTTCATGGATGATCCAAGTTTTTGAATTGAATTGATAATTGACGTCCTTTTGAGGCGAGATCGTTACATTTGCTAGTTTAATGATGTTAATTTTGTTTAGTCGCTTTTTAAGTGGCACTTGTTCAAGTTTGAAATTTTTTTAAAAGTTAATTAAAAGTTAAATGAAAGTTTCTAAATTGAAGTGTATAGTGGATGAACGTAATTGTCTTCATTTCAACTTTGTGTTATTTCGTCTTGTTTCACTTTCGCTGATCAACCCGGCGATCGCGGAAGTATATTTCTTCATCATATTTTCCCGCTGATCAACCAGGCGATCGCGGATGCTCTGCGACGTTTCTTGAAGTGTATTGTCATCTGCTTTTCATTGTGTTTATCAATATGCCTAGCTCAACACCTGTAAAAGGTAATCTTGTTCTTGTTATAAATTTGAAATCTTAATATATCATTATATCTTGTTGAATAAAGTTGTTTTTTTTTGTTAAAAACTTTGGTCTTTAATGTGTTATAATAGTTAACACTGGTCGGGTTATTTCTATTGAAACCCTTAAAATTTAAATGTTAATGTTTCCACTGTATTTAATCTGCTTAATAGAAATTATTTGAAACATGGACTTTTAGTTTAGAATACTGGCAACGGAGTGTTGATCTCTGTTAACAGCGCTGCGGACCTTGCCAAACTAGAGGCTAAGATGGGCGAAACAGGGCTGGCGGCGGATAATGAGCTAACGAAACCTGGCCCTCGTATACCAGAGATCATCGTCTTTGGCATCAAAGACTCTATGTCTGCAGAGGAGATCACAGAAGCAATAAAGCTTCAGAACGCAGTTATGGGTTCGAACTGCGAAATCCGGGTGAAGAAGATCTTCCCCGGTAAGAATGGGCAAAACGTGATACTCGCTCTGGACAATGAGACGATGACGAAGCTGGCGGGAGAGAAGTGGCTCAATGTTGGATGGAGACGTTTGGGATTCAAGCGAAATGTACGGCCGTTGATGTGCTTCCGGTGTTATAAATACGGGCACACAGCGAAGGTCTGCCGTGGCAAACCCCTCTGTGGGTGCTGCGGACAGGAGGACCACCTGCAAAGGGACTGCAAGGGGGAGCCTGCATGTCCCAATTGTACGGTTAGCAACCGAGGCCGATCGGGGAATAAACTGCCCGTTAACCATAGGGTGGGTTCGAAGGAGTGTTCTGTCCACAAGGCAGAGGTTGAAAAATTGCGGGCAGTGAATCATGGACCGAAGCCTTAGATTCCTGCACCTTAACTGCCACCACAGTTATACCGTGATGTTCAACCTCGCTAAAACGATAGAGCGAGACTCTGTGGACGTGGCATGTCTGAATGAACCTTACCTATTTGGCGAACTCACTGTAGGGTTGCCGGCAGGGTACTCGCAAGTGAACCCGAGTTGTAGTGACGGTCGAGTCGCTCTTTGGGTGAGCCAGCGAGTCACCTTCTGTCAGGTCCTCGGTGATCAAGACGTACTAGCTATCCGAACGAAGGTTTCCAACTCGAATGTGTTAGTGGCCACATGCTACTGCGCACCGAGGGAAGATGCTGCTCCGAACCTAGAAAAGCTGGAGGCGCTGTTGAGACGTTACCCTGAGGATCGAGTAGTCCTAGCGGGTGACTTCAACGCAAAATCCACGCTCTGGGGGAAAAATCCAACAGATCCTAGGGGGAGTTTGTTAATCTCCTTCGCTTCGAACAATGAACTGGATATTGTGAATGACCCAGATAGCGAACCCACCTTCGTGGGGAGTCTTGGCACCAGCTGGATCGACGTCCTGTTGGTCCGCGGTTGCCTCGAGCTCATCGCAAACTGGGAAGTCTCTGATGAAGAGATGCTGAGTGATCATAGAGCCATGAAGTGGACCCTTCGGGGCAAACCAGGCTCCAAGCACCCTAAGGAATCCAGCCGTCGCTGGAGGCCGAGGGATCTGGTTTGGGAGGCCTTCCTCCGCGATCTGCGCACTGCAGATCTGGCTTCTTATGATTGCTGCTCCCCAGACACAGGAATTGAATATCTGATATCTACTTTGACGAGGCTATGTAACAAGCACAGAAAGGCTTCTGGCCAAGACAGAAACAAAGAATGGTGGACGGTAGGTCTGACCGCCCAGAGGTCCCGGCTGCACGCGCTGAGGTGGCTCTACCAGCGAACGCTGGAGTCGAATCAGAGGGTGAGGCTTGAGGTGCTGTATAAGCGGAAGCGGGCAGAATACAAGAGATCGATCTTGCGAGCTAAACGTCAATCGTTTAGGAAATATCTCTCAGATACGCTCTGCACTGATAAGTTTGGTCAGGTGTGTTGTGTGGTGAAAGGGAAGTGGAGGCGTGAAGCCCCAGAGAAACTTAAACTGGTAAATGGCGAAGAAATCTCCTCATGGGAGGAGATACAAGCAGAACTGGCGAAGTATCACTTCACACAAGCAGATGACGTATCGCAGATCGATTCATCTAGAACCGACGATCCCGAACTGTTTGCTATCGGGGAACTGGAGTTTGCAGTAGAGTTGCTGCCGCCTAACAAGGCACCCGGTCACGACGGCTTCAGCTTGGAAATCGTCCGAAAGGTTCTCGAGTACCACCCTCGGTGGTTACTCTCTCTGTATAATCACTGCCTCAGCACCTCGTGTTTTCCGCGGGAGTGGAAAAGGGCTCTGGTAGTCTACTTCCCGAAGGAGGGAAAAGACAAAAGCCATCCCGGCTCCTACCGCCCGATCTGTCTGCTGCCGGCCTTAGGGATGGCACTGGATAAGATGTGCGCAGTGCGTCTGGTGACCCATCTGGAAGCGAGGGGTATTCTTAGCGAGAAACAGTATGGTTTTCGCAGGAACTTGGGCACACTAGATGCGCTCAAGAGAGTGGTGGAGTTCGTAGCCGAGTCGAAGAGAGGTGGCAGACACTCATGTCTGGTCACCCTTGATATTAAGAACGCTTTCAATAGTGCCCGGCGTACGGAAATTCTCCGCCTCCTGGTGGAGTATGAAGTACCGTCGGACCTCCTGGGTCTCGTGGACTCGTTCCTTAGGGACAGGACCATACTTTCGAACGCAGGGGAGTTCAGCTATAATGTTGGCGTTCCGCAGGGCTCATGCCTAGGGCCGATTCTCTGGTTGGTGCTCGTGAATGAATTGCTGAGCAGGCTTCAGTCCACTCCAGACTTGGTGGTTCAGGCTTTTGCCGACGACATCTTCCTGATGGCGAGAGAGGAGCGGGTTTATAAGTTCAACAGAATTATAAACCCAGTGTTGGATGAGATATGTGAGTGGGCACATACGGTGCAGTTGGAGTTTAGTTACGAGAAGTGTTTGTACACGGTTATTCCGGCTGTTGGGAAGATGAGATACGCGCCTTCGTGGCCGATACGAATGAAGGGACACAAGGTGTCCTTCAGTTACGAGATTAGATACCTTGGAGTGCTGATAGATGCTGCTCAGAGTTGGACGCCTCACCTGAACTATGTTCAGGAGAAAGCATCCAAGCTTCAATACAAGTTGATGCGCTACACGGGTGCTAACTGGGGATTGAAGCCTAAGGTTCGGAAGGCAGTCTACTCGGCCGTCGCTGAGAAAATAGTGCTGTATGCGGCTCCTGTTTGGTTCACCAACCATGTGAAAATGAATAACAAGCTCAACACCATACAGAGAAATCTGTTGTTGTGTGTGACGAAATGCTACCGCACGGTGTCAAGTGACGCACTGAATGTGCTTGCAGGGATTCCACCTCTGCATCTCCGTGCGGAATTTGAGCAGTTGTATACAGGCTTAGTGAGATGGGGTGAAGGCGTTGAAGACACCAATCTCACGCCGGAAACGGTAGAGACTTGGAGATATCAGCTGAGACGTGAAGACCTCTGGAGACTGCCTTGGACTCGAGACGTAACGCCCAAATCAGCCTCGTGTTATTACACGGATGGCTCGAAGATGGAGGACGACAGGGTTGGCTGCGTGTTCCCGCGGGTCTCTGGGGGAGAGATCGTCTCGGAAGACCAATTCCGGATTACCGACCATAGCTCTGTTTTCACGGCGGAGGTCATAGCGATCAGGGAAGCCATCAGAGATGCTATGGAGTCGGGGCTCAGTGAGATGGATGTCTACTCTGACTCCAGATCAGCGCTGCAAGCGCTTAACTGTCTGAAGCCTAGGCACAAGACGGTTGCTGAGACCAAGGACCTGATTAAGAGTGGCGGGATCAGAATCACGATGCATTGGATCAGAGCCCATGTGGGTCATCACTTTAACGAACTGGTCGATGGTTCTGCTAAGGTGGCAACTGCACGTGAAGACGTAGATCTTCCAGTCAAGCTTAGTGTGAAATGTGCAAGGGGCGTCCTGTTTAGGTGCCTCATAGATAAGTGGCAGTGTCGTTGGGATGGCTCCACAAAGGGTAGATTCACGCATGAAGTGTTTCCGAAGGTGAGCAGTCGGAGAGTGCAGGGAGATTTCTTTGTTAATCAGGTCCTCACCGGACATGGTTCATTCGGAGTTCACCAGCACCGCTTCTTTCAGAAGAACCCTGCATGTATTTGCGGGGCCAGCGCAAGCTCGGTAAAGCACGTGATGCTAGAGTGCGCACGGTGGCGGTCGGTCAGGGAACGTTACTTCCCGCCGAACTACCACCTTCGAACGCGGCGGGATTTGTGCCTGGACTACTATTGTAGGAAAGGAATCGCAGTCATCATGACGGATCTCCTTGACTGGGCGCTTAACCCGCTTGGTGGTGGACGACGGATTCTCGAAGCGTCTGAGCCTGACGCCCCAGTAGAGCCTCCTAGGAGGTCTCTTCGATTGGTAAGTGAGACGGTGAGACGATGAGAGTTTGACGGTGAAGTGGAGTGAGCGTTATGGTGTAACAAAGTTGGAGAGTGATGGCGAGTGTGAGTTGGTAAGTAGGCGTGATGGCGAGTGTGAGTTGGTAAGTTGGCGTGATGGCGAGTGTGAGTTGGTAAGTTGGCGAGATGGCAAGTGTGAGTTGGTAAGTTGGCGTAATGGCGAGTGTGAGTTGGTGTGACGGTTGGCGTTGGTGTCGTGTGGAGAGAAGGGGGAGCATGTGCTCCCTGTCTACCGGAGGTAGAAGCACTGATTCAAAACAGCCAATTCGGACTGTCAGAAAGGGAATATTTTGTTGGCATCGCACGAACTCGTAGCAGTGCTCTCCGCATGTGCGATTCGGGGAGAAGTATTCCCACGTGGTGTGAGGAGGTCTGTCTTAACTGACTGGTGGTGCATGACCGGACGACGGGACTACCCTGGCGGACATCGGTGCTCACATAGGGTTGTGATGGCCCGAGCAAACAGGGGCTGTCCAGGTGTCCTGGGTAGGGCCTTCCAAGCGGCAGTACAAGGAGGCTTAGCAAAAATGGGAAGCGGTGCTGATCTTACTAGTTGGCATGGATGTGCGTTATCGGCTAGGGGTGAACTCCGTTGGGAGAGCGGGCCTTGAGGACGGCCTTAGGCCGTCCTCAGAAGGCAAACAAGCCTTCTGGCCGCCAAACCGAGGTCGGCCAGTTACGAGGGCCCTCAGCCCCAACTTTGACCAACTCCGGTTGGTCCGAAGGGGCGACATGAGCCTTGTATAGCTGATTGCCGAACCTTACATGGGCCACTTCCCTGCTGTCGCGAAGTTGGTATGTTGCTGTCGTAGCGGCTAAGGCCTGCACGATGTTGGGTCGTCTTGAGACGGGACTGCATGGATACCCTCGTATCTGGGTCAGTCGATGATGGGGTGCGCTTGCGTGTCACCTGTCTTATATCGTTGGATCTATAATTGACCCAACACAGGGATCCGCGATTGTAATGAAATGCTCGCCCTCTGGTGGGCTAAGGTGAATATATCATACCACTGATAGCTTTCACACTCAAACAACGATAGAACAACAAGAAAGAACAATAAATTAATACACGTGGCTATTATATTTACTAACAACTGCAGTTGAGAAAGCTCCATCTATCGATCATTACAAACGCATATACGTTTAATTTACTTTTTTTCAAGAAACAATTAATTATCTGCCAAAATTTAATTAATATTGTTTATTATTTCCATTAATGGTTACGTTTCAAAATTTCTTTCCCAAATCAGATAAGTAATATCATTTTCTTCAATGCAGCAATCCCAATGTTCGCCGGATATAAAAATCAGCCGCTTAATAAAATCACTTTGGCTCTGCGCAAATATGATTTTAATAAGCGACAGATACTGTATAAATATATTAATTAAATTTTGCACTATAAAGTGCTAGGTTGGAAAAGTACGATTAGTGAAAAATTATAGGAACTATTTCTAATCTATATTTTTGGATAGAATTTTCATTAATTAAACATTGATATTTTTTTAAGATTAAATTTTAATTATTTCAAATAAATTTTAGTATTGTCATATAGTTTGGATTTTTAGTTTTTTACTGTTAAACATTTCATTACAAATCTATCTGGTGAAGTCTGAGTTAGTGCTTAACATTTCAATAACATCAAATTATGTCAATAAATTACAATAATAGTAACAGTATGCTTCTTCATATTGGTATTCTGTGGAATTGGAATGAGATACAGTCACCTGTAAAAAGAATTTGGTGCCAGGACCCTCGTCAAATTTTTTAAAGTCACTTGTGTTGCGCAATAGCAAACAGTGGGGTTATTATATACATATATACATACATATGAAAACAGTCAAGATAGTTGTAAATAAGTAACAAAAATAACTTACGAAAAAATTCATACGAAAAATTAAACTTAAAATAAATGAATTAAACTATCAAAAATGCCCCATATGACATATGTAAAATACATTATAATATAAATATATTTTTTGATGAATAAAAAGTCTAATTTGATCCTGTCACATAAAATCACAATGTCCCCAGTTTATAATAATAATAATAAATAAATAATTTTTTATTAATATATAAATGATCATGGTCGCGCTTATAATAATCAACTCATTCCGACGCGGAGTCTCAGAGAACTCCCATTGGTTCATCCCGACACGCGGAGGCGGGGCCTCGCGAAAGTCTAGAGCGGCTTTCCATTTACCGATTCAGTCGAGATGGAGTGCCCGATTTGTTACGAATCTCTCTCTTCCTGGAACAGATTCACCCTTCGCTGCGGACACATGTTCGACACGGTGTGTGTCCGGTGCCTGCTACACCATGCGCTGAGCTACTCGAGAGCCCAATGCCCCCTCTGCCGGTTCGCATTCTATTACCAGGGACTGGAGGGGCAGTTGGACATCCCAGAACAGATCCACCCTCTCATCAGCCTCTGCCACCGCCTCCCTCTCATCAGCCTCTGCCACTGCCGTCGCCAGCTCCTCGGTCCCCGCAGCCATTTCACCCAGTCCTTCCTCTGCGGCCGCCTCACCGGTCCCTGCAGCGACTTCACCCGGCCCCTCCAGGAGGAGAAGAGGAAGAAGAACAGTAAGTTCCCTTAAATTTCCACTAGTCAAAAAATTATCCTTAAAAATTAAAAAAAAATTAAGAAAGTCTTTTAGAAAATTTAACCAATCAGCTAAAAATATTAAAGAACTAAAAAATTTAAACTACTCAATAGATTTCAATTTTAAATTAAATAGATTATATGCACAGTATCTACAAATGAAAAAACAACACACACTCTTTATGAGAGAAATTATGAAAGTCCTCCCCTCTTCTTCTTCTTCTCCTCCTCATGTATAAATTGTATAAAAAAATGTAAATAATTGTTGTATATAAAAAAATGTAAATAATTATATGTAAATAAAAATATTTTATTGTTATTACAGTTTGTTTGTTTTTTTAAAGTAAAAAAATGGGACTGGACAAGGTATTGTGGGTTAACCCACAATACCTTGTCCAGTCCCATTTTTTACATTCAATTACTTACCAATATTGGATATTCAAAAAAAAAAAAAAAAAAACATATATTAAATTTTTGATCCCTTAAAGTTTATCGGGACACCCCTTTGCTAGATTTGAAATATAAAATTGGATCAGGATATAATCAAGAGTGGATTAAATTAAGACAACTAATATATAAATGTTACTGAATCTTAGGGTGCTCTGTGTTACACTTTTTTTTTATTTTATATATGTCACTTAGTATCGAATAGCTATATATATATATATATTAATAATAATAATAATATATATATATATATATATGTATATATATAATTTATATATAATATAAATAATTTCAAAACTTTTGCGAGCAAAATGAAATGGTAATATTTTCAATATGGTATCAGAAAATGAAAACAATTGCTCCTCACAGAAATTATACTCACCTTTAATCCAACAAAATATAAATGGCTCAAATAAAATTGGAAAAAATTTTAAATGTGAACCACCATTTTGGATTCTCAGTATATAATCGATAGAATCATGTCAATCCAAATAAAATGTTAATGGTATCAGAAAATGAAAACAATTACTTCAAATCTCAAAAGGAAAGAGTCGGTGAAAGATGCGCTGAGAGAGAACTGTTGTCCTAAAAACCTTTTTTTTCATATCATTTTTCAAAGTTTAAAAAACGTTTATATTGCCTATTAATTATGAGGAGAGCTTATTTTCGTTTTAAATGAATAGCGTTTAGTGCTATGTATAAGTTAAGTTTAATTTGAAAAATATAAAGAATACAATGTATTGTTTAGTATAATATTTAAGGATAAGTTTTATTAAAATAACTTTACTTAAAGATATAACTTACCTTTATCCTTTATTCAAGCAAATAACTTATTTTTTTCTATTTTTAAATACATTTGATATTATACTTCATTTAATTCATATAGGATAAAATTATAATCTTTGTTTACATTCTTTGAACACATCGTTCAGGCCAGTTGAATTCCAATATGGCGATACTTACTTTTGCGGCCCATAGATGGCGTACGTATTCAGCGTCGTCCGTTGTCACGGTAACGGATTACGTACGATGGGCGTGTTTTTGGATCGCCTGGAAGGGAGAAATGTGTAGCCTGGTGATTGGCTGTTCTGGAATCCGGTGATAAATGTATATAAGGATGTCTTACATAGGTTTATTCTCTCTTGCTTATAATTTTCGTTTTGTAATTACGATGATTTGAAAAATTTAAATACGTTTTCAAGTATTTTTTTAGTTTGCCTCAAAGTATGAGGGCATGTTTTTGTTTAATTAAGTTGCAGTATATATATTAATGTTATTTGAAGGCCAGCATCCTTTTTTGTGCTAATGCTGAGCAATGAAAGCATTAATTCTACTTATAAGCAGTTAGTTTGGGTAAATAGTTTTTCCCTCATGGCAAGTTTTTCTAACTATCACTAGCAAAGTCTATATTTTCTGTTAAGTTTTTAAATTTCTTGTTAAGTTTGAAACTTCTTGTTAAGTTTTAATAAATATTGTTATGGATGTTAAACTCTGTTTTATTTAAAAACTGCACACTATGCCTTGTTACATAAAAGTATGAGCCAAATATTCCACTGCAATCTCTGGATATATTTTTTTAACATGTTAAGACAGTTAACTTAGTCTTCATGAGAACAAGAACAAAAAAATTTTTCACCGACTCACCAAAACTTAAAAAAAAAAAAAAAAAAAATATTATTTTTTTTTAAAGCCACGCCCACTTGAAAAATTTTTTTTAAAGTGGGCGTGGCTTAAAAAAAAAAAAAAAAAAAAAAATTTAAGCCATACCCACTTGGGAAATTTTTTTTTTCAAGTGGGCGTGGCTTAAAAAAAAAAAAAAAATAAATTTTTTTTTAAGCCATACCCACTTGGGAAATTTTTTTTTTTTCAAGTGGGCGTGGCTTAAAAAAAAAAAAATAATAATTTTTTTTTAAGCCATACCCCACTTGAAATTGTTTTTTTTTAAGCCACACCCACTTGAAAAAAAATTTTTAAGCCACGCCCACTTGAATTTTTTTTTTTTTTTTAAGCTTTGGTGAGTCGGCATCTAGATAAAATTGTTTTGTCGTGGTCGGATAAAATTTTTCGTTGTCCCGATTCAATTTTTTTTTGGATGCGTCGATAAAAATTTTTTTAAACAAAATTGTTGAATTGAAAAAAATCGTCAATCCATTCGAACCCCACAGGTATGCGGCGCGGCCCCGGGCCATTGGCCCGAGGCCTCCCTCCACCACCCGCCACATACACGTGACACCCTTCAACACACAAGTATGCGGCGCGGCCCCGGGCCATTGGCCCGAGGCCTCCCTCCACCACCCGCCACATACATGTGACACCCTTCATTTTCCCCACACAGGGTCGACCCGAGGCGTCCCCTACATGAGACTCACCCCAACACACTCTTTGGACCATGCATAGCCCGGGGCGTCCCCTACACGCCCCAACACACTCTTTGAACCATGGCCCGGGGCGTCCCCTACACACCCCAACACACTCTTTGGACCATGGCCCCTACATGAGACTCGCCCCAACACACTCTTTAGACCATGGCCCAGGGCGTCCCCATTATTTTAGTGTGGACCACACATTTGTCCACACTAAAACCATTTTTAAAACCACACAATTGTTTTTAAAACCATTTTTAAAACCACACAATTGTTCATTTTTAAAACCACACATTTGTTTTTAAAACCATTTCACACAATCGTTTTTAAAACCATTTCACACCATCGTTTTTAAAACCACACATTTGTTTTTAAAACTATTTCACACAATAGTTTTTAAAACCACACATTTGTTTTTTTAAAACCATTTGTCCATACAGTTATGCACAATGAATGTACTTACCTTTTCTCCTTCTATGATCTGACTCGTTCCTTGCGCCGCGCTCTCTCTCTTGCGCGCACCCCGGGGTCGGCCTCTTAGGTACTGCACGAGACTGCCACTTAGGTAGGAGCCGACCAAGGGCTTCAGTGAAAGGGACTGCTCGCACAGAGTGAAAGGGCGTTTCCCCGGGGGGGGGCCTCTAAAAACTAAACACTAAAAACTAAAATGCGCAACACTAAACACTAAAACTAATCTTACATCACTAGGTGTGTTGGTGTTGGTGTGAATAAATGAGACAGAGACACTTTTTCACTTTTTAATGTCCAAACAAAAAAACAAAAAAGAGAGGTGTCAGATGGCAGCCTGATCCTCGGCTCCACCGCCCGATGTACTTACCCACTAGGTGTGCTAAAAACTAAACACTAAACCTAACCTAACACTGGCAGGTCGCGCTCTCTCGCACCCCGGGATCAGCCTCTGCACGAGACTGCCGCTTAGGTAGGAGCCAACGATGGGCTTCAGTTAAAGGGACTGCTCGCACAGAGGGCGTTCCCCCGGCGCCTCTAAACACTAATACTAAAACTAATGCGGGGTGTTTGTGTTGGTGTGAATAAATGAGACAGAGACACTTTTTCAATTTTTAATGTCCAAACAAAAAAACAAAAAGAAGTGTTAGATGGCAGCTGCGGGTCTACGGGCATAACAACGTAGACCATCCATGTCGACAGCTCCACCGCCCGGTGTATCTTACGAACTAAAAAACTAACCTAAAGCTGGCGGAAGGGTCCGAGTGGTGTGTGTGTGAATGTGGGGAGGGGGGGGGGAAGCAGAGTACATGTTCCCAAACGTAGCCACTAGAAATGACCACCAGGAAGCCTTCCTCGACTCTGCAGTCCCCCGGGGGGGGGGGGGGGCTGTGTAGGTGGATGCCTCGGGGGGCAGAGCACCTGTTCCCAGAAGTAGCCACTAGAAATGACCACCGGGAAGCCTTCCTCGACTCTGCCGCCTCCGACATGCACATTGGGACCCTCTCCGCCAAGTGCTGAAGTGCAAGTCGCTGATATAGACGGAAAGAAAAAAAAAAAAATTTTTTTTTTTTTTCCATATATATATGAGTACACACTGTATGGACGGATAGAGACAGACCGTGAGAGGAGATGTCAGTTATAGAATGGTTTTTACAAGACATTTGGAACAGGTAAACACATTTCAAATCAATTTTATTTGAACAAACAGTCAGTTGGGGACGTTGAAAGCTGTGATTGCACAAGGTATGAGAATAAATTTTAAAATTATTGATTACCCCTTTCAAACTATAGTTATAAAAACATTATTACAAACATGATGGTCATAACCTTTCAAACTATAAAAACATTATTAAACACATGATAAAGACATAAAATTGAGTTCAACCAATATATACGGATTTTTTAAAACACCATTTTATTTCAGTTGGGGACGTTGAAAGCTGTAAGTGAAACAATCATGTGACTCTTGCACATCAAACTATAGTTATTATTAAAAACATAATCCCTTTCAAACTATAGTCCATTATTCAAAACATTTTAAGGATAAACACATATAATTTTTTTAAATGGTTCGCCAATTTGATTTGTCAGTTGGGGTGTGTTGAAGCAATGGTGTGAAATGAGAACCTTCAACAAATATCCCTTTCAAACTATAGTTATTATTCAAAAGATGATAAGGGCAACAAATGTTTTGTCCATTCAGTTGAAAGCGGTGACACAAGGTCAGTTATAAAGACATTATCCTTTCAAACTATAAAAACATTATTAAAAACATAATATATTTTAAGGACATAAAATTGTTGAGTTCAACCAATATATACAGTCATATAATTTTCCATTTTATTTCAGTTGGGGACGTTGAAAGCTGTGAGTGATGTGACTCTTGCACATCAAACTATAGTTATTATTAAAAACCTTTCAAACTATAGTCCATTATTCAAAACATTTTAAGGACATAAAATAAACACATATAATTTTTTAAAATGGTTCGCCCATTTGATTTGTCAGTTGGGGTGTGTTGAAGCAATGGTGTGACCTTTCAAACTATAGTTATTATTAAAACATAATAAGAACATAAAATTGAGTTCAACCAATATATACGGATTTTTTAAAACACCATCAGTTGGGGACGTTGAAAGCTGTGACTCTTGCACATCAAACTATAGTTATTATTAAAAACCTTTCAAACTATAGTCAAAACATTTTAAGGACATTTAAAATGGTTCACCACCCAGCAAAACTTATACTGATGGGCTTGTACTGGCCTACAGCTGGCATCTTGCACTTGCCATCAGCTGCAGGTTGCCACATGTAGCTGAAGCAGTGGGCCGCTTACGGCTGCCAGCATTGAAGCCAGCCTACAGTGAAAAGGCCGGTGGCTCAGAAGCGGCATAATAACAGCTGGCCTTTTGCAGAATACCAGCACACGGCCAACATTATGTTTGCCATATTGCGGCCACAATTTATAAGGCCGGTACCGGATCATCACTTGCAATTCGAATGCATAGAGGGCGCTGCGATTCACCTGCTGTTGATTTGAAATTCCCTCTCATTTCGCTTCGCCATTTCGTGCCAAGTCTGCGGCGTACAAGATACTAAAAGGTTAAATGATCTCATAAAAAGTGTAAGAGTAAGTGATTCATTTTTTAATTTGGTTTTGTGTTTTTTATTTAATCATTTTTAGAAGCCTTTGATTTTAGAATTATTATTAAAATATCAGGATTTCTAGAAAAGTACAGCAAATATCTCGTTGGTCCGTTTAAAATGAGCTATGATAGTCATTAATTTTCTAATTATATTCTTATTATTTCTTATTATTATTATTTTAATAGCGCTAATAAGTTTATGGATCCAACTTTATATTTGTATAATATAACTGTGGGAAAGTTATTAGGAGAATTATAAATTTGTAACCTTTTTATTTTTACTTTGTTCTGCATGTATAAAAAAGAAGTATTTGATACGTAAAAATTTTCGACTCCCGTTTTTCGGTTGTTTTACACGTTTTGATATGTTCTGAACACGATTTGACTTCATTAAAAAACTATCTGTCTATATTTGTGTGTATCAGTAATTTTTTGAAAGCTGTATTCTATGAACAATTGAATACAATTTAACTTAACTAGATATTTAGTTGGACTTTGACTTAAATTGCTGCTAATTACATTTGAGGATCAATCCTTCAAAATATGCCACTTTCATCCCATTTTTTCCCCAGTTTTTAACATGGCAGTATGAGAGGAAAATTTGCATAAATACACATAATGAGAATTAATTTTTAGATGTGAAATAAAATAAATAAATGTTTATGTTAATAACAGTCAGCCAAGATTTTTTTTTTCTTTTTAATCCAGAGAGCATCGCTTGAAAAAAAATAAATAAATAAACAAATAAATAAATCTTAAAAATTATCCCTTCTATATATATTTGACTAGATCCTTATATATATAAAGTATTTAAAAATATGTACTTGTAAAATAGTAAACAGCATTTAAAAATTCCCATATGTTAGAAATATAAATAGAAAATGAAGTATTGCCATAAATTAATTAAAAGAGAAATAGCAAAAAGTATAATTAAAATAAGTATTAGACTTTCTATTATATCCCAAAGAAACGTCGTCGCCCAAGCAAAGAAAGAGTTCTGCTTTTTCTGCCAAAAGTGTTTCAATACAGAAATTTGTATCATATTTCTTATATTATTTTTGTGATTTTATAGAGCAGAAATTTTTTATGGAAATTAGTGGTGGCAAAAAAGCGGAACTCTTTCATTCCTGACCACCAATATGATTCAAAAAGTCAAGAATCGTGAAGATGGTCCTAAATCTGAATCAATTTATTCATATTTCATGAATAACAAGTGCATTATTACCTTTTAAATTACGAAATTATTATTATTAACACAGATAACACTCACAAACTAATAAAGTTTTCGCCACATAAAGATGTGAGACAAAATAAATAAAAAACAAATAAATAAAAATAAATTCAGTTAAATAAATAAAGACAAAAAGATAAAATAAAAAAAAATTATTTAGATTAGAATAATTTTCTCTCAAATATTATATACTTATCACAGACGTTAATCTTTGTACTGCATTATTATTATCACTATACTGCATCATAAAATTATATATCCTGTTTATATTTGTAATTTAAATGATCACTTTTGACTGCTAAACTTTAAGTGAGTAAGACATACTGAGTAAACTTTAAATGATTATGACTATAAATTTTTAAAAATGTTTATCCAGTGTCTCTGTAATTCTACAATGGTTTTCAAAAAGTAAATAATCGAAATTCTTTACCTTCATCCCGTATTTTTATTTTTTCAAATTGTTTTATTTCTCAACAAATAATAATAATAATTAAGGAAAATTAAGGTTTCTTTAGAAGGAAATATAAATCATTGATGTACACCCACTACTAAATAATTAAAATAATAGTCATTCTCATTAAATCTGTGTATAAAACAGATTTTTTATCATCCTGTTTCATTTTCGCTATGTAAGATTTGAAATAAGTAATTCCCTATAGTTATGATGAAATCTTTCAGAGCAACTGAAAACGTCTTACGTCTTTATTTAATAAATTAATTTTAAAGTAAACCAAACCAACGTCTATCAATCAGTGCAGTACGAATGTGTTAGTTTTGAATTGGAATATTTTTCTTAGTCAGCAATTATAACCAGATGGCCCCAAATGCTTCCTGTCTAAGCATCTTTGAAGGTTAGCAACAGCGCTTATCAGTTCAAAAAATGTCGAAATGCATTAAGTAATTTTTACTTTTTTCTATATTCAATAGAAGAAAGTATTGGATTCGTAAAAATTTTCGACCTCGGGTTTTTGATGGATTTACACGTTTTGAGAGCTGTAGAACACGATTTGACCATTTTTAGAAAATGTCTGTCTGTCTCTGTGTGTGTGTGTGACAAAATTTTGTGGCAACTGTATCTCCGGAACTACTGCACAGAAATTCATACAAATTGGTATGTAGTTGCACCTTGACATAAATTAATGCCTATCAACTTTTGGTAAAAATCGTCTCACAGGTTGCGTTGCCATCCCGCTTTTTCTAAATTTTATCATGGTGACATAGGGCAAAATGTTGTATAAATGTGCATAAGGAGAATTATTTTTTTAGTAATCATTATGAAATTTACAAGAATTATTTATAATAGAGATAGACAACTGGGAAAAATTTTTTGCATGTGTAGGAGCCTCGTGAACCCCCCTGGGGGGGAAGTCCCCCCTCGAAGGGAGAAAATTTTCAAGATGGGTTTCTTTCGAAAGGTCTCGTCAATACCTTTAAAACGAATGGTTGAACTATAAATCTGTGATAATTTAAAACAAAGTTATCGATTTCTTTTACTTTTTACGAAAAAAAACGCAAAAAAATCTTATTATTATTTTTTTTTTTTTAACGAAATTTAACCAAACTTGGTATTTAGTTGGCTCCTGACATAAAATGGTGCTGATTAGATTTGGGGATCAATCGCACAACAGGAGGCGCTGTGATCGTATTTCGTCTAAATTTTTAACATGGTAGTATAGGACAAAATTTCGTATAAATGTACATAATGAGAGTTATTCTTAATCTGTGATTGTAAAATTAATATGAATTATTGCTAATAGTAGTAGCCAATTAGGAAAAAAATTTTGTGCATGTGGGGGCATCTCCCCCCCCCCTGGGGGGAAGTACCCCCCGGGGTGGTGTAAATTTTGAAGATGGGTATCTTTCGAAAGGTCTCGTCAATACCTTTAAAACGAATGGTTGAACTATAAATATGTGATAATTTAAAACAAAGATATCGAATTTTTTTACTTTTAACGAAAAAAATACTTGGATTTTTTTTTTCTTTTTTCTTTTTTTTAATATTGTTACTGAGTGAATTTGTATAGGAAAATATAGAAGAAAGTCTTGTGGTGGCCACAACATACTAGTTTAAATGTGAATTTCAATCTCAAATTGTAATCTGCGCTTTAAATAATAAACTTGGCAGTTAGTTTGTTTTCTGATTAAAAAAAGTAATCCATAACTTTAGATGAATTAGTTATTTAAATAAATGAATAAGAAAAAAAAAAAAAAAAAAAATGGTTTTCAATTGGTTTCCAGGATCATGCATGCATGTTTAATTTAAATTTTTATGTCAGCAAATATATGAAAAAAAAAAAAGAAAAGAAATGCGTACTTATATAATTTAATTGTAAAAAAAAATAAAAATAATTAAAATTAAAATTAAATTAAAAAATAAATAAATAAAAATAAATTTTAAAGCACATATTTATTACAGTCATAAATGCACCAAAGAACCGGTATTAATAATAAAAATCTTTGTAAAGAAACGCAATAATTGAATTTAAAAAAACTGGCAACATTTGTTTCTGGTGATGCACGGCTCTTCATTTGGTGAACAAAGTAGGCACGAGTGTAGCAAAACACTTCTGTTACACTCGTGTCCACTTTTGTTCGCCTGACTAAGGATAATAGTGGTGACATCTGTTGCCTTTTTATTTTATTTTAATATCTTATTATTTATTTATTTATTTTTACAGTAATAAACGATTCAAAGAACCGTTATTAATAATAAAAATCTTTAGAAGAAAACCCAATAATTAAAAAAAAATACTAGCAACATTTGTTTCGAGTGGAAATAATACCATGGCTCTTCATTGGGTGAAGAAAGTAGGCACGAGTGCGGTAAAGTACATTTGCTACACTCGTGTCCACTTTTGTTCGCCTGACTAAGGGTCACTGTTGCTTTTTTTTTTTTTTTTTTTTTTTCCCGATTTATGGTAACTTATTATTTTATTCTTCAGAGTCAGAACTCCGTACTTTAGTAGTTTTTAAATCCCTTTTAAGGGGATGACGAAATTGAAAATTGTACTTTGAAATTAGCGTCTTAGATTTCTTAAAGTTTACATACTTTAAGAAATCTTTTACATACTTTAAGAAATCTGCTTTGAAATGTATCAATACTAAGCATATTAAAATTTTTGGAAAACTATTTAAATATGTTAAAAAAAAAAAAAAAAATCAAATAAAAAATTGTTAAAAGATTTTAAGTGTTTTATGCGATTAATATTTTTAATAAATTCTCCCCTTACCCTGATTTCATTGTATTGTAATGTATCAATATATTCGAAATAAATTAGGTTTATACTTTGTGCATTGGTTGGTAAGTTTTTTTTTTTTTTTTTTTTTTTTTTGTTAAAAATACTTTTATGTTTGACTCTAAAATTTAGCACACAAGTACAAAATACTTTTCAAAAAGTAACTTCTCAATCAATCCACAAAGTTATACCCAAATATGTTTAGAAATTTTGATAAATTACAATGATGTAAAATCGAGTGTAAAATTTAAAAATTATGTTGCATGGAATATTTATTTATTTATTTTATTTCAATAGTTTATGAGAAATTTTAATGTACTTAATACTGATACATTTCAATACTTATGTATTAAATCACTACATTAAGGAAGAAATTTCAAAGAACGATTTTCAATATTTACCATCTCCTTAACTCTGATTTAAATATTTTTTTATTGAATGTTCTCTATATTGCATACTTAAATCAGAAACTTTTTATTTCAATATTTTATCTAGTCACTTGCAACGTTACATTTATTTATATAAAAAAACTTAACACAGTTAAATAAACGTTTTGAAATTTAACATTTTGAAACAAAATTTACAAAGAATATAATATTACATAGAACAAAATATATATTTATCTTATCAAAATCTTATATTTGCATAGAACAAAAGTAATAAAAAGCTTATCATAGATTTATTTTTAATGAAAACGGATCGGCTGAGTGTTTCTCACGCTGTATTAGAAATCCTAAATTTATAAACATAGTCTAAGAATCTTGCTTGTAAAAATTTAATTGAACTATAAATACAGTGGGTAATCAATTATTATTATTATTATTATTATTTTAAAACAAATACTGGATAAAATGGTCTTGAACTTCTAATATGCAAAGAACATTTAAAAACTCATATTTTCCACTATCGATTTAGTCAAGAGTGCAATTAAAGAAGCAACCACAAATTGGAGAAAAGCACAAATACTTTGGATCACCCTATATCATGAAAAGCTACCGATGACTTGTAACCTTAACACGCTGCATATATTATAAACTATATGTGTATTTTTTTTTTTTTTTTTTTTTTTTTTTTTTTGGCAAGGGGGGGCATTTTTTTTTTTTTTTTTTTTGGCAAATCTGATGTCAAATTATTTCCATGTTGTTTTTTTTTTGGATAGTTTTATAATTTTTTTTATATAAAGAATTTGTTAAGCAAAAATAGTAAAATAAAGTGTTAGGCTTGATTAGCATAGGAAATAAAAGCATTGTTTACATGTGGAAAAATTGTTTTTTATTATGTATAAAATTGGGTAATCATACTATAGTTAAAAATGTTTAAAACCCTATTACTCACCTTTAATACAGAGCTTATCCTTTTTTTTGGAGGTATTGTTTACATTTCTCCAGGAGAGCACGATCAACGGAAGTTCGTAGTTACCGGCATCCACGCAACACTTGCAAGCTTTACTTGTCTATCTGGAGTAGTATCCATCGCCGCTAATAGATGGCGTGGCGTTCGGCTGTTACCGCGAGTTTTCATTGGCCAGGTGCTGAGATCCGCCGGGCTCTATTTATAGACAAGGAGGTGAACTACGCATTGCATCAGTTTCCCTGTTTTTTTTGAATGCAGCATGGTAATAGTCGATGGCTCTTAGTATTTTTTTGTAGGCGTTAAAAGTTTGAAAATGCCGTGACAATAGTGAATTAAAGGATGTTTCTTGCCTCTCCATTATCTCCTCTCGTCTGGGCTCTGGTGATGTTTTCTTTGAATCGGCAATTGTCGTCGTATGTTTACGTGAGTTGTTTTTCCCTAGTTAAGTGTGGTATAATGCTGTTTGTCAGCCGTTAGGCCGACATCGTTTTTTTGATAAACTGTTATGTTTGAAAAGTACGTTATTGTTGAAACCTGTTGAATTTTTGTTATAGTTAATATCTTTAAATTATATTACCGTTGGTTATGAAACTTGTTGAGTTTTTGTTGTTGTTAATACCTTTAAATTATATCGCCGTTGGTTATGTCGTTGTGTTTAACGTTTATATATATAGTCTATTAATGTTGAAAATATGGCAGTTGGTGTTTTATTAAGTTTGAAACGGTTTAAGTTTATTAAGTTTTCCCTATTAAGTTTCAGATGGATTATAAATGTTGGTATTTGTTAAGTTTAATATAATTTATTTAAAGTTGAAGTTAAATAGATTTATAGCAGTTGGATGGTCTGTTGTTAAGTTTTGAAATTTAAATTTACATATGTTAAAGTTGGGTTTTGCTAAAGTTTAAATGATTGTTGAAGGTTTTTTTGATATTTTTATAAGGATTGCTGGTCAATCTTTATTCTGGTTGCCTAAGGATAAATATAAGATATAATTAAGTTAATGCTAATATTGTTGATATTGTTTATTAATTGTTGAATTTGATAACATTGTTGAAATCGTTTACAAGTTGTTAAGATGTGGAATTAATAAAAGTTGTTAGTTTTTTAAACTGTTCTCTTTATTTCATAACAGAGTTATATTATTTTGAACACTTTAGCTGTCAATTTTCAGTAGCTTTTACTGTGCATTCTATTTGCTCTGCAAACTATTCTTGAGCAAAATTTGTTTTTTCAAATTTGCTAACATATGGTTATGGGCTTTTGCTGAATGGCAGCTCATTTGTTGTTTCTATTTTTAAATATAACTTTTGGTAGTTGAGATTTTGAGAATGGCTTTAAATATCCTGCCGGGAATTGAAAAACTAAGTACGCATAATTATGCAACTTGGATTAAGGATATTAGGTTTGTACTTATTGAAAAAAACGCATGGGACTTGGTCAATGGTGACGAAACTTTACCGGAGCCTGATGAGAAGGGGGGAGTTGCAAGTAAAGGCAGTATTAATGATTTCAAGGCTCGTTCTCGTTTGGCATTATCTACGATTTATTTAAATATAACACCTGAATATAGAGGATTGATAGATAACTGTTCATGCCCTAAGGAAGCTTGGAAGGTTTTAAAGCAGCATTTTGTGAAAGATTCGCGTGCTCATCATATGCATCTCGTAAATGAATTGTTTAGCTGCAAAATGAAACCTGATGAGTCTGTTAACTTGTATGCTCAACGTCTATCAAGGATTGCTGACCAGTTAAAAGATATGGGTCATCCTATGGAGGATACCTACATTTCCTACCAATTTTTGCAAAATTTATCTGCTAAGTTTGAGTCGGCCGTCCAGTATATCCTCAGATGGGAAAATAACTTTGAGTTCAGGAAAATTGTAGTAGAAATGATCGCAGAGGAATCACGTTTGGAATTAAGAAATATAAGTATAAATCACCGTGTTGAGTTGCAGAACACTAGTCATGCCAGAAATTTTTCAAGTAAAGTAAAGTGTTTCCGCTGTGGCCGTCTTGGTCATATTCGTAAAAATTGTCGTGTGACTTTACCTAAACAACCTGTTAATAGTCAATATAAAAATACTTCAATAGATAAATCTTCAAATGTTTATAAAAGTAAAACTAAAGCTGTCAACCGTAATGTTTCATCCAAAAATTATTTCATCGCTCAGGCTAATTTTAGCAATGTTGATGATGATAGCTGCTGGGCGTTCGATACAGCAGCTTCACATCATTTCTGTAAAAATGTGGAATATTTTTGTGAATTTACACCAATTGAAGGTGAGGATTTATACGTTGCGGTTGATGGCGTTAGTTTCCCCATTGAGGGGGAAGGTTCTGTTAATTTGAAATTTGATAATAATGTATATATGTTGAAAAATGTTTTATTTTCCTCTAAACTTCGTAAAAATCTGATTTCTGGTCCTGTAATGGACGTTAACGGGGCAAGTTTTTCTGGCAAGGGGGGAAATATTGACGTACTTGACAAGGATGGCAAAAAGATTTTTTCTGCTAAATTAAATAACGGTGTTTATAATGTATATCCTAAAGTCTTAAACAAATGTGATAATCAGATCTCAAATAATTTAAATTGTAGTGCCTTTAATGTAAAAGCTAATAGTGTTGAATCCTGGCATGCTCGTTTTGGCCATATAAGTCCAGATCTTGTGATTCACACTAGTAAATGCAATGGTGTAAAGGGTCTGCCTAAATTGAAATTTTCTAAGTTCATTTGTGAACCTTGTCGTTTAAGTAAACAAAAGAGGATCCAGTTTAAAGCTTTTTCTGGTACCCAGTGTGATGGTCCTTTGGAACGTATTTTTATGGACATTTGGGGGCCTATTAAGATCAAAGGCTATAAAGGGGAAAGTTTTTTCTTATCAATTGTTGACATGTTTTCTAAAAGGACTGCTATCTATCCATTAAATAATAAGTCTGACGTTTTTCCTATTTTTGTTCGCCACATTGCTCGAGCTGAGAGACTGTTGGGGAGAAAATTAAAGTTTATACGAACCGATAACGGTTCTGAATTTGTGAACGACGATTTCAAGAACTTTTGTGATACGAATGGAGTTGTTCATGAATTAACAAACACATATACCCCTGAACAGAACGGCGTTTGTGAACGTCTTAATCAGACGGCAATGAACTGTGTTAGAGCAATGTTGGTGGACAGTGGTTTACCACTACGTTTTTGGTCCGAAGCAGTTCTTTATTTTTCTTATACTTGGAACCGTGTGATTCACAGAGGTGAGAAAAAGACCCCTTTCGAGTTATACTTTGGTCATAAACCCTCGGTTAGACATCTAAAACCTTTTGGATTGGTGGTATATGCGGGTATCCCCAAACAGAGGCGTCAGCACAAACTGTCACCCAGGTCCCAAAAAGGAGTCTTAATTGGTTACGCCCTCAGAACTAAAGGTTACCGGGTTTGGCTGCCACAGGAGGATAAAATCATCGAAACGCTGAATGTTTCTTTTGGTGTGGACTTGTATGGTAAGGACAGTGGAGCTGTGCTGGGCACCCCGTCTTCCGATTTAGACCTGCTCGCCGATAGTCCAGTAGATCAGAACATATCTGATCCTGTCGATATAATCGCGCAGAGTGAGCCTGAAGAAGTCGACGAAGGTGTTTCAGATGAACCTGTCGATTCCCCTGTTGGATTGCAGTCTGAACTTGTGTGGCGACGTAAAGCTGTCCCGAGACCTACTAGTAAACGGGTTGACATATACTATTATCCAGATGGCTCTAATACGAGATTAAGGTCGATTAACGATGTCCAAAGGTTTTGTTTAGATAAGAATATTTTGTTTAATCCCGACATATTTGATTTTTCTGGGGGGAATTTGTTTGAAGGGGTAGTAAATCAGAATATTGTTCCATCATCACAATTAACCAAGTTCAAGAAAAGACGTAGGCAAAAAGCAAAATGACTAGATGTTTTGGTTCCAAAGACGTTTAACCAGGCTATTAAATCCCAACAACATGACGAGTGGAAAATTGCTATGGATGAAGAAATGGAAAGTATGGAAAATCGTAAAGTCTGGCACTTAGTTGAGCTACCTAAGGATAAAGCTCCTTTGGGAAACCGCTGGGTCTATGCCTTAAAGAGAGACGAGCATGGAAACATTGCACGCTTCAAGGCTAGACTTGTGGCACAAGGTTTTTACCAGATTAAAGGCGATTCTTACGATGAAACATTTTCACCTGTAGTAAATTTTTCCGTAGTACGTTTTTTCTTTTCCCTTTTGGTGTCAAATTTGAAATGGTTTAACACTCAGTGTGATGTTAAATGTGCATACTTGTATGCCCCTCTGGATGAGGATATATACATGTGCCAACCACCTGGGTATATAGTACGAGGGAAGGAGCACCTTGTGTGCAAACTTGATCGTGCAATATATGGTTTACACCAAAGTGGGCGTTTATGGTTTTATGAATTGAACCGGGTTTTGTTGGATTTGGGTTTTGAAAAGTTTAATTGGTGCAATTGCACATATAAGTTTAAAAGTTTTATTGTTCTTCTAGTCTACGTGGATGATATTGTCATCTTTGGCAAGAAACAATCTCAAATTGACGACATGGTTAAACGTTTGGGACAGAAATTTGACTTAAAGATTTTAGGCAAGACTCAAAAACTTTTGGGAGTCGAATTTTCATACGATAATGGTGATGTTCAATTGTTTCAGTCATCATATATCGAGGAGGTAGCCGATCGTTTTAAGTCTTTTCATATTCCTATCTCTTCGCTCCCAATTGTAAAAGGAGTTAAATTTTCTAAAAAGGACTGTCCGACTAATAAGCAAGAAAGTGACGAAATGACTAGATTTCCATATAGGAATGTTTTAGGATGTTTGTCATTTGTTGCCAGTAGGACACGCCCAGATATAGCCTATGCAGTCAATATCTTAAGTCAGTTTCAAAGCAATCCTGGTCTGCCTCATTGGAATGGCTTGTTAAAACTTTTGGGATATGTTTTATATACTAAGCAATTCAAATTGAATTTAAAATGTCGTAACCCAAATTTAAATGCTTATTCAGATGCCGACTTTGCGATGAATCGAGACGACTTTGTGTCTATGGGAGGTTTGATTGTGTTTGTTGATGAGAGCCCTATTTCATGGAGAACCTTCAAAGAGAGGGGTGTAAGTTTGTCTACTATGGAAAGCGAGTTCGTCGCAATGTGCGAGTGTGTGAAGGAGTTGATGTGGTTGGACCATATATTGGAAGACTGTTTTAAATTTAATATAATTCCTGGTTCACACACTCCCCCACTTTTACTTGCTGACAATCAACCCGCGATCGATTTTACAAAGTCCCCGATCGAAAATAATAGATCAAAACATATTAACGTCAAATTATTTTTTATTCGCGAATGGTTATTTGAAGAACAGTTTAAGCTTAGATATATTCCCAGTCAGTCCAATTTGGCAGATCCTTTCACAAAGCCTCTTACTAAATTTAATCTTAATAAATTTATTAATAAAGTTTTTTTAAAAGTAAATCAAGGGTAAAAATTAGTAAATTAAAATTGTGTCGGGTTAATGGAACCTATCAAAATCCATTTAAGTTTTTTCAAGTTTAATATTTCGGGTTTATGGATCCTATCAAAATCCATTTAAGTTTTTTTCAAGTTTAATATTTCGGGTTTATGGATCCTACCAAAATCCATATTTTTTTTGAGGTTTTCTATTTCTCATTGCCTTTGTGATGTTTTGTATACGTTTTTTTTAATTTATTTTGGAATGAATGGTGTAAGACATGAGCGCTCATGCATGGTTAATGTTTATGTGGTTGTCAAATCATTGTATATACATCATATTAAATGTATTCATACCTTGTATATAGTTTTTTTTGTTTGCAATGAGGAAGTGAAAATTTGGTAAATGTAATATGCAATTAATGTTTTTTTTGAAGTTTTTGCAGCATCCATTTAGTGTTAATATACTGTGCCATGGACTATCAATTAGCAGATGTTTGTTCTTGCTGCTTAAAGTTTTTATTTGTTGAAGTCTTGTTGGAAATTGGTTTGTTATATGTTAAATATTTTATATCTTGTTAATATTTTCTTGTGTAAATCTTGGGCAACCAGTTACTTTTTTAAGTAAAAAGAAAAGGGAAAAAAATCAACATGGAGGGGGAAATCTGATGTCAAATTATTTCCATGTTGTTTTTTTTTTGGATAGTTTTATAATTTTTTTTATATAAAGAATTTGTTAAGCAAAAATAGTAAAATAAAGTGTTAGGCTTGATTAGCATAGGAAATAAAAGCATTGTTTACATGTGGAAAAATTGTTTTTTATTATGTATAAAATTGGGTAATCATACTATAGTTAAAAATGTTTAAAACCCTATTACTCACCTTTAATACAGAGCTTATCCTTTTTTTTGGAGGTATTGTTTACATTTCTCCAGGAGAGCACGATCAACGGAAGTTCGTAGTTACCGGCATCCACGCAACACTTGCAAGCTTTACTTGTCTATCTGGAGTAGTATCCATCGCCGCTAATAGATGGCGTGGCGTTCGGCTGTTACCGCGAGTTTTCATTGGCCAGGTGCTGAGATCCGCCGGGCTCTATTTATAGACAAGGAGGTGAACTACGCATTGCATCAGTTTCCCTGTTTTTTTTTTAATGCAGCATGGTAATAGTCGATGGCTCTTAGTATTTTTTTGTAGGCGTTAAAAGTTTGAAAATGCCGTGACAATAGTGAATTAAAGGATGTTTCTTGCCTCTCCATTATCTCCTCTCGTCTGGGCTCTGGTGATGTTTTCTTTGAATCGGCAATTGTCGTCGTATGTTTACGTGAGTTGTTTTTCCCTAGTTAAGTGTGGTATAATGCTGTTTGTCAGCCGTTAGGCCGACATCGTTTTTTTGATAAACTGTTATGTTTGAAAAGTACGTTATTGTTGAAACCTGTTGAATTTTTGTTATAGTTAATATCTTTAAATTATATTACCGTTGGTTATGAAACTTGTTGAGTTTTTGTTGTTGTTAATACCTTTAAATTATATCGCCGTTGGTTATGTCGTTGTGTTTAACGTTTATATATATAGTCTATTAATGTTGAAAATATGGCAGTTGGTGTTTTATTAAGTTTGAAACGGTTTAAGTTTATTAAGTTTTCCCTATTAAGTTTCAGATGGATTATAAATGTTGGTATTTGTTAAGTTTAA
This sequence comes from Salticus scenicus, assembly GCA_963930645.1. Taxonomy (NCBI): domain Eukaryota; kingdom Metazoa; phylum Arthropoda; class Arachnida; order Araneae; family Salticidae; genus Salticus; species Salticus scenicus. The sequence goes on from OZ005657.1 coordinate 163,294,565, forward strand.
TATAATTTATTTAAAGTTGAAGTTAAATAGATTTATAGCAGTTGGATGGTCTGTTGTTAAGTTTTGAAATTTAAATTTACATATGTTAAAGTTGGGTTTTGCTAAAGTTTAAATGATTGTTGAAGGTTTTTTTGATATTTTTATAAGGATTGCTGGTCAATCTTTATTCTGGTTGCCTAAGGATAAATATAAGATATAATTAAGTTAATGCTAATATTGTTGATATTGTTTATTAATTGTTGAATTTGATAACATTGTTGAAATCGTTTACAAGTTGTTAAGATGTGGAATTAATAAAAGTTGTTAGTTTTTTAAACTGTTCTCTTTATTTCATAACAGAGTTATATTATTTTGAACACTTTAGCTGTCAATTTTCAGTAGCTTTTACTGTGCATTCTATTTGCTCTGCAAACTATTCTTGAGCAAAATTTGTTTTTTCAAATTTGCTAACAGGGCGCAAGTTTCTTTCTTTCTCTTTTTTTTTTCTTTTTCTTATAGCAAGAATGGAATTCAATAAAATTTTACAAAACTTACAGAAAAATTGACAAAATTTTAACAAAACACAAAACACAAGAAATATATTATTCTAAAGCACAGATTTATACGTGTAATATTCGGTGAGATATGAGCATCGGAATGGGACGTTTCGGCGCGGCCGTTTTGGCGCTGCCGTTTTGGCGCAGCCGTTCCGGCGCGAAACCCATTTCGGCGCGGCTGTTTTGGCGCGAGATCCATTTCGGAGAGGCCGTTTTTGCGCAGCCTGTCCTTCACGAAATGGCCGCGGCTTTCGCCTAAGCCTTTTCGGTTAAAATTTATTTAATGATAGATATGATTTCTTATTTATTTATTTTTTATGCGTGAACAAAAAACTATTTTAAATTATTTATTAAATATATTAATGATGAATAGAATTTTGCTTAATTTAAAGGAGCCAATGATAAGATTAGAAACTTGTTTTTTGCAATTAAAACTTATTAAACTTAGTCATCAGGTGGAAACACATACGCAGCAATTCTAAAGATTCAAACCTATTTGGTGATGGAGGTTCTTTGGGGAATAAAATAAACAATGTAATTTCTGATTTTTTTTTTTTTTTTTTTTTTAATGCTTAAACCAAAACATATTTTTTATTTTTTATTAATGACATTAATGATGAATAGTATTTTTCGTAATTTAAAGAAGTCAGTGATAATCTGAGAAAAGAACTCGATTTTTGTTGATGAAAACTTATTAAACCTATTGTCGTGCGGTTCTTTGGGTAATAAAATAAACAATGTAATTTCTGACTTTATGTATATATATATATATATATATATATATTATGCGTGAACAAAAATTTATTTTAAATTATTTGCTAATTATTAGTAATAAGAAGTATTAATTAGTTAATTTATTTAATAACATATCAGTCAGTTATAGAAGTTGTATGGTTGTTGTTAAAAAAAAAAAAAAATCTCAATTTAACAGTTAGTTTATTTCTTGATGAGAAAAATATTTATCTAATTTTATCAACGAAAGAAAAGTTGACCTTGTTTTTAGTGAGGTTGCTTAAATATGATTCCTGAAGAAGAAAGCACCTATATTTTCTTTTGAAAAAGCTGTCGAGGTTTTCTTAATTTACGTTATTACCAAACTAAATACTTTTTATTGAAGCAATATTTTTGGGTTTCATTTCTTAGTATGAAACAATATCTATTGCAAGTATTTTAAAAACATTAGTTCATTAATCCTTTAGCTGTGTAGTATTTTATCTGTTTAATAACTGATAAAAACAATAGTAGGTGAAGGTAGGAATTAAAAAAAATTAAATTTAATAAAATAATAATAATAAATAATATAAACTAAGTAATATAATAATAAATTAAAAAATATATATGTATATATTTTAACTCTAGGGTTATTTAGTAATCTTATTTTCCATTTTTTTTTTTTTTTTTTTTTTTTTTAAGATTGTCACATTAACCTTTTATTTCAACTATTGAGTGACAGAAAAAAATGTTTTTAACTGATAAAGGGTTCAACTGATCATGTAATTTAAAACAATTTTCATGTTGTCAACATTGCTTTATTTATTTATTTATTTATTTATTTATTTATTTTTCAAAATATTGTTGTTAGAAATGGATTAAAGAAAGGAAATTTCATAGTAAATAATATTGGAAAAATGAGAACTAAAAATTTTAAAATATGTCCCAAAGGTTTTGGGGGTAAATTAAAAAACAAAAAAAAATAAAAAAAAAAAATAAAGAAATAGGAATTTTATTTTCTCTGAAGGTGGTAAAAACCATGGGAAAAACATGTTTTGGCCAAGATAGTAAAAACCGGCAAAAACCATTACACGGTAAATACAAACCTCTTTATTTTTTTTTTAATAACTTACTTAAAGCTCGCATTGCTCTAAATTTCTGAAACTTATTACACACAGTAGAATAGTTTCATACATCTTGTTAATTTTTAATACCATTTTTTTCCCCTCAGCTTACTATTTACTTTATTTATTGTAACTTAGTAACTCTCCACAGTTAAAATGTAGACTTAGATTCATTAATCACTAAATCAGTAAAAATCAACTGTACAAAAAGAAAAATGAGCAATTTACGTTTAGAAATGCCAGATGAAAATATCATGTACTTTTAAATCTCCAACAGTTATTTAAAAAAAAAAAAAAAAAAAAAAAAGATAAAAATAAAAAAAACTTTCTATAAAGTTTTCATTATCTTAAAGTTATCACTGCTATTCTTCTTCTTCTTCTTTTTTTTTGTTATACAAAATTTAATTATTAAAGATTTCTGTTTATTTTTATTTACAGTTTGCGTATTAAAATTTCTTATATAATTAAGCTTGCTAAGATAAAATAAAAGTTAACTTTAGAAAGAAACAAGATAAAGAAAATGTATGCATTCTTAACCAACTCTTAAACTGCCTTCACTTAAACAAAGTCAATAATGATTAACTCGCAGGTTTATTTTAATCCATATAATAACAAACAGTTAGTAAATTCTTGAATATTCCCGACTATTTATTATTTTTACGGGGAAAAAAAAATTCTTACGCTCAAAAAGTTCGGAATGTAAACATCTGGCGCCGAAACGGCTGCGCCAAAACGACCGCGCCAAAACGGCCGCTGCGAAAAAATGGGGCAGATTTTAGGCATATACAGGTTTGAAAATTCATAAGGGGTTTTTCACATGCCAAGCATTTAATTGGAAGATTAAATTTTTTCAACCATGTTTCAAAATTTCTTCTTTGTGAAAAAATCCTTCTGGACTTGTAACTCTAACATACTTTTATTTATTTAGTACGATCTGTGAGCTCATAAGGAGATTTTCACAAAAATGACCTTTTGTAACATGGTTTAACATGTCTAAAATCTGGCTCGTTCTTTTACCAATAATTTACTTAATTTTTATTCCATTGAAATAAACTTTTGTATAAGTTACCCAAGATATCTGGTTTTCGACTTACGTAATAAAAAAATTTCTATCTTACGCGCACGCTCAGAAAAAATAAAATAAATAAAATAAATAAATAAATAAATAAAAATTAATGTAAATACTCAAATCTCCTCGAAAATTACACATATGAATTTTATGCTTCAGAATAATGTTTCTTTAATGTTTTATCAATTTTTCTGCAAGTTTTGTAAAATTTTGTGAAAATTCCTTCTTGTTATAAGCAAAAAAATTGCCAAAAATGTAATAATAATAATAATAATATATATATATATATATGCCTAAAAAATTGTGTATTTCCCATACAAAAAACTTACAAACTTTGTATATAGTAAGAGCAATAATGTGTTCAAGTTACAAGTCATTTGTAGCTTTTTATGACACAGGGTGATCCAAAATATTTGTGCTTTTCTTTAATTTATAGCTGGTCCCTTAATTGAACTTTGGACTAAATCGATAGTAGAAAATGTGAGTTCTTAAACGTTTTTACATGTCTGCATTTCAAAATCATTTAGTCAAGCAATTTTTTTTTTTTTTTTTTTTTTTTTTTAATCAAGATAAAAAAAAGTGTAAAAAAAAAAATAATAATAATAGTTTGATCACCCTCTGTTGCTACAAAACCAAATTAAATATTGGATGCATAGAAATTAGCATTAATAAAATGTAAGGTATCACAATAAATAAATAAATAAATAAAATAAAATAAAATAAAATAATAGTCATAACCAAATCACTATTGGTCCATTAAGGGCCCTCTTCACTCACCGCCGCTGGAAACCGAAGCTAATGTTATTCTAGGGGAAATTTTTCTTTACAAATAACTTATTAACTAATACATATTTTTTAATTCTGTTTTCACATTCTGAAAATTTCAAGCTGTTAAATTGACGGACCTTTTTTAAAAAATTATTTAATTTTTTATATTTTATTTTGAAGCTGCAAAATACGAATTTTCGATATGTGAAATTTTTTCATTTTGCAATTTCAAAATAAAATATTAAAAATTAAAAAATACATTTTTAAAAAAGGTCGGTCAATTTACCAGTTGGGAAATTTTTGAATGTGAAAACAGAATTTAAAAATATGTATTAGTTAATGAGTTATTTGTAAAGAAAATTTCCCCATAGAATAACATTGGCTCGGGCTTCCGGCGACGGTAAATGAAGAGGGCCGTTAATGGGAAAATATAAAGGGCCAACAAAAACACCCGGAGTAATATAATTATTTATGTTTGCCACAACTGGCCCACTGAAGGCTTCCAGCAACAATACGAAAAAATTATGTTTGCTATCAGGTGGCCCGACACTGGCCCACTGACGATTTTTAACCTATTGTTGGTTGCCATCAGTGGCCCACAACCTTTTTTTAACCTATAGCTCGCTGCCAGCAATGACCCATTAGTGGCCCACTGACTTATTCCGATCGTACTGCAGGCTGCCAGCAGTGGATCGGCCGAATGCGGCCATCTGATGGCCGGCGTAACATATTCCCTTCGGCACCTTAACTTTTGCCACCAACGGGCCAGCAGCTGTTACTGTTGGCAGCCAACACTTGGCCTCGTGTTGGCCATCATCCCAGGTTTTGCTGGGCAATTTGATTTGTCAGTTGGGGTGTGTTGAAGCAATGGTGTGACCTTTCAAACTATAGTTATTATTCAAAAGATGATAAGGACAACCAATCCATTCAGTTGGCACAAGGTCAGTTATAATCCTTTCAAATATAAAGATTATTAAAAAACATCCCCACTGTAGTCCCATCCAAAAAGAATTATAATAATAATTTAAACATTGTGGGACAGAATCAAAAAAGACACTTACCTCCAACGGCTGCCTGGAGAGCAATGAACGATTGGCCGGAGACGCCAGGCCAGCCTCACGAGGTCGGTGACGTCACGAGCAATGCGATTGGCTAGGCGCGTGCCCCCAAAACAGAGCTTCCTGCTCAGAGGCCTGCAAAGCAGATGCTTAGAGTTCAACGAATCCTTCGGGGTCTTTGCAAAAAAGGTCATCGCTAAATGAACTGGCCTGGGTCGCTCCGGCTTAGGGGTCAATGAACCCTAGGTAGGTTTCTCATATATGTGTGTAGTGGATAAACTCAAAAGAATGATTTCATTGTTTTGTCATTGTTTTAGCGGGATAATAGTTTTAGGCCTTCAACGTTTATATATATAGACATTATTAAAAACATCATAACATAACATCAACAAATGTCCGCCCATTTTATTTGAACCAATCTGATTCAATTTAATTGTTGTCCCATGAGTATTGTTTTAGCGGGGACCTTCAACGTTTATATATAGACATTATTAAAAACATGATAACATAACATCACGGTCCGTCCATTTTATTTGAACCAGTGCACAAGGTTTGAACCTCCATTATTTAAAACATGATCCTTTCAAATATAAAGATTATTAAAAACATGAGGTTAACAAACGGTTTTTTAATTTTATTTGAACCCTTGTCATCGATAAAATCTAAAACAATTTATAGGATCAAGAAAAAAACAGACCAAAAAAGATTATATTATATAATTATTTCTTACTTTGGACGGACGCCAGGCTAGCATCACGAGGTCGGTCGCCCCAAGACTTCCTGGTCATCGCCAATCTCCTGCTTAGAGGTCAATGAATCCGGAGCGGGCCAAAGAGTCAACCTGCTAGGCGGTTGTAAACAGATTGCCAAAGGACTTCCTGGTTAGAGGTCAATGAATCTGGAGTGGGCCAAAGAGTCAACCTGCTTAAACCTTTCAGACGGTTGTAAACAGATGTTCCATTGCCAAAGGACTTCCTGGTTAGGGGTCAATCCCTTTCGGCGGTGCAATGCATCGAGTGTAAAATTATGTTACATGGAATATTATTTTAGTTCAATAGTTTATGAGAATGTCAAAGAATGATTTTCAATATTTACCATCTCTGATTTAAATATTTTTTATTGAATGTTCTGCATCAGAAACTTTTTATTTCAATATTTTATCTAGTCGTTACATTTATTTATAAAAACACAATCGTTTTGAACTTTGAAATAAAATTTACAAAGATGTATTTATTGTTGAGCCTTTGCAAAGCAAATGCGTCATCCTGGTTAGAGTTCAACGAACCCAAATGGCCTGGGTCTTTGCAAAGTAGGTCAGCCACTCCGTCTACTTCCTAGTTAGAGTTCAACAAAGGCCTGGGACAAATGTTCGATTCGCCATTCCATCCACTTCCTGGTTAGAGTTTAACGAACGCCTGGGGAACTCAAACGGCCTGGATCTTTGCAATGCAGGTCATCCATCTATTTCCTAGTTACAGTTCAACTTCCCTTGTGTGAAACCTTCTCATATATGTAATTCTTTAGTGGAGCAAAATGTAAGTCCATTTTTATAAATTCTGATTCAAAAGAAAGATTTAATAATTTGTCCCATGCATTATTGTTTTAGCCAGCGACAAGATAAACGAAGCAGTTGGTTTTTTGACGGTTGAATGTTTTTTGGGGTCCCAGTTTTTACGGTTTTTGGGTCATATCTGGGCCCCTAATTACCCGATCTTCATAATCTTGATACCGTTGGATAGATCTCGAGTCGCCCCACCCTGTAGGCTACCTCACTTTTTTCACCGCCAGAGGGCGTATTTCCTATTCCAATTTTTCACTATCTTTCTAAATTACCCTGGCATTTTCGCGTTTGTTGTTACCTTTTCTGTATTTTCACTCAACTAGAGTAACGCAATAGCATTTTTTCATTTTGGGCTCTTTTGGCGACCAGTGGACCCAATTTTAATAGTGAACATGACACATTTTAACTTACTGGTGGGTCTAATCCAAATTTTTACTTGCTTTTTACGTCTAGGACTTCTTTTTCACTCATTCTTCAAGTTCTATTCAGAATTTTATTTGTACCAAAATTTGGCGCCGTTTTATTTACAACTTCCAGTTTTTATGGTTTTTAGCTCATATCTCGGGCCCTAATTGCCCGATCTTTATAATCTTGATACCGTTGGATAGATCTCGAGTCTCCCCACCCTGTAGGCTACCTCACTTTTTTCACCGCCAGAGGGCGTATTTCCTCTTCCAATTTTTCACTATCTTTCTAAATTACCCTAGCATTTTCGCGTTTGTTGTTACCTTTTCTGTATTTTCACTCAACTAGAGTAATGCAATAGCATTTTTTCATTTTTGGCGACCAGTGGACCCAATTTTAATAGTGACCATGACACATTTTAACTTACTGGTGGGTCTAATCCAAATTTTTACTTGCTTTTTACGTCTAGGTTCACTCATTCTTCAAGTTCTATTCAGAATTTTATTTGTACCAAAATTTGGCGCCGTTTTATTTACAACTTCCAGTTTTTATGGTTTTTGGCTCATATCTCGGGCCCTAATTGCCCGATCTTTATAATCTTGATACCGTTGGATAGATCTCGAGTCGCCCCACCCTGTAGGCTACCTCACTTTTTTCACCGCCAGAGGGCGATTCCAATTTTTCACTATCTTTCTAAATTACCCTAGCATTTTCGCGTTTGTTGTTACCTTTTCTGTATTTTCACTCAACTAGAGTAATGCAATAGCATTTTTTCATTTTTGGCTCTTTTGGTGACCCAATTTTAATAATGAACATGACACAACTGGTGGGTCTAATCCAAATTTTTACTTGCTTTTTACGTCTAGGACTTCTTTTTTCAAGTTCTATTCAGAATTTTATTTGTACCAAAATTTGGCGCCGTTTTATTGACAACTTCCAGTTTTTATGGTTTTTGGCTCAGCCCCTAATTGCCCTATCTTCATAATCTTGACACCGTTGGATAGGTCGCCCACCGTCAGAGTTGAATGAGAATTGAAGCATCTCAAGATTTTTAATCCCAATTAAAACTAAAAAAAAAATTCAAATATGTCAAAATAAAAAGTTTGGGTGATAATTATTATCTTTAGTTTTAAAAATAAAATATTCGAAAAAGTTACAATAAAAAAGTGCATGCGTTTTGTTACATAATAAATAACAATATAATATTTTTTAGGCTGTTGGATAACTTCCAACTACCAACTTATTTATTTTTCATTTTTCAAATCACATCTGCAAGATTACAAAAGAGTTCAGTTCTTAGAAAAAGACTCACCCAGTCCTATTTATAGGCTGCAGTTTACACAGCTGAGGTCAAGAGGGGCTTCGTCCGACTTAACGCCGTAACATTTCGGCGGCGGTGGATAATGGGTTTTCCAATGTTTCGGTTCCGTCAGGCTCTGGTAAAATTCTACATTTTCCACCGAAGCCGGAGGACTCACGCCCCTCCAGGGGTGGGGGTCACCGTGGTGGAGACGATCCATTCGTCCCACCACGTCGCATTCTCTAAATCCTCGAAGGACACACTGGTCGCGAGATCTGCCAAGGGGTCAGGCATCACAAAGGGGGTGATGGCAGGTGGCGGCATCACAAAGGGGGAGGGTAGCACCACAGGGTCACTTGCAGAAAGCGGCACGACAGTGTCATGTTAGGGATAAGCACCTGTCTACTTGATATGTTTCAGAATGTAAACAAATTGAAGTGATGTTTAAAACAAATTATCAGGCTGGACTTTTAACATAAATATTAATTTATTACAATAATGAACAATGAACAAGTTAATATAAAAATAGATAACAAAATTAAAAGACAAGCTCATCTTTATAATTATCATAGGCTGACCAGCAGCCATCTTCATGAAACAAATATGGTAGCTGAAGCTTGCATTCTGACTGAAAACAACATGGCAGCCAATTTACTTCATAATAAAACCAACATGGCTGACAGCTTGTTCCACTTTGCCCAACTTGAGCAAAAAAAACTAATTCAATTTTAATACATGTTGGCACAATCTAAAACCACTAGCTCCAACTCTTCAGCATGCACATATATATAATATCAAAACAGATGTAGGTCACAGTCAAAAACTTATTCAGGAACTAAAAAAAGAAAAACAGTTAAGTTTGCAGTTAACAAATAAAGAGCTCATACAGTTATGGCATGCAGTTAACTCACAACCACTAGCTAAAACATGATTCAGTACATCAGGTCAGCTCTGCATGGAAACACCCACTATGGCATGGCAGCCATCTTGTTTGTTTACAAACAAACTGCAGAACAGCAGTACTGACAACCACCGCAGGTAACACAGGCAATATTATAAAAACAATATTGTAAAGTGAAATTAAATTTTATAAGAGATTTGGAAAAACATTTATATTTATAGAAACTATTTTATTATACTTCAATTTACACCCTATAATTAATTTTAATTTCATACTTAGAAACTTTAAACAATATCAACAAATGCCCCCTTTTTTCCAGAATCTCTAATTATCCAAACAACCAATTTCTATAATACAAAAATTTATCACCCTGTAAAGCCTTCGTGAACATGTCTGCGACATTTGTGTTACCAGGTACATATATTAAACTAAATTTATCTAAATTTTCTTTTACAAAGTAAAGTCTGGTATTGATATATCTTGTCCTACAATTTTCTATATGATTCTTAGAAAAGCTAATAGTACTTTGATTGTCACAATGAATAACAGGCTTATTTAAGATTAAATTCAAGAAAGAAAAATTTTCAATTATCCCAAGTAACCAACACAATTCTTTTACACAATCAGACAACGCTATATACTCAGCCTCCATACTCGAGAGAGCTGTACATTTTTGTTTTGCAGCACTCCAGATAATGGGTACTTCATCTACAAATACACAATAACCACTTACAGATTTTCTATCAATAATACAGGAGGCCCAACTAGCATCTGAGTAAATATTTAAAACACAAGTTGAGGTTCTAGATAAATTCATTGCTAAGTCTTTTGTGTCAACTACATACTGTAAAACCAGATTTAAATATTTCCAATGACTATAAGATGGGTTTCCGGAAAACTGGGCTAAAGCTATCACAGCAAATTGAATATCAGGACGAGATCTTGAGGCAAGAAACAGCAGACATCCTATCAATCTCCGATAAGGAACATTTTCAGCTTGTTCATCAACACCAGCTGCATTTAACATGACACCAGGTGTTAAGGGCAATTTACATTTAATTTTTGGTATGTCAAAAATCTGAGCAAGTTTCTCAATATAATCTTTTTGATGTAGGTAATATACACCATCTCTTTCTTCAAAGTTTACACCTAAAAACTGTCTAATTGTTCCTAACAATTTAAGTTCATACTTTGATTGTATAAGTTCTATTACCTCATGCAAAACACTTTTATTTTCTGCAAACACAGCCAAATCATCAACATACACTAAAACTACTACTTTTGATTTAAAAATGTAAATACAATTACAATTTTCAACTTTGTAAAAACCAAGATCTATAAAAGTATTATTAAGTTCATAAAACCATTCACGCCCTGCCTGGTGCAGTCCGTATAATGCCTTATTTAGTTTCCAAACATAATTTTTCTTATCATTTTTAATAAAACCCTCAGGTTGTTCAACATATATGAGCTCTGACAATTTTGCATATAGATATGCCCCCTTTATATCTAAATGTTCACAAATCCAACCTTTAAAAACAACTAGTGTCACAAAAAAGAACCTTACTAATGAAAAAGATATAACTGGTGAAAATGTGTCAAAATAGTCCACTCCCTCTACTTGTCTAAATCCTTGAGCTACGTATCTTGCTTTTAACTTTCTAATTTTTCCTAAAGCATCCTTTTTAACCGTATAAACCCATTTAGCTCCCAAGACTTTACTCTTTTCAGGTCGTGGTACTAAGTCATACACATTTCTATCATTAAGGGTTTCCAGCTCAGTTTTCATAGCCTCTGTCCATTTATCTCTTTCAGGTAATTTCTGGGATTCACTATAATTTGTGGGGTTTTTTACTTCTACACAGTATGCCTCAATACTAGACTCCAGTTCTTCACTTTCAGTGGGCGTTTGTGCATTTTCTACAGGTAAATCTGAGGAAATATCTAACTGGCCTACAGGTTTAAAATCAAAATTATCAGGGTTATAAACCAGCCCCTTTCGTTTACAATAATCTTCAATATCATTTTTACTCCTAAAACACACTTTCTCTTCTGGATAGTAATAAACATCTATTTTACCTGCTGTTTTCCCAGATTTCCTAACAACTTCCACACGTTTCCAGTCTTCGATTGATGGACTTCTAGAACCTATCTCCCCCTCTCTACTATTCTCAGACTCACTAGTTTGATCTAATGTAAAAGACACATATTCCTGCTCTTGGGTCATTGCTTTCTTGTAAAGATCCCCCTCAATAATTTTAACATGCTTTGTTTCCTGAACCTCAGTAGTCCCTGGGTACCAAATCCTGTAACCCACTGTTCGTGACCCGTAACCTATAAGAATACCTTTCTTAGATCTTTTTTCTAATTTATTCCTGTACCTTTTAGGAACATGAACAAAAACGACACTTCCAATGACCCGTAAATGGCGTATTGAAAATTTTCTACCGAGCCACACATTTAATGGAGCTTTGCTTCCCAATTTGTTATGTGGAAATCTGTTTCTCAGGTAATTGTGAGTTTCAACGAGTTCTGCCCATAAACTAGGTGGTAAATTAGCCTGTACTAACATTGATCTAACTCCCTCCATTAAGGTACGGCTGTATCGTTCTGCGACTCCATTCATTTCTGGCGAGTACACATTAGTCCTTTCATGCTTAATTCCCACTTCAGTCAAATGTGACTCAAAATAGTCTGCACAGAACTCTAACCCACAATCAGTCCTTATTCGCTTAATTTTCCTGCTTGTCTGCCTTTCTACATAAGCCTTGAATCTTTGAAAATACTCAAAAGCTTGATTTTTGTTTTTAAGGATATAGACAAAAGCATATCGCGAAAAATCATCAATCGCACTCAAGAAATATCTCGCTCCACCCATAGAAGCTTCTGGAGAAGGACCCCAAAGATCAAGGTGTATAAGGTCTAGAATTTGTTTTGTTTTTATTTCATCTAAAGGAGGAAAACTAGCTCTTGCACTTTTAGCAAAGTTACATGTTTCACAATTAAGTACTTCTCCTTTTAGTGTATCTAACCCCAATACATTTTCAGTTTTAGAAAATTCAACTAAATTCTTACAATTTAAATGGCCATAACGTTCATGCCATAATCTTAACTTATTGTTATTACTTGCAATATGAGCTTCAGGTGAAATTAAGCATTTTGCTTTTAAAACATAAAATTTATCTATCATAGGTACTTTTAAAAACAATTGGTTATTCAAAGTCAAAGTGGCAGAAACACTATCAAAACAAATATTAAAATTCATTTCAGCTAAACACCTTACTGATATAAGATTCCTAACCATAGCAGGAGAATAATAAACATTTGAAAGTGTTACCTGCCTAGTTGTCGTACCCTGTTCTACCTCAATTTCAATATCTCCAATGCCACAAATCTCCACAGTGCCTCTTGCTATACTGGCCTTGCTCTGGATAGGCCTGAAATTAGAAAACAGAAGCTTGTTGTTACAGAAACTGTCAGTGGCAGCTGAATCCAGTAGAAAATCTGCAGATCCACTTTCAGCTACTAAAGCTGCCACAAAATGAGCACCTCTAGTTTCAGGCTGGGCGGGAGGGCGACCTTTGTTCTGGAATTTTCGTCGGCTTCGCCTTTGGGAAAAATTAGGGATATTTTCTTTGCAGTCTCTGATCAGATGGCCTTGCATTCCGCACCGGTAACACTTGCGTAAGTCAGGCTTAGCACTGCTTGAAGACATCAGAGCTCTATTTTCAAAAACATCAGGCGTTTTAGCTGATTTATTCATTTGTCTGTCATATTCAGATAAAAGGAAAGGTCGAATTCCATTAATTGTAAACTCCTTGTCTGACAACTGATACAACTGCATTATCAAAGTCTCATAAGTTGTTGGCAAGTTTTCAATAACTTGATATGCCACCTCATCATCTGGCACTACCTTTCCAACCTCTTCTAAATCTCTAACAGCTTCTAACACTCTATTGATGTAAGAGTTCATGGTTTCAGCTGGCCTAAATTTTATTTGCATAAATTTTCTTCTTAAAGCAGCAACACGAGCTCTGGATGATGGCTCATACACAGCCTTCAACAATTTCCATGCCTCATATGGATCAGTTGCTTCATACACTATGTTCTTTATATCTTCATTTATACTTAAACAAATTAAAGCTAGAGCTTTCTGTGACCTTAACTTTTTCTTTTCTTCATCCACTGCTTCAGTACCAACTAATTCTTGCTTCTCACTTTTGGATGTAAATTCATTTAGTCCATTACTGCATAATAACATGTTAACATTAAATGTCCAAGACTTAAAATTTTCTTGGCCCAACTTTGGGAAAGACATGGATAAATTTTCACCAGCCATTATTTTTCAAAAACCAAATACATTTAAAACAACAACATCACTTTCTATTAATCAATCTTCATGTAGACAGAGTGAACCACGCTCTGCTACCACTGTTAGGGATAAGCACCTGTCTACTTGATATGTTTCAGAATGTAAACAAATTGAAGTGATGTTTAAAACAAATTATCAGGCTGGACTTTTAACATAAATATTAATTTATTACAATAATGAACAAGTTAATATAAAAATAGATAACAAAATTAAAAGACAAGCTCATCTTTATAATTATCATAGGCTGACCAGCAGCCATCTTCATGAAACAAATATGGTAGCTGAAGCTTGCATTCTGACTGAAAACAACATGGCAGCCAATTTACTTCATAATAAAACCAACATGGCTGACAGCTTGTTCCACTTTGCCCAACTTGAGCAAAAAAAACTAATTCAATTTTAATACATGTTGGCACAATCTAAAACCACTAGCTCCAACTCTTCAGCATGCACATATATACAATATCAAAACAGATGTAGGTCACAGTCAAAAACTTATTCAGGAACTAAAAAAAGAAAAACAGTTAAGTTTGCAGTTAACAAATAAAGAGCTCATACAGTTATGGCATGCAGTTAACTCACAACCACTAGCTAACACATGATTCAGTACATCAGGTCAGCTCTGCATGGAAACACCCACTATGGCATGGCAGCCATCTTGTTTGTTTACAAACAAACTGCAGAACAGCAGTACTGACAACCACCGCAGGTAACACAGGCAATATTATAAAAACAATATTGTAAAGTGAAATTAAATTTTATAAGAGATTTGGAAAAACATTAATATTTATAGAAACTATTTTATTATACTTCAATTTACACCTTATAATTAATTTTAATTTCATACTTAGAAACTTTAAACTATATCAACATGTCACTTGCAGGAGGCGGCACGACAGGGTCACTTGCAGGAGGCGGCACAACAGTGTCACTTGCAGGAGGTGGCACAACAGTGGAAGGAGGCGGCACGTTAGGTACCACAAAGGGAGAAGGTGGCACGATAGTGGGAGCAGGTTCTGGACTGCTTATGTCCTCGTAGTCCACGTCCGAAGCAGGCGGATTCCTTCGGTCCTCGTCCGGCTGCAGGTCGTACACATAAGGAGGCGGATTCCTTCGGTCCTCGTCCGGCTGTCGGTCGTACACATAGGGAGTCGGCGGCGGATCGTAGGACCTTTTGCCCGAAGGTTTGTCCTCTTCGTCCGAAGAAGGCTGCGGGTCGTACACATAAGGAGTCTGCGGCGGATCGTAGCTGATCTTTGGCCTTTTGCACGACGTCGAGGGTTCGTCGTCCTCCGACGACCGAGGGCGCTTTCGGGAAGAGGGGGTCGCCGCTTTTGTTTTTCGGGGATCCAGCCATCCTTGCTGCTTGAGCCACTCCTCGTCTTGGGCGGGCACGACCTCACTCGGAACAGTGTTTTCTGGATGGTGTAGAGCACGTATTCCAGTCCGGAAGCACAATAATAGGTGTTGTTCGGTTGCAGTCTCCGAGCGATGTAGTCGTACTGCCACTTCGCATGAAAGTGCTTCTCTTGGATGCCGCTGGGAGACTTGCTGCGCACGTAATGAAACATGATCGGGTCCACGTGCGTCTGGAGAACGTGGCCCGTGGCCGGCTTGACGATGCGGTGGCCGAAGGTGAAGGCACTTATTATAAACTAAAAGTCTATGTTTCAAATCATTTCTATTAAGCAGATTAAATACAATGGAAACATTAAGATTTAAATTTTAAGGGCTTCAATAGAAATAACCCGACCAGTGTTCAACTATTATAACACATTAAAGACCAAAGTTTTTAACAAATAAAACAACTTTATTCAACAAGATATAATGATATATTAAGATTTCAAATTTATCAAGAAATTAGATTTAACAAGAGATTTAACAAGAACAAGATTACCTTTTACAGGTGTTGAGCTAGGCATATTGATAAACACAATGAAAAAGCAGATGACAATATACTTCAAGAAACGTCGCAGAGCCTCCGCGATCGCCTGGTTGATCAGCGGGAAAATACGATGAAGAAATATACTTCCGCGATCGCCTGGTTGATCAGCGAAAGTGAAGCAAGACGAAATAACACAAAATTGAAATGAAGACAATTACGTTCATCCACTATACACTTCAATTTAGAAACTTTCATTTAACTTTTAATTAACTTTTAACAAGATTTCAAACTTAAACAAATGACGCTTAAAAAGCGTCTAAACAAAATTTAACATTAATTAAACTATCAAATTTAACAAACTCGTCTCAAAAGGACGTCAATTTATCATTTTATTCAAAACTTCCATCATCCATGAACGACGGAAAAATCTAACCTTTAACAAGGAACAATTTAACAAACAGAAACTTAACATGTGTAAACTATTAACAACTTAACAACGGCAGCCATCATTTCTTAAAAAAAAGTGCAATAGCCAAAGAGCATTAATAGCTTAGCAGGAACGATACTATAAGCACATACATCGTTACTTGACCATCAAGCTACTTACACAACTCATAAACTACCGCTTCATATCTAATTGAAGACTAGCTGGCCATTGCTAAACACTGCCGATAACTGCACTTTAACACATGCATCGCGATCTTTTTATACTGACTGACAAGTCAAAAATCTACATATAAACAATGCATTACCATTGCCACTCAACAGTCAAAGCCAAAAATACAATTTATCATAACTACTTTAATAGAAGTGGCAACAGCAAAAATTAAGAAAATTATGCAGAGTAAATTTGGCAACAGCAACAATGTAAACAGAACATCGTTAGTAATGGCGCGATGTAAGTAAAAAATGGCTGACCGAGTTTAAATAGAGAAAACTTTTAAATTCAAATTAAAGGTAAGTTAACAACTATATATATATAAAATATAAGCATTTATATTCATAAAATTAATTTTTATGTGCGAGGACAACTGATAGATATCAATTGCCCCCCACCACAGCATATAAAAAAAAATTTAACAAAATACCATCATGAGATTCCCCATAGTCCATACGAAATGTCACAAGTGATGTAATAAATTAATTACTAGATAACCATTGACAAAAAAAAAATTTCAAGTGATGAAAAACAACTCCCCACTCCGCAGATACACTAAAGAAAAAGTGATATGAAAAATATACATTATATACAATATTAATTATATGATGCAATATTCAAACATGAAAGAGTAAATATGAGGTATATATACAAGAAATGAATATATATGCAATATATGAAAAATTATGAAAAATGAATATATATATACAATGAGCAAATACGCAAGGCGCCTCACGATTTCACACACACATTCACACCATGATAACATAATATAAAAAATCATGAAAAGCATCTACAGAGCGAAGAAATTTATTCAAACACGAAAGATTTATATAAAGATCACTTTTATAAATTTTAACAAATCACTTTTTGTCAACGGCTTCGTAAACTGGTCGGCAAGATTCAATTTAGAGGAAATATATTGAATATGAAATTTGCCCTCATCAAACCAATCCCTTATAAAAAATAGTTTAATATTAACATGACGCGTATGGAAACTCTCAATCCTGGACTTTGTAAAACGTATTGCAGCCTGATTATCAGCATATAGGGTAGGTACTTCAAAATTATTTTCTATAAGATTTAAGCCAGAACATTCACATAAAATATTATAAAACCAGTCCTGCTCACGAACACAATCACACATAGAAACAAATTCTGACTCCATCGTTGATATGGTAATCCCTTTCTGTTTATTAGTACGCCAAGAAACAGCAGCACTATCCAAAAGAATCAACTGGCCACCCATAGAAACATAGTCGTCCCTATTAGCGGCGAAGTCAGCGTCAGAATAAGAAATTAATTTAACCTGTGTGCATTTAAGATGGAGCTTATATTGACTGGTGAATTTTATATATCCAAGAAGTTTAAGTAGGCCCTGCCAATGTTTAATACCTGGATTTTGTTGGAACTGTGAGAAAATGTTGGTAGCATATGCGATATCAGGTCTAGTACGGTTTGAAATGAAAGAAATACAACCTAAGAGATTTCTGTAAGGTAAATGAGAAGCTTCATCGATGTCTTCTTGAATAACAGGACAATCACTTTTTGAAAATTTGATACCTTTAACAATAGGTAAGGAGGAGATAGGTACACGGTGATTTTGAAACCTCTTAATGACTTCGTCAATATATTGATTTTGGTGGATCAAAACTCCTGTATCTGTATACTCAAACTCCACACCCAATAACTTGCGTGTGATACCCAAAATTTTCAAATCAAACTTTGATTTCAGCAAACTTAAAATGTCATTAGCTTGAGATTCAGTCCTGGCAAAAACAACGATGTCGTCAACATAAACCAATAAAACAGAAAAATCATAATATGAATAAGCACAGTTACAATTTTCAAATTTATTAAAACCAAGTTCCAACAATACTTTATTTAATTCATAAAACCATAATCTGCCTGACTGGTGTAATCCGTACAGTGCTCTATCCAGCTTACAGACCCAGTCTTCTTTACCTTTTTCAGTAAAGCCAACTGGTTGCCTCATGTAAATTTCATCCTCTAAGGGAGCGTACAGATAGGCACACTTAACATCGCACTGTACATTAAACCAACCATAACATGAGACTAAAAGAGAGAAAAAAAATCTAACAACAGAAAAGTTTATCACAGGCGAGAAGGTCTCATCGTACGATTCGCCCTGGATCTGGTTGAAACCTTGCGCGACCAACCTGGCCTTGTATCTGACAATGTTGCCAGACTCGTCACGCTTTACTGTGTAAACCCAGCGGTTTCCCAACGCAGTCTTGTTCTCAGGGAGTCTCACAAGATGCCAGACACCTCTCGTGGCCATACATTCTAACTCTTCCAACATAGCCCCATGCCATTCATCAGATTGTGCAGATTTTAAAGCCTGTTTATACGTTCTCGGGACCACCACATCTAGTCAACTAGCCGTGCTGGACGCGGAAGGTATAACACCAGGATTAACAACACCAGTAAACTTATTAAACTTGGAAAAATCAAAATCAGCAGGGTTAAAAACAATATTATTTAAATTACAAAACTTTTTGACATCATTAGGTGACCTTTGACAACACCTTTTACCCTCTCCATCAGGATAATAGTAAATATCGACCTTTTCTCCCTGAGGTCGAGGCACAACCTTCCTGTACCACACGGGATTGGTCATCCAGTTAGGAGAAGCAGTCTGCGGAGTAACTTGAGGAGCAGGAGAAACAGGAGAGACGGCTGGGACGACAACTTCAGTCTCGCTGGGCAAGACCCCAGAGGTACCAGGCTCCGGACCAGGAAGAAGGTACCGGTCTACGGGCCGTGGTTGTTCCTCTGGGACAAGCACCAACTCAAAAGAAGAGTCGCCCATCACCGCTCCACTGCGTAGAACATCACCGCTTTCAACAAAAGAAACATTAATGGTTTCCACAACCTTCCTCTCGTCTTCTAACCAGACCCTGTAACCACGGGTACGCAAGGCATAGCCCACAAGGACACCACGTTTTGATTTGGAGTCTAACTTGTGCTTACGTCTAACCTTTGGAACACCCACATATGTCAACGTACCGAATGGTCTTAAATGTCGAACAGAAGGTTTATTTCCTGAATAGAGTTCAAATGGAGTTTTAGAGTTCCCACCGTGACAAATCCGGTTCCATGTATAATTAAAGTGTAAACAAGCTTCAGGCCAGAAATCATCAGACAAGCCACTGGATTTTAGCATAGCCCGAACACAGTTCATGATGGTTTGGTTGAACCGCTCACAAACTCCATTTTCTTCTGGTGTGTAAAAGTTGGTCAGCTCATGATTTATTCCATTTTCTCTACAAAAACCCTTAAAAGAATCATTATCAAACTCTTTGCCATTGTAAGTTCTGATCGACTTCAACTTGGTTCCCAAAAACCTTTCGGCACTCAAAACATGTCTCTTAAAAACATCAAAACACATGGATTTTTCCTGGAGGGGGTAAACGGATGACCTACCAGAAAAATCATCTATTATAGACAAGAAAAAACGTTCACCCTTTTTGCCAGGAATTTTAATTGGACCCCAAGTATCCATAAAAAGTCGATCTAAAGGTTTTTTGGAAGAAGAATGACTTAAGGGTTTGAAAGAAATACGATTTTGCTTACTCACATGACAGGGATCACAAAAAAAATTATCAACTGATTTTAAATTGGGCAGACCTTTTACAGCAGAATTACGGATAGTATTAAAAATTAAGTCAGGACTTAGGTGATCAAAACGAAGGTGCCAGGTATCAAAGTCTTTTATATTAAAAGGTTTTATTACAGGAAAAGCTGAAATTTCAGTATTATCATTTAAATTTTCATTAGAATTCTGCCCCCCATTCAATTTAACACTGTGCTTATTTTTAATTACTCTTGGAAATGTATAATAAATCCCGTCATGGAGTTTAGCAGAGAAAAGGAAATTACCATACTTGTCGACCACGTTTATTTTGCCGGCCTCACCAATAAATTTAGCACCACCCTGGTCGAATCTAGAACCACTCAAAAGATTTTTCCGCAAGTTCGGCGAATACAAGACGTTCCAAAGTTTAATAACAGTCCCATTAAAATTCAGTTCTACTTCACCTTTACCAGTAATGGGAAAAGTGACGCCATCAACAGCCACGTGTAACTCATCACCAGAAATTTCAGAAAAATTACAAAAGAAAGATTTATCTTTGCAGAAGTGATGAGAGGCCGCCGTATCATAAGCCCAGCTGCCCTCTCTATCAAAGCTACTTAAATTTGCTTCAGCTATGAAATTTTGAGCTTTAGGAGTTTTATCACGTTTTGACTGTTGATTAGAGCCACCCCTCTTAGAAAAATTACTTCTGAGTGGTTTTTCCTTTTCTTTTGCAGCTAGATCATTATTTAACTTAACTTTACAATCTTTAATAACATGGCCTTTTTTTCCGCACCTCCAACAAGTAAAAACAGGCCTACGTTTAAATTTTACATTTTGGGCCTCAATAGAACATTCCGTTCTACTTTTATCAAAATTTCTAAGTTGAAGGCGCGTTTCCTCGGCACATAACTCAACAATAATATTTTTAAAGTTAAAGTCCTTATCAGGCCAGCGAAGAATTTGTTGAACAACCTGATCAAATTTATCAGGTAGGTATCTCAAAACCTGAAAACATAAGTATTCGTCAGCAATAGGTTTATTAATGGATTTTAACTGATCAGCAATTTTAGATATTCTAGCTGCAAAAACACCAATAGATTCGCCAGGTTCTAAAAAACATGTCATAACTTCAGAAAACAATTTCATATGATAACTTCTACTATCTGGCTGGAAGTTAACCTTTAAAATTTTCCACGCTTCTGAGGGGTCAGTACATTCACTTATTAAACTTTTAAATTCATTATCAATATTCAAATATAAAATTGACATGGCAGCATTCTGCCTTCTTTTAAAGTCTTGTACTGCCTCCTCAGATACAGTTTCACTGACTTTGGGCTTAGTTTCGTTACCAATGACGATATCATAAGCATTTTTATCCATAAGTAAAAATTTAATATCACACTTCCAACCAGAGTAGTTAGTGGCATTTAACTTGGTAATTTGAGGTACAATATTATAAGCCATTTTTTTTTTTTTTTAATAGTTACTTAATTATCAATTATACAGAAAACAAGAAAAGAACAACTGGTCAAGTTTAAAAAATGACACCCTCAAAAAAAACTTGCCCATAACCAAATATTATAAACTAAAAGTCTATGTTTCAAATCATTTCTATTAAGCAGATTAAATACAATGGAAACATTAAGATTTAAATTTTAAGGGCTTCAATAGAAATAACCCGACCAGTGTTCAACTATTATAACACATTAAAGACCAAAGTTTTTAACAAATAAAACAACTTTATTCAACAAGATATAATGATATATTAAGATTTCAAATTTATCAAGAAATTAGATTTAACAAGAGATTTAACAAGAACAAGATTACCTTTTACAGGTGTTGAGCTAGGCATATTGATAAACACAATGAAAAAGCAGATGACAATATACTTCAAGAAACGTCGCAGAGCCTCCGCGATCGCCTGGTTGATCAGCGGGAAAATACGATGAAGAAATATACTTCCGCGATCGCCTGGTTGATCAGCGAAAGTGAAGCAAGACGAAATAACACAAAATTGAAATGAAGACAATTACGTTCATCCACTATACACTTCAATTTAGAAACTTTCATTTAACTTTTAATTAACTTTTAACAAGATTTCAAACTTAAACAAATGACGCTTAAAAAGCGTCTAAACAAAATTTAACATTAATTAAACTATCAAATTTAACAAACTCGTCTCAAAAGGACGTCAATTTATCATTTTATTCAAAACTTCCATCATCCATGAACGACGGAAAAATCTAACCTTTAACAAGGAACAATTTAACAAACAGAAACTTAACATGTGTAAACTATTAACAACTTAACAACGGCAGCCATCATTTCTTAAAAAAAAGTGCAATAGCCAAAGAGCATTAATAGCTTAGCAGGAACGATACTATTATACTTCAATTTACACCTTATAATTAATTTTAATTTCATACTTAGAAACTTTAAACTATATCAACATGTCACTTGCAGGAGGCGGCACGACAGGGTCACTTGCAGGAGGCGGCACAACAGTGTCACTTGCAGGAGGTGGCACAACAGTGGAAGGAGGCGGCACGTTAGGTACCACAAAGGGAGAAGGTGGCACGATAGTGGGAGCAGGTTCTGGACTGCTTATGTCCTCGTAGTCCACGTCCGAAGCAGGCGGATTCCTTCGGTCCTCGTCCGGCTGCAGGTCGTACACATAAGGAGGCGGATTCCTTCGGTCCTCGTCCGGCTGTCGGTCGTACACATAGGGAGTCGGCGGCGGATCGTAGGACCTTTTGCCCGAAGGTTTGTCCTCTTCGTCCGAAGAAGGCTGCGGGTCGTACACATAAGGAGTCTGCGGCGGATCGTAGCTGATCTTTGGCCTTTTGCACGACGTCGAGGGTTCGTCGTCCTCCGACGACCGAGGGCGCTTTCGGGAAGAGGGGGTCGCCGCTTTTGTTTTTCGGGGATCCAGCCATCCTTGCTGCTTGAGCCACTCCTCGTCTTGGGCGGGCACGACCTCACTCGGAACAGTGTTTTCTGGATGGTGTAGAGCACGTATTCCAGTCCGGAAGCACAATAATAGGTGTTGTTCGGTTGCAGTCTCCGAGCGATGTAGTCGTACTGCCACTTCGCATGAAAGTGCTTCTCTTGGATGCCGCTGGGAGACTTGCTGCGCACGTAATGAAACATGATCGGGTCCACGTGCGTCTGGAGAACGTGGCCCGTGGCCGGCTTGACGATGCGGTGGCCGAAGGTGAAGGCACTTATTATAAACTAAAAGTCTATGTTTCAAATCATTTCTATTAAGCAGATTAAATACAATGGAAACATTAAGATTTAAATTTTAAGGGCTTCAATAGAAATAACCCGACCAGTGTTCAACTATTATAACACATTAAAGACCAAAGTTTTTAACAAATAAAACAACTTTATTCAACAAGATATAATGATATATTAAGATTTCAAATTTATCAAGAAATTAGATTTAACAAGAGATTTAACAAGAACAAGATTACCTTTTACAGGTGTTGAGCTAGGCATATTGATAAACACAATGAAAAAGCAGATGACAATATACTTCAAGAAACGTCGCAGAGCCTCCGCGATCGCCTGGTTGATCAGCGGGAAAATACGATGAAGAAATATACTTCCGCGATCGCCTGGTTGATCAGCGAAAGTGAAGCAAGACGAAATAACACAAAATTGAAATGAAGACAATTACGTTCATCCACTATACACTTCAATTTAGAAACTTTCATTTAACTTTTAATTAACTTTTAACAAGATTTCAAACTTAAACAAATGACGCTTAAAAAGCGTCTAAACAAAATTTAACATTAATTAAACTATCAAATTTAACAAACTCGTCTCAAAAGGACGTCAATTTATCATTTTATTCAAAACTTCCATCATCCATGAACGACGGAAAAATCTAACCTTTAACAAGGAACAATTTAACAAACAGAAACTTAACATGTGTAAACTATTAACAACTTAACAACGGCAGCCATCATTTCTTAAAAAAAAGTGCAATAGCCAAAGAGCATTAATAGCTTAGCAGGAACGATACTATAAGCACATACATCGTTACTTGACCATCAAGCTACTTACACAACTCATAAACTACCGCTTCATATCTAATTGAAGACTAGCTGGCCATTGCTAAACACTGCCGATAACTGCACTTTAACACATGCATCGCGATCTTTTTATACTGACTGACAAGTCAAAAATCTACATATAAACAATGCATTACCATTGCCACTCAACAGTCAAAGCCAAAAATACAATTTATCATAACTACTTTAATAGAAGTGGCAACAGCAAAAATTAAGAAAATTATGCAGAGTAAATTTGGCAACAGCAACAATGTAAACAGAACATCGTTAGTAATGGCGCGATGTAAGTAAAAAATGGCTGACCGAGTTTAAATAGAGAAAACTTTTAAATTCAAATTAAAGGTAAGTTAACAACTATATATATATAAAATATAAGCATTTATATTCATAAAATTAATTTTTATGTGCGAGGACAACTGATAGATATCAATTGCCCCCCACCACAGCATATAAAAAAAAATTTAACAAAATACCATCATGAGATTCCCCATAGTCCATACGAAATGTCACAAGTGATGTAATAAATTAATTACTAGATAACCATTGACAAAAAAAAAATTTCAAGTGATGAAAAACAACTCCCCACTCCGCAGATACACTAAAGAAAAAGTGATATGAAAAATATACATTATATACAATATTAATTATATGATGCAATATTCAAACATGAAAGAGTAAATATGAGGTATATATACAAGAAATGAATATATATGCAATATATGAAAAATTATGAAAAATGAATATATATATACAATGAGCAAATACGCAAGGCGCCTCACGATTTCACACACACATTCACACCATGATAACATAATATAAAAAATCATGAAAAGCATCTACAGAGCGAAGAAATTTATTCAAACACGAAAGATTTATATAAAGATCACTTTTATAAATTTTAACAAATCACTTTTTGTCAACGGCTTCGTAAACTGGTCGGCAAGATTCAATTTAGAGGAAATATATTGAATATGAAATTTGCCCTCATCAAACCAATCCCTTATAAAAAATAGTTTAATATTAACATGACGCGTATGGAAACTCTCAATCCTGGACTTTGTAAAACGTATTGCAGCCTGATTATCAGCATATAGGGTAGGTACTTCAAAATTATTTTCTATAAGATTTAAGCCAGAACATTCACATAAAATATTATAAAACCAGTCCTGCTCACGAACACAATCACACATAGAAACAAATTCTGACTCCATCGTTGATATGGTAATCCCTTTCTGTTTATTAGTACGCCAAGAAACAGCAGCACTATCCAAAAGAATCAACTGGCCACCCATAGAAACATAGTCGTCCCTATTAGCGGCGAAGTCAGCGTCAGAATAAGAAATTAATTTAACCTGTGTGCATTTAAGATGGAGCTTATATTGACTGGTGAATTTTATATATCCAAGAAGTTTAAGTAGGCCCTGCCAATGTTTAATACCTGGATTTTGTTGGAACTGTGAGAAAATGTTGGTAGCATATGCGATATCAGGTCTAGTACGGTTTGAAATGAAAGAAATACAACCTAAGAGATTTCTGTAAGGTAAATGAGAAGCTTCATCGATGTCTTCTTGAATAACAGGACAATCACTTTTTGAAAATTTGATACCTTTAACAATAGGTAAGGAGGAGATAGGTACACGGTGATTTTGAAACCTCTTAATGACTTCGTCAATATATTGATTTTGGTGGATCAAAACTCCTGTATCTGTATACTCAAACTCCACACCCAATAACTTGCGTGTGATACCCAAAATTTTCAAATCAAACTTTGATTTCAGCAAACTTAAAATGTCATTAGCTTGAGATTCAGTCCTGGCAAAAACAACGATGTCGTCAACATAAACCAATAAAACAGAAAAATCATAATATGAATAAGCACAGTTACAATTTTCAAATTTATTAAAACCAAGTTCCAACAATACTTTATTTAATTCATAAAACCATAATCTGCCTGACTGGTGTAATCCGTACAGTGCTCTATCCAGCTTACAGACCCAGTCTTCTTTACCTTTTTCAGTAAAGCCAACTGGTTGCCTCATGTAAATTTCATCCTCTAAGGGAGCGTACAGATAGGCACACTTAACATCGCACTGTACATTAAACCAACCATAACATGAGACTAAAAGAGAGAAAAAAAATCTAACAACAGAAAAGTTTATCACAGGCGAGAAGGTCTCATCGTACGATTCGCCCTGGATCTGGTTGAAACCTTGCGCGACCAACCTGGCCTTGTATCTGACAATGTTGCCAGACTCGTCACGCTTTACTGTGTAAACCCAGCGGTTTCCCAACGCAGTCTTGTTCTCAGGGAGTCTCACAAGATGCCAGACACCTCTCGTGGCCATACATTCTAACTCTTCCAACATAGCCCCATGCCATTCATCAGATTGTGCAGATTTTAAAGCCTGTTTATACGTTCTCGGGACCACCACATCTAGTCAACTAGCCGTGCTGGACGCGGAAGGTATAACACCAGGATTAACAACACCAGTAAACTTATTAAACTTGGAAAAATCAAAATCAGCAGGGTTAAAAACAATATTATTTAAATTACAAAACTTTTTGACATCATTAGGTGACCTTTGACAACACCTTTTACCCTCTCCATCAGGATAATAGTAAATATCGACCTTTTCTCCCTGAGGTCGAGGCACAACCTTCCTGTACCACACGGGATTGGTCATCCAGTTAGGAGAAGCAGTCTGCGGAGTAACTTGAGGAGCAGGAGAAACAGGAGAGACGGCTGGGACGACAACTTCAGTCTCGCTGGGCAAGACCCCAGAGGTACCAGGCTCCGGACCAGGAAGAAGGTACCGGTCTACGGGCCGTGGTTGTTCCTCTGGGACAAGCACCAACTCAAAAGAAGAGTCGCCCATCACCGCTCCACTGCGTAGAACATCACCGCTTTCAACAAAAGAAACATTAATGGTTTCCACAACCTTCCTCTCGTCTTCTAACCAGACCCTGTAACCACGGGTACGCAAGGCATAGCCCACAAGGACACCACGTTTTGATTTGGAGTCTAACTTGTGCTTACGTCTAACCTTTGGAACACCCACATATGTCAACGTACCGAATGGTCTTAAATGTCGAACAGAAGGTTTATTTCCTGAATAGAGTTCAAATGGAGTTTTAGAGTTCCCACCGTGACAAATCCGGTTCCATGTATAATTAAAGTGTAAACAAGCTTCAGGCCAGAAATCATCAGACAAGCCACTGGATTTTAGCATAGCCCGAACACAGTTCATGATGGTTTGGTTGAACCGCTCACAAACTCCATTTTCTTCTGGTGTGTAAAAGTTGGTCAGCTCATGATTTATTCCATTTTCTCTACAAAAACCCTTAAAAGAATCATTATCAAACTCTTTGCCATTGTAAGTTCTGATCGACTTCAACTTGGTTCCCAAAAACCTTTCGGCACTCAAAACATGTCTCTTAAAAACATCAAAACACATGGATTTTTCCTGGAGGGGGTAAACGGATGACCTACCAGAAAAATCATCTATTATAGACAAGAAAAAACGTTCACCCTTTTTGCCAGGAATTTTAATTGGACCCCAAGTATCCATAAAAAGTCGATCTAAAGGTTTTTTGGAAGAAGAATGACTTAAGGGTTTGAAAGAAATACGATTTTGCTTACTCACATGACAGGGATCACAAAAAAAATTATCAACTGATTTTAAATTGGGCAGACCTTTTACAGCAGAATTACGGATAGTATTAAAAATTAAGTCAGGACTTAGGTGATCAAAACGAAGGTGCCAGGTATCAAAGTCTTTTATATTAAAAGGTTTTATTACAGGAAAAGCTGAAATTTCAGTATTATCATTTAAATTTTCATTAGAATTCTGCCCCCCATTCAATTTAACACTGTGCTTATTTTTAATTACTCTTGGAAATGTATAATAAATCCCGTCATGGAGTTTAGCAGAGAAAAGGAAATTACCATACTTGTCGACCACGTTTATTTTGCCGGCCTCACCAATAAATTTAGCACCACCCTGGTCGAATCTAGAACCACTCAAAAGATTTTTCCGCAAGTTCGGCGAATACAAGACGTTCCAAAGTTTAATAACAGTCCCATTAAAATTCAGTTCTACTTCACCTTTACCAGTAATGGGAAAAGTGACGCCATCAACAGCCACGTGTAACTCATCACCAGAAATTTCAGAAAAATTACAAAAGAAAGATTTATCTTTGCAGAAGTGATGAGAGGCCGCCGTATCATAAGCCCAGCTGCCCTCTCTATCAAAGCTACTTAAATTTGCTTCAGCTATGAAATTTTGAGCTTTAGGAGTTTTATCACGTTTTGACTGTTGATTAGAGCCACCCCTCTTAGAAAAATTACTTCTGAGTGGTTTTTCCTTTTCTTTTGCAGCTAGATCATTATTTAACTTAACTTTACAATCTTTAATAACATGGCCTTTTTTTCCGCACCTCCAACAAGTAAAAACAGGCCTACGTTTAAATTTTACATTTTGGGCCTCAATAGAACATTCCGTTCTACTTTTATCAAAATTTCTAAGTTGAAGGCGCGTTTCCTCGGCACATAACTCAACAATAATATTTTTAAAGTTAAAGTCCTTATCAGGCCAGCGAAGAATTTGTTGAACAACCTGATCAAATTTATCAGGTAGGTATCTCAAAACCTGAAAACATAAGTATTCGTCAGCAATAGGTTTATTAATGGATTTTAACTGATCAGCAATTTTAGATATTCTAGCTGCAAAAACACCAATAGATTCGCCAGGTTCTAAAAAACATGTCATAACTTCAGAAAACAATTTCATATGATAACTTCTACTATCTGGCTGGAAGTTAACCTTTAAAATTTTCCACGCTTCTGAGGGGTCAGTACATTCACTTATTAAACTTTTAAATTCATTATCAATATTCAAATATAAAATTGACATGGCAGCATTCTGCCTTCTTTTAAAGTCTTGTACTGCCTCCTCAGATACAGTTTCACTGACTTTGGGCTTAGTTTCGTTACCAATGACGATATCATAAGCATTTTTATCCATAAGTAAAAATTTAATATCACACTTCCAACCAGAGTAGTTAGTGGCATTTAACTTGGTAATTTGAGGTACAATATTATAAGCCATTTTTTTTTTTTTTTAATAGTTACTTAATTATCAATTATACAGAAAACAAGAAAAGAACAACTGGTCAAGTTTAAAAAATGACACCCTCAAAAAAAACTTGCCCATAACCAAATATTATAAACTAAAAGTCTATGTTTCAAATCATTTCTATTAAGCAGATTAAATACAATGGAAACATTAAGATTTAAATTTTAAGGGCTTCAATAGAAATAACCCGACCAGTGTTCAACTATTATAACACATTAAAGACCAAAGTTTTTAACAAATAAAACAACTTTATTCAACAAGATATAATGATATATTAAGATTTCAAATTTATCAAGAAATTAGATTTAACAAGAGATTTAACAAGAACAAGATTACCTTTTACAGGTGTTGAGCTAGGCATATTGATAAACACAATGAAAAAGCAGATGACAATATACTTCAAGAAACGTCGCAGAGCCTCCGCGATCGCCTGGTTGATCAGCGGGAAAATACGATGAAGAAATATACTTCCGCGATCGCCTGGTTGATCAGCGAAAGTGAAGCAAGACGAAATAACACAAAATTGAAATGAAGACAATTACGTTCATCCACTATACACTTCAATTTAGAAACTTTCATTTAACTTTTAATTAACTTTTAACAAGATTTCAAACTTAAACAAATGACGCTTAAAAAGCGTCTAAACAAAATTTAACATTAATTAAACTATCAAATTTAACAAACTCGTCTCAAAAGGACGTCAATTTATCATTTTATTCAAAACTTCCATCATCCATGAACGACGGAAAAATCTAACCTTTAACAAGGAACAATTTAACAAACAGAAACTTAACATGTGTAAACTATTAACAACTTAACAACGGCAGCCATCATTTCTTAAAAAAAAGTGCAATAGCCAAAGAGCATTAATAGCTTAGCAGGAACGATACTATAAGCACATACATCGTTACTTGACCATCAAGCTACTTACACAACTCATAAACTACCGCTTCATATCTAATTGAAGACTAGCTGGCCATTGCTAAACACTGCCGATAACTGCACTTTAACACATGCATCGCGATCTTTTTATACTGACTGACAAGTCAAAAATCTACATATAAACAATGCATTACCATTGCCACTCAACAGTCAAAGCCAAAAATACAATTTATCATAACTACTTTAATAGAAGTGGCAACAGCAAAAATTAAGAAAATTATGCAGAGTAAATTTGGCAACAGCAACAATGTAAACAGAACATCGTTAGTAATGGCGCGATGTAAGTAAAAAATGGCTGACCGAGTTTAAATAGAGAAAACTTTTAAATTCAAATTAAAGGTAAGTTAACAACTATATATATATAAAATATAAGCATTTATATTCATAAAATTAATTTTTATGTGCGAGGACAACTGATAGATATCACCAGAAAAATCACCAGTTTTTATAAACTAAAAGTCCATGTTTCAAATAATTTCTATTAAGCAGATTAAATACAGTGGAAACATTAATATTTAAATTTTAAGGGTTTCAATAGAAATAACCCGACCAGTGTTCAACTATTATAACACATTAAAGACCAAAGTTTTAACAAATAAAAACAACTTTATTCAACAAGATATAATGATATATTAAGATTTCAAATTTATAACAAGAACAAGATTACCTCTTACAGGTGTTGAGCTAGGCATATTGATAAACACAATGAAAAGCAGATGACAATACACTTCAAGAAACGTCGCAAAGCCTCCGCGATCGCCTGGTTGATCAGCGGGAAAATACGATGAAGGAATATACTTCCGCGATCGCCGGGTTGATCAGCGAAAGTGAAACAAGACGAAATAACACAAAGTTGAAATGAAGACAATTACGTTCATCCACTATACACTTCAATTTAGAAACTTTCATTTAACTTTTAATTAACTTTTTTTTTTAAAAAAAATTTCAAACTTGAACAAACGCCACTTAAAAAGCAGCTAAACAAATTTAACATCATTAAACCAGCAAATGTAACGATCTCGCCTCAAAAGGACGTCAATTATCAATTCAATTCAAAAACTTCCATCATCCATGAACGACGGAAAATTTAACCTTTAACAAGGAACAGTTTAACAAACAGAAACTTAACATGTGTAAAATATTAACAACTTAACAACGGCAGCCATCATTTCTTAAAAAAAAATGCAATAGCCAAAGAGCATTAATAGCTTAGCAGGAACGATACTATAAGCACATACATCGTTACTTGGCCATCAAGCTACTTACACAACTCATAAACTACCACTTCATATCTAAAATGAAGACTAGCTGGCCATTGCTAAACACTGCCGATAACTGCCCTTTAACACACGCATCGCGATCTTTTTATACTGACTGCCAAGTCAAAAATCTACATATAAACAATGCATTACCATTGCCACTCAACAGTCAAAGTCAAAAATACAATTTATCATCACTATTTTAATAGAAGTGGCAACAGCAAAAATTAAGAAAATTGTGCAGAGCAAGTTTGGCAACGGCAACAATGTAAACAAAACATCGTTAGTAATGGCGCGATGTAAGTAAAAGATGGCTGACAGAGTTTAAGTAAAGAAAACTTTTAAATTCAAATAAAAGGTAAGTTAACAGTTATATAATAAAGGATAAGCATTTATATTCATAAAATTAACTATTTTTATGTGCGAGGACAATTGATAGATATCAATGCCCCCCACCGCAGCATACATAAAAAAATTTAATTAACAAAATACCATCATGAGATTCCCCACAGTCCATAGGAAGTGTCACAAGTGATATAATAAACTAATTACCATGAAGATTACCATTGACAAAAACTTAGATTTTCAAGTGATGAAATACAACTCCTCACCCTGCAGACATGCTAAAGGAAAAGGCGATATGAAAATATACATCATATACAATATTATATACAGTTATATTATGCAATTCAATTTTATATACAAGAGATGAATATATATACAATATATGAAAAATTATGAAAAAATGAATATATATACATAATGAACAAATACGCAAGGCGCCTCACGATTTCACACACACATTCACACCATGATAACATAATAAAAAAAATTATGAAAAGCATCTACAGAGCGAAGAAATTTATTCAAACACAAAAGATTTATATAAAGATCACTTTTATAAATTTTAACAAATCACTTTTTGTCAACGGCTTCGTAAACTGGTCGGCAAGATTTAATTTAGAGGAAATATATTCAATATGGAATTTGCCCTCATCAAACCAATCCCTTATAAAAAATAGTTTAATATTAACATGACGCGTGTGGAAACTCTCAATCCTGGACTTTGTAAAACGTATTGCAGCCTGATTATCAGCATATAGGGTAGGTATTTCAAAATTATTTTCTATCAGATTTAAATTAGAACATTCACATAAAATATTATAAAACCAGTCCTG
Source organism: Salticus scenicus (assembly GCA_963930645.1). Taxonomy (NCBI): domain Eukaryota; kingdom Metazoa; phylum Arthropoda; class Arachnida; order Araneae; family Salticidae; genus Salticus; species Salticus scenicus. The sequence continues at coordinate 163,327,107 of OZ005657.1, forward strand.
CTCACGAACACAATCACACATAGAAACAAATTCTGACTCCATCGTTGATATGGTAATCCCTTTCTGTTTATTAGTACGCCAAGAAACAGCAGCACTATCCAAAAGAATTAACTGGCCACCCATAGAAACATAGTCGTCTCTATTAGCGGCGAAGTCGGCATCAGAATAAGAAATTAGTTTAACCTGTGTGCATTTAAGATGGAGCTTATATTGACTGGTGAATTTTATATATCCAAGAAGTTTAAGTAAACCCTGCCAATGTTTCATGCCTGGATTTTGTTGGAACTGTGAGAAAATGTTGGTGGCATATGTGATATCGGGTCTAGTACGGTTTGAAATGAAAGAAATACAACCTAAGAGATTTCTGTAAGGTAAATGAGAAGCTTCATCGATGTCTTCTTGAATAACCGGACAATCACTTTTTGAAAATTTGATACCTTTAACAATAGGTAAGGAGGAGATAGGTACACGGTGATTTTGAAACCTCTTACTGACTTCGTCAATATATTGATTTTGGTCGATCAAAACTCCTGTATCTGTATACTCAAACTCCACACCTAACAACTTGCGTGTGATACCCAAAATTTTCAAATCAAACTTTGATTTCAACAAACTTAAAATGTCATTAGCTTGAGATTCAGTCCTGGCAAAAACAACGATGTCGTCAACATAAACCAATAAAACAGAGAAATCATAATATGAATATGCACAGTTACAATTTTCAAATTTATTAAAACCAAGTTCCAACAATACTTTATTTAATTCATAAAACCATAATCTGCCTGACTGGTGTAATCCGTACAGTGCTCTATCCAGCTCACAGACCCAGTCTTCTTTACCTTTTTCAGTAAAGCCAACCGGTTGCCTCATGTAAATCTCATCCTTTAAGGGAGCATACAGATAGGCACACTTAACATCGCACTGTACATTAAACCAACCATAACATGAGACTAAAAGAGAGAAAAAAAATCTAACAACAGAAAAGTTTATAACGGGCGAGAAGGTCTCATCATACGATTCGCCCTGGATCTGGTTGAAACCTTGCGCGACCAACCTGGCCTTGTATCTGACAATGTTGCCAGACTCGTCACGCTTTACTGTGTAAAACCCAGCGGTTTCCCAACGCAGTCTTGTTCTCAGGGAGTCTCACAAGATGCCAGACACCTCTCGTGGCCATACATTCTAACTCTTCCAACATAGCCCCATGCCATTCATCAGATTGTGCAGATTTTAAAGCCTGTTTATACGTTCTCGGGACCACCACATCTAGTCAACTAGCCGTGCTGGACGCGGAAGGTATAACACCAGGATTAACAACACCAGTAAACTTATTAAACTTGGAAAAATCAAAATCAGCAGGGTTAAAAACAATATTATTTAAATTACAAAACTTTTCGACATCACTAGGTGACCTTTGACAACACCTTTTACCCTCTCCATCAGGATAATAGTAAATATCGACCTTTTTTCCCTGAGGTCGAGGCACAACCTTCCTGTACCATACGGGATTGGTCATCCAGTTAGGAGAAGCAGTCTGCGGAGTAACTTGAGGAGCAGGAGAAACAGGAGAGACGGCTGGGACGACAACTTCAGTCTCGCTGGGCAAGACCCCAGAGGTACCAGGCTCCGGACCAGGAAGAAGGTACCGGTCAACGGGCCGTGGTTGTTCCTCTGGGACAAGCACCAACTGAAAAGAAGAGTCGCCCATCACCGCTCCACTGCGTAGAACATCACCGCTTTCAACAAAAGAAACATTAATGGTTTCCACAACCTTCCTCTCGTCTTCTAACCAGACCCTGTAACCACGGGTACGCAAGGCATAGCCCACAAGGACACCACGTTTTGATTTGGAGTCTAACTTGTGCTTACGTCTAACCTTTGGAACACCCACATATGTCAACATACCGAATGGTCTTAAATGTCGAACAGAAGCTTAATTTCCTGAATAGAGTTCAAATGGAGTTTTAGAGTTCCCACCGTGACAAATCCGGTTCCACGTATAATTAAAGTGTAAACAAGCTTCAGGCCAGAAATCATCAGATAAGCCACTGGATTTTAGCATAGCCCGAACACAGTTCATGATTGTTTGGTTGAACCGCTCACAAACTCCATTTTCTTCCGGCGTGTAAAAATTGGTCAGCTCATGATTTATTCCATTTTCTCCACAAAAACCCTTAAAAGAATCATTATCAAACTCTTTGCCATTGTCAGTTCTGATCGACTTCAACTTGGTTCCCAAAAACCTTTCGGCCCTCAAAACATGTCTCTTAAAAACCTCAAAACACATAGATTTTTCCTGGATAGGGTAAACGGATGATCTACCAGAAAAATCATCTATTATTGACAGGAAAAAACGTTCACCTTTTTTACCAGGAATTTTAATAGGACCCCAAGTATCCATAAAAAGTCGATCTAAAGGTTTTTTGGAGGAAGAATGACTTAAAGGCTTAAAAGAAATACGATTTTGCTTACTCACATGACAGGGATCACAAAAAAAATTATCGACTGATTTTAAATTGGGCAGACCTTTTACAGCAGAATTACGAATAGTATTAAAAATTAAGTCAGGGCTTAGATGATCAAAACGAAGGTGCCAGGTATCAGTCTTTTATATTAACAGGTTTTATTACAGGAAAAGCTGAAATTTCAGTATTATCATTTAGATTTTCATTAGAATTCTGCCCCCCATTCAATTTAACACTGTGCTTATTTTTAATTACTTTTGGAAATGTATAATAAATCCCGTCATGGAGTTTAGCAGAGAAAAGCATAGCTGCCAACCTTCAAGAATCAAAATTAGGGAGATTCCACATACGACATAATTTCTGACGTAAATAGAATATTAATAGTATAGTAATCGTTGGAAAGAGAAGGAGCAAATAAAAGGAAATTGGTCTAAAATTAATTACATATGTGAGAAATATTGAGTACATCTATTGCTTTACTGTTTCTAGACTTGATCACTATCTGGAGATTGCAAAGGGGGGGGGGGGATAAAAAAATAATTACAGAGTAAGAAATATTAAACTCTTCCAATTCTATTTCTAGAAACTAATAAAGCAAGTTTAAAATGAATATTATCGTTTATGTTGCAGAGGGTTAAAACTGGGAAATAAAAGACTTCTGCAGAACATTTGATTGCCGATCGCTAATTAGAGATAAATAAATGGGGGAAGGGGAGGCATAAAATAATTACATGAGCAAGAAATATTTAACAATTCTTTTCCTTTACATGTTCTAGAATAATATAAAGCAAGTTTGAAATGAATATTGACATTTATAATGTGGATGGATAAAGATTGGGAATCGGGAGCTTTCGTAAAACATTTGATCGCCGATAGTTTGCTGAAAATTTTGTAAAATTTCAGAAAATTCGGGAGATATTAATGTTTTTCGGGAGTTCGGGAGATTGCCTCAAAATTCGGGAGTCTCCCGAATTTTTCGGGAGAGTTGGCAGCTATGGAAAAGGAAATCACCATACTTGTCGACCACGTTTATTTTGCCGGCCTCACCAATAAATTTAGCACCACCCTGGTCGAATCTAGAACCACTCAAAAGATTTTTCCGCAAGTTCGGCGAGAACAAAACATTCCATAATTTAATAACAGTTCCATTAAAATTCAACTCCACCTCACCCTTGCCAGTAATGGGAAAAGTGACACCATTAACAGCCACGTGTAACTCATCACCAGAAATTTCAGAAAAATTACAAAAGAAAGATTTATCTTTGCAGAAGTGATGAGAGGCCGCTGTATCATAAGCCCAGCTTCCCTCTCTATCAAAACTACTTAAATTTGCTTCTGCAATAAAATTTTGAGCTTTAGGAGTTTTATCACGTTTTGACTGTTGACTGGAGCCACCCCTCTTAGAAAAATTACTTCTGAGTGGTTTTTCCTTTGCAGCTAGATCATTATTTAACTTAACTTTACAATCTTTAATTACATGGCCTTTTTTCCCGCACCTCCAACAAGTAAAAACAGGCCTGCGTTTAAATTTTACATTTTGGGCCTCAATAGAACATTCCGTTCTACTTTTATCAAAATTTCTAAGTTGAAGGCGCGTTTCCTCGGCACATAACTCAACAATAATATTTTTAAAGTTAAAGTCCTTATCAGGCCAACGAAGAATTTGTTGAACAACCTGATCAAATTTATCAGGTAGGTATCTCAAAACCTGAAAACATAAATATTCGTCTGCAATAGGTTTATTAATGGATTTTAACTGATCAGCAATTTTAGATATTCTAGCTGCAAAAACACCAATAGACTCGCCAGGTTCTAAAAAACATGTCATAACTTCAGAAAACAATTTCATATGATAACTTCTACTATCTGGCTGGAAGTTAACCTTTAAAATTTTCCACGCTTCTGAGGGGTCAGTACATTCACTTATTAAACTTTTAAATTCAGTGTCAATATTCAAGTACAAAATTGACATAGCAGCATTCTGCCTTCTTTTAAAGTCTTGCACTGCCTCCTCAGATACCGTTTCACTAACTTTAGGCTTAGTTTCGTTACCAATGACGATATCGTAAGCATTTTTTTCCATGAGTAAAAATTTAATGTCACACTTCCAACCAGAATAGTTAGTTGCATTTAACTTTGTAATTTGAGGTACAATATTATAAGCCATTTTTTTTTTTTTAAATAGTTACTTAATTATCAATTATACAGAAAACAAGAAAAGAACAACTGGTCAAGTTTAAAAAATGACACCCTAAAAAAAAACGGCCCATAACCAAATTTTTATAAACTAAAAGTCCATGTTTCAAATAATTTCTATTAAGCAGATTAAATACAGTGGAAACATTAATATTTAAATTTTAAGGGTTTCAATAGAAATAACCCGACCAGTGTTCAACTATTATAACACATTAAAGACCAAAGTTTTAACAAATAAAAACAACTTTATTCAACAAGATATAATGATATATTAAGATTTCAAATTTATAACAAGAACAAGATTACCTCTTACAGGTGTTGAGCTAGGCATATTGATAAACACAATGAAAACCAGATGACAATACACTTCAAGAAACGTCGCAGAGCCTCCGCGATCGCCTGGTTGATCAGCGGGAAAATACGATGAAGGAATATACTTCCGCGATCGCCGGGTTGATCAGCGAAAGTGAAACAAGACGAAATAACACAAAGTTGAAATGAAGACAATTACGTTCATCCACTATACACTTCAATTTAGAAACTTTCATTTAACTTTTAATTAACTTTTTTTTTTTTAAAAAAATTTCAAACTTGAACAAACGCCACTTAAAAAGCGGCTAAACAAATTTAACATCATTAAACCAGCAAATGTAACGATCTCGCCTCAAAAGGACGTCAATTATCAATTCAATTCAAAAACTTCCATCATCCATGAACGACGGAAAATTTAACCTTTAACAAGGAACAATTTAACAAACAGAAACTTAACATGTGTAAAATATTAACAACTTAACAACGGCAGCCATCATTTCTTAAAAAAAAATGCAATAGCCAAAGAGCATTAATAGCTTAGCAGGAACGATACTATAAGCACATACATCGTTACTTGGCCATTACTATAAGCACATACATCGTTACTTGGCCATCAAGCTACTTACACAACTCATAAACTACCACTTCATATCTAAAATGAAGACTAGCTGGCCATTGCTAAACACTGCCGATAACTGCCCTTTAACACACGCATCGCGATCTTTTTATACTGACTGCCAAGTCAAAAATCTACATATAAACAATGCATTACCATTGCCACTCAACAGTCAAAGTCAAAAATACAATTTATCATAACTATTTTAATAGAAGTGGCAACAGCAAAAATTAAGAAAATTATGCAGAGCAAGTTTGGCAACGGCAACAATGTAAACAAAACATCGTTAGTAATGGCGCGATGTAAGTAAAAGATGGCTGACAGAGTTTAAGTAAAGAAAACTTTTAAATTCAAATAAAAGGTAAGTTAACAGTTATATAATAAAGGATAAGCATTTATATTCATAAAATTAACTATTTTTATGTGCGAGGACAATTGATAGATATCAGGTCCGACCCATCACAAATCCGGTCCGAACGTCCGTGTTGCGTTTCAGGGACTGGTCCGGCACCCGCTTCAACTTGTTGTCGGCATACGTCCAAGGCTTGACGAGGGTGCCTTGGTTGCAGAGGGCGCCTTTCACCGTGTCGGCGAAATGCTTCAGATAGTGCTGACTGTACTTTTGGATGTGATAGTAGACTTTGTCGGCCCCAGTCATGGCGATGATGAAAGGCGTCAAATCCAGGTCCTCGTGCTGATTGTTGTAGGCGGGAGTGGTGAGCGGCGTGAGAGCGGCCGACACCTCCGAGACAGTCTGAGGGAAGATGTCCACGACTCTTTCCATGGTGAGAATGAGAGAGAAGGCTTCGTCGGAAGCGACTTTTGAAGACCCAACCATTGGGTGACCTCCTTTCCCGCCATTGGCTCCCAGCCGTTGGCTGACCTCCTTTCCTGCCATTGGCTGAGTGGGCGGGTCCTTCCCAACCACTGGTTGACCTCCTTTCCTGCTGTTGGCTCCACCCACCCTGAAACTTGCTCAGTTAGAAGAGACCTTCTCACAACAGTCATGTCGCTCTCGTATGCAGGTTATCCGCCTCTGGACTGTACCTTCCTCACGCTCCGCACCCGAGACGGTCGGCTGTTCCTGCGGGCCGTGGATGTCGCCCGGGCTTGCGCCCTGTGGGTTTATTCTTCTGTTAGTTAAAAAAAAAAAAAAAAACCCAAAATGCAGAGTAGCAGCAATAAGCTCCTTCCCACTGTAGAAAATTTTCTGACACTGGACACGTGAGTACAAGTAAACTCATATATCTCATTAAATAAAATGACATCCTAGTTTAAAATATAGACTTACAAAAGGATGAATGAGATTGAAAAATATGTACTCACGTGCCAGTAGTCTATGTTCCTGTACTGGTGTAAATTTCATAATGAAGGAAACAGTCTTGAAAACTACTATTTTTATTAAGATTCAACTTGAATCATGCAATTTAACTTCAAAACTTTAAACATAACTTTCAAAAATAACAAAGAAAATAATCGATATTTGTTTAATTAGAGTCATTCACCTATTACGACTATAAGCCGAAAAAGAAATTTTTAGAAATGAATCGTGCATTACGGAACCGGCAGCATCCAAAAACATCGTCGAAAAGCAAAGCCAGCTGATGTGTCGTACACACCCCTTTTAAATGAACCGCGATGCTGTCTAGAAGATTCGCTGGCAGTTAAAGAAACAGTTAGCTGTACTGCCATTAATTTCATATGCAAATTTATGCAATTAAAAAAAAATAGGAAAAATAGGTGAATGATTTTATATTTGTACTCAAGTGCTATTTAATTGATTAATAGTTACAAATTTTGAATAGAAATCAAATTAGATAATTGTGATCGCAAGAAACTGAGTTGAATTAAAAATACTGCGAAAGCAGCGCCGCTTGCTTGGTGGTAGCGGTTAGCATTTGAGTTAACTAGAAGAATATAAACAAAGCGGCATTTTTACCTATTATAGTTATTTTACATAAAAAGGAAGTAAATTAATTTAGCACTTGAATACATTTTGCTAGAAATAAAGTTACTTAAACATAAAACCTCCGGAGGTAAAGAAAAGAAAAAATAAGTGTTTGTAACGCTGACGGGAAAAATGAGAGAATGGCGAATTTAGCCAACAAAATGCCTCCCTTTTCCGACAGAGTTACAAAAAAAAAAAAAAAAATTTTAGGTAGAAAAAAAATATGTAAAACCAAGTTCACAGATGACCTAGACATTTTCTAGGGTTTAAGCAAAAATTACAATTTTTAATAATATGTAGTTTTTTTTTCAAGTCCATTTGAAGTCCCAAAAGACAGTCTATAAAATTTATAGTTCATTAATTGTCCTTTATTTTTTTTTTCAATTACATTTCATGCTAGAAAAGACTGTCTTAGTTTTAGAAAAGCGTCTTTGGGTAGAGCTTTCGTCATAATGTCCGCAATATTTTCTTTCGATTGGATGTTCTTAACATCTATCTCACCATTCTCATACATCTCTCGTACAAACATACATCTTAAGTCAATGTACCTATTTTTAATGTTTTCAGCTCTACATTTTGTAAATTGCACACTTGCAGTATTATCGCAGAAAAGAATCGGTTTTTGGATTTTTATAGAAGTAAATAGCTGAAGATCTTCAATTATGTTTTTCATAGTAGAGGTAAGATATTTAATGTCCTTTGCTGATTCTGAAGAGGCAATAAATTCTGACTCCATCGGCGAAAGAGCAACACAGGTTTGTTTAATTACCCGCCATGTTAGTGGCATATTATTGATGAATATTATATAACCAGACCAGGAACGACGATCATGGGGATCACTGGCCCAGCTCGCATCTGAGTATGCAGTAAGCTGAAGAGGTTGCTGGTTTGATGATAAATTGAGTCCTAGATCTTTTGTGGAGGCTAGGTACTTTAATATCTGCAGTAGTCTTTTCCAATGGATAGATCCAGGATTTTCTACAACTTGTGAGAGTGAGACGACAGCATAGCTAATGTCAGGACGGCATCTTCCGGCAATGTAGAGGAGGCATCCAAGAAGACTTCTATATGGCACCTTCTGCATTTGAAGACTCTCAACATCAGTCTGAGGCATTTCCTGTAGAGAAGTTACTGTGCCTGCATTAAGAGGAAGAAAAGTATTAATATGATGGAAAATTTTAAACTTTTTGAGACAGGAATTTATATATTCTGGGCAATTAATTATAATCTTTTCATCTGTGATATTGAAGTTTATTCCCAATAATTTTGTTATTGGGCCAAAATTTTCTAGTTCATAAATTGATTCTAGCAGGTTTATTACTTCTTTTAGATCTGTTTCAGATTTAGCAAACACAGGTAAGTCATCAACATAAATTAAAACTATAGCTCTATTTTTATAATTATAGACACAAGTCAGACCTTTAATTTGATGGAATCCGTTTGTTATTAATTTATTGTGTAATTCCTCATACCAACACTTTCCTGCTTGATGGAGACCATATAGAGCTTTCTTTAATTTTAAAACATGATTTTCTTTTCCCTCTATTATATAATCTGTAGGTTGGGCTATATAGATATCTTTATCAACATTGCCATAGAGATAGGCACATTTAACATCAATTAAACTATGTTTCCACTTCAATATACAGATAAAAAGGATCATAAATAAACGGATTAGGACAAAATTGACAACTGGTGAGAATGTTTCCTCATAATCTTGACCTTCAGTCTGATTATTTCCCAAGGCAACGAGTCTAGCTTTAAACCTCTTGGATTTATCTTTATTTTTCAGGGTGTAAACCCACTTCGTCCCCAGAATTTTAGTGGTTGGATTTGGTTTTGGTACTGGTTCCCATACTTGCCTCTTTATCATCATGTCAATTTCCATGTCCATGGCTTTCTTCCATTCCTTTGCTTCTGGTAGTTTCTTTGCCTCCCTAGGTGAACGGGGAATTATTATTTCAGCACAATTTGCCTCTTCTTCACTACTTACCTCTTCAGTGTCTTTTCTTTTAAGTGAAAAATCATTAGTTATTTGACAATATTTGGAAAGAACGTCTAGTGAAGGATCATAATTTATATTATGTTCTTTACAGTAGTTTTCAAGTTCTATATTACTTCTCAAAGTTTTTCCATCTGGAGCAAATACATATATCTTCCTGTCCTTTAGTCTTTCCCTTTTTTCTAGTTTTTGTGTATCTTCTAAAGGTTACACACTGGTCAGATTTTAGTTCTGTTTCACGACTCGTACTCGGCTGTGGTTCTTGTTCTGAACTTTCACTGCCTGAGCTTTGATCTTCTACATTTGTATCAGTTAATTCATCATCATCATCAAATTCTGAAGCAACCACTTGCCCGTCTTTTTCTATTCCTAGCTTTTCTTCATTGAAAGTTACATGTTTGCTTTCTATTATGGTGTCCTCCTCGGGTATCCAAATTCGGTAGCCCCTTGTTCGCATACCGTATCCTATCATTATTCCTTTCTTGGCTCTAGGTTGAAATTTATTCCTTTTCTGTTGCGGGATGTGGACATAAGCAATGCAACCATATCTTTTAAGATGTTTCAGAGTTGGTTTCCTTCCATACCAACGTTTAAATGGAATGTCATTTATAGACCGATGGAAAATTCGATTTCTAATATAGTTGATAGTATGAACTGCTTCTAACCAGAGATTTTCAGGAATGTTGGAGGACTGTAGAAGAGTTCTCATGCCGTCAAAAAGTACTCTGTTCAACCTTTCTGCAGAACCATTCATTTGAGGAGAATACGTATTGGTTCTCTCATGTCTAATTCCTAGTTTTCCCAACAATTCTTCTACAGGGCGGCAACAATACTCAAGTCCGTTATCACTCCTAATGGCTCTTATCTTTTTGCCAGTTTGACGTTCTATAAATTCTATGAAACTTTTTAATTTAGTGCAGACTTCATCTTTAGTTCTCATAGCATAGCAAAAAGATCAGCGACTGTAATCATCTAGGAATGTGAGAATGTATCTAAACCCATGCTTAGACGGAGTAGGGGCTGGTCCCCAAACATCTGTATGGATAAGTTGGAGTATTTCTGTTGAACGAATATTATTTGACCTTGGATATTCTGCACGTGTATTTTTACCATATATACATGGTTCGCACCTAGATTCTTCCCCTTTTAACTTCACTGATGGCTCAACTAAACTTTCATTAAACATTTTCTTTATTGTAGGAATGTTACAATGCCCCAAGCGTTCATGCCAAATCATAATATCGTTTTTATCTACTGAATAGGCAAATTCTATAGTTTCATTTTTATTTTCCTTTCTAGATTTAATGCCGTCTTTAACAATTTTCCTTTTAGTTAGTTTTGGGGACATTTTGTTTTCTTTAATTTCATTTTCTCCTCTCCTTTTCAATGGGAGCCCTTTTATAACATAAAAATTATCTTTTAATTTTGCAGACCAAAGATATTTCCAATGAGGGGAAAATTTTTTAAAACCATGGTCTAGTTTTGCGTGCATACCAGCTTTATCCATTTTAGACATGCTTATAAGATTTCGATGAATTGTGGGAACATACAAAGTATTAAAAAGGGTTACAGTTTTTATGTTTTGACCTTCTTTTATTGTAAATTTAACTGTCCCTATGCCTTCAACCTCATGGGGAGTGATACCCATTTTTACTGCCGAGTTGTTTTGAGGTTTTCTCATCTCTGTAAAGAATTCCCTGTTCTGGCAGATGTGCGATGTGGACGCACTGTCCAAAGTCCATCTCTCTAAAAATCTGAAAGCTTTTTTACTCGCAGGCCTTTCGAAAGGTCATTGTGGAAGGTATTTGTAAACAGATGTTCCATTATGTCATTGCCCAACTACTTCCTGGTTTGGGGTCAATGAACCCTTCCCCTTTTGAAAAGGCCTTTGGGGACAGATGACCATCGAGTCCATATGCCTTCTGGTTAGGAGTTGAACTCAGCTGTGCCTCTCTTTAGCAATGGAGTCTTTTTCTAAGAACTGAACTGTTTGTGTCTTTTCTAAGATCATTTGTAATCTTGCAGATGTGATTTGTCAGTCTTTTGAAAAATAAATAATTGGAATTTATCCAATAGTCTAAAAAATATTATAGTGTTATTTATTATGACCTGTTATCTTTTTGAATATTTTATTTTTAAAACTTATGACTTTACTGCATTTTCAAACATTGCTTAATGCATGTTACAGAATAGTTTAAAAAATACTAGGGAATATTTTTTTGTACTAGTGAAATGTAAAACATGTATTTTAACTTTCGTACTAGTATTAAAAATTTGTCAGGCCAAATGTGAAGGAGAATTGTTTCCTAATTAAAAGTATTAAGTTGTAGAGAATGATCGAAACTTAGTACGACAGACAGCAATTTTGCGTTGTCACCATTTATTGTATTACAACTTCAATAAATATGTGCAAGCCAGGCCCGTGCTGGCCAGGGGGACCCTCTTTCTGAGACTTTCTTGGTCAGTTAAAAAATGTATGTCAGACATACTGCATAAAAAATCAACTCGTTTTAAAAAATAAAAAAAAAAAGTTAGTTTATATCTCTTTTTTCAGAAAGAGAAAAACTATCGATTTCTAAGGACTTGCGATAAACTTTTGTCTATAGGCTGAAGGACAGGAGCCCTTTTTAATTCTTCTCGGGAAGGGGAGAGTGGAGTAAAAGAAAGTGTCCAGCTAGGCACCCTAAAGATAATGTAAAGGAAACAAATTGAAAGAAACTGCTTCTGAAAAATAAATTGTATAAAAACTAGAAACACAGAGGGCGAGTGCGTAGCTAATTGAGGAAAAAGTCGATGAAAGAAAGATATTTTATTCTAATAATGTTAACAAAGTGGTACAAAAGCAATATTAAGGTAAGGGCGTCTTAAATTCACTCATAATTTGATTATGACATTTCTATAATTTTAATTATTTACATATTCAACATTCTTATTACATGTTAGTAAAGCAAAACTCCTTAATTTCTATAAATGTTTATTTGTATAAGTTAAACTAATGTTACGTTATAATACAGGATTAGTACATAGGTTGAAGAAACGGAGGACTATATTTTATTCTAATGAATTCTTTGAGAGAGGCAGCCCATGATCATAATTTAACTACTTTTCTTTTCTTTTAATGATTTTGATTATTTATACATTCACTTTCTTATCACATGATCATGATACTAAAAGATAACGTCAAATTCCTTTTAAAAAATGTCTGTAAAATACTGTTATGGTGGTAAAAATTAAACTCCTTCTTTTGCGTATAATTTTTAAACAAATAAACATATGAATGTAAAATTTGGATAGCCTCTTCGTTATCATATTATTAACCGAATTTTATGTAACTTTAGCATAAGAATAATTTTAAGTTAACAAATATTCATTTTTCTTTCAAAAGTAAGCTTTGGAAAAAATGAAAAATTTCAATAATTTTTGGAAAGAACACTTAATGAAAAATGGTAATAAGGATGTGTAAAATCGTTAATTTTACATATTTAATTTGCTACCCAAAACAAACCCTTTGAGTCACTGAATATAGCACTTTATCCATGATTTAAGACCATTGAGTTTGATCCTCCAACTATATTCCTTGTTTTTTGAATGACCTTTTTATCTGATGGCAACGGAGGTAAAAAAAAAGTCCGTTACTAGCGTCGGCAGGTGATTAAAATAAAAATGGTTTGCGTAAAACATTAAAAGAAAAGAAAAATGATAGAGTATATTTACATCATGTAAATTAAAGTTTTATTTGTGGAAAAAGAACAGCACTTCATGCCAATAATGGAAAAATTTTTAGAAACTGGAAGTGTCAAATCAAGCCGTAGATCAGGTAAATGTTTGACTTGGATACGCCATTTCCCATCGATGTGTTTCATGGGAACCACAATCAAACCTATTTCTTATTTTTTCTTCCTTTTTTCGTATGTGAATAGCTTTTTAAAAAATATGGATACAAACATGAAAAATGAAATCGAATAAGATATTTGTTATCTAAATTGTATCCTGTTTGTAACAAGTACAATTTTTACAAAATTCCTTTTTTGTGTGTAATTAGTAATTTTCCCTCTGGCTTTTTTAAACTGGAAAGTAAAACAACAAACACTTAAAAAAAAAAAAAAAAAAAAATTCAACCCAGTAGATATGCAGGTAAGTAATCTTGAGGATTTTTTTAAAGACAAAAGTTTGATTTTTATTTTCTTTAATTTATTTATTTATTTTGGTGAATGTGTTTTTTGTTTGTATAATAAATACTTAATTTTCCATATTCAATATTAAAATAATTATACCAAAAATTAGAATTAGTATACTATACTAGTATGCTATACATTTGTAAAATTACTTTTGAAATTTAGTCATGTTGTGCTAAAAGAATTATTACGTATTACACATGAAACAAATTTGAAATGGATAATTGTATTTAAAACTGTCACATTGTCTAATTAGATTCATTAAAAGCTTAGTATGGTATGTGAAAAAGTATACAAACATGAAAAATAAAAATCGAATAAGATATTTGTTATAAAACTATTTATCGACATTTTTGTTATTCTGTTGAGGCTAATAGTTTATACATCAAATTCTTTTAATAATTATATTTTTATCGATCATGTGTATATAAAAGTATACTGTTTTAAATACAGATATCGAACAAGATAGATATCCAGTTTTATAAAATATGATCCACCAATCCATAACTTAAGAAAATCAAGACAACACAAATAATAAAGTTCATACAATTTTCCCAAGAAGCTAAAAAGTGTTTCTCTGTAAAATTTCACCCCCCCCCCCACCTCTTTTTCAAGTTTATTGTTGTTGCTTCATTTTCTGCTGATTTCACCGGAAACAATAATTTTTAAGTATGTAATCGCTTAAATTTCTCGCCGTTTACGATAATTTACAATTAGTAAAAAATAGGTTTAAATATTTCTTTTTTATGATTAAAAGTTAGTTATTAAACAGTGTCTGAGTTTCATTCAAAGTATCATTATTATTTTTTTATTTTATGTATAAAATAAAATAAAAACTAGTGAATTTACTTGCTTTTATTGACACAATTGCAATAGCCATTTTATTTCATCGTCAGAATGACAATAAAAAATTAAAAGCCTCCAAGGGGCTGATAAGTTTAAGCTATGTCAAAGTACTTTTAAGAAATGGATATTAGTAACTGATGCTAGGAAAGGAAATACAATTATTCCATAATAAGAAATCACCACAAAACTGGCGTTTTAAAGTAATAAGTACAACACTTTGAATAAACACCATAAAATCCAATAAACTCACACAGAACTCAGGCAACTTTATTGCATTTCATGGTGTTTATTCAAAGTGTTGTACTTATTAGTTACTGTAATGCCTTTATATGGAACAATAGATTAAAATAAATCCATTCCTTTTTTTGTGTGTCGCAACTAAATACATTGCAAAAAAATCTCTCAACAATTGTATTGGGTAGAAAAGAATAACATGAGCCTTCATCATACAAATTAGTTATTAAACAGTGTCTGAGTTTCATTCAAAGTATCATTATTATTTTTTGGTGAATTTACTTGCCTTTATTGACACAATTGCAATAGCCATTTTATTTAATCGTCAGAATGACAATAAAAAATTAAAAGCCTCCAAGGGGTTGATAAGTTTAAGCTATGTCAAAGTACTTTTAAGAAATGGATATTAGTAACTGATGCTAGGAAAGGAAATACAATTATTACATAATAAGAAATCACCACAAAACTGGCGTTTTAAAGTAATAAGTACAACACTTTGAATAAACACCATAAAATCCAATAAACTCACACAGAACTCAGGCAATTTTATTGCATTTCATGGTGTTTATTCAAAGTGTTGTACTTATTAATTACTGCATGCCTTTATATGGAACAATAGATTAAAATAAATCCATTCCTTTTTTTGTGTGTAAATGAATGTTTGTAAAAAATCTCTCAACAATTGTATTGGGTAGAAAAGAATAACATGAGCCTTCATCATACAAATTAGTTATTAAATGACAATAAAAAATTAAAAGCCTCCAAGGGGCTGATAAGTTTAAGCTATGTCAAAGTACTTTTAAGAAATGGATATTAGTAACTGATGCTAGGAAAGGAAATACAATTATTACATAATAAGAAATCACCACAAAACTGGCGTTTTAAAGTAATAAGTACAACATTTTATACATAATCAATATTTATTGATAGCAAAAATTAACAAAATTATTATACATAATCAATATTCATTGATAGCAAAAATTAACAAAATTATTATACATAATCAATATTCATTGATAGCAAAAATTACCAAAATTATCATACATAATCAATCTGATATCGAAAATTATTACATACTTTTAGACATCATCCAAAAACAGACAATTTGGCCATTGGCCCACATTGATCTTTCTAAGACTCCCAAACAAAAGATGGGGACGGTGGACTGTAATGCAATTTGGCCATAGCATAGCCCTCAGCTGTTTCTATTTCCTTTTCAGCATACATTGTGAGTGTTTGTTTGTATGGCCAAGTGAAATCGTTCGCATTATATCGTTCAATGACTTTGACTAATTGAGAGTTTTGAGAATTTGAATAAACACCATAAAATCCAATAAACTCACACAGAACTCAGGCAACTTTATTGCATTTCATGGTGTTTATTCAAAGTGTTGTACTTATTAGTTACTGCATGCCTTTATATGGAACAATAGATTAAAATAAATCCATTCCTTTTTTTTGTGTGTAAATGAATGTTTTGTGTGTCGCAACTAAATACATTGCAAAAAAATCTCTCAACAATTGTATTGGGTAGAAAAGAATAACATGAGCCTTCATCATACAAAAATATATGTAGGCACTGTGCAGCTTGAAAGCAGCAATGTACTAAAGTGTTAAATTTTTTTCGTGAAGAGTTGTGCTATTCTTTCAACCCTAAACAAATCTTGAGAGGGTCGTTTCCCCTCCACACACACACACACACACACACACACAAACAGGGACACCCGAAATTACTCAAAAGTCTTGCGCGTTCTATGAGAGATATTTCTATTAATCATATATTAATTGTTTCGGTTGTATATTTTTAACATTTTATTTCAAAAATAAAACAAAAAATACTTCAAAATATTCTGCATTTACTAAAACAATTAATAATATTAGACTGGTAAATATTATTTTATTTAAAATTTCGGTTTATGGTGCAAATCCTTTTCACAGATTAAAATAGCTTACGTTTTTGGTGCTGCCATCTAGTACCAATATTCAAAGAAGCGAGAACAATTTTAAACTTTGAATATTGGTACTAGGTGGCAGCACCAAAAAACGGAAGCTCACCCGATTCCGGGCAGACAGAACTAAATAGAACTTTATATGACACACCAACCTGTAAAATTACGTAAAATAAATGACTGAAAAAATATTTTATCATTGATTAAATATTGGATACATTAAATTTCAATACTTATGTATTAAATCACGACACATCATTTATATTTAATTTACATAATAAATAACACAAACAATTATAAAATTCAGACTGATATTTTAATAATAATAAAATATTTTTTGTTTACAATTATAATATATTTGAAGGAGAAGGAGAAAAAGATTTATGGGAGAGATTTTATAATCTCTCTCATAAATGATATTTGAGCACTTCTAATTTGTAAATATTGAGCACATAAAGCGTTTAATTTTGAATTTAAATTAACTGAATATTGTAATTTTTTTAATTTTTTTATATTTTTCCCTAATTGGGTAAATTTTCTGAACAACTTCCTGCCTTTTTTTTTTTTTATTTTTAATAATTTTTTTAAGAGAGGCTCTTTAAAAAAACTTACACTCCTCCTTCTCCTTCTGGACCTTGTAATTGGGGCTGGCAGGGGCTCTATGCTTGCATCTGGATGTGCTTGTGAGCTGCTAGGCGGCGTCGGAAACCCGGCAGGGGCTGGCAGGGGCTCTATGCTTACATCTGGATGTGCTGTCGGAAACCCGGCAGGAGCTGGCAGGGGCTCTATGCTTGCATCTGGATGTGCTGTCGGAAACCCGGGGGAAAAAAAAAAAAAAAAAAAAAAAGAGTTAGCAACTTGAGAAGCTTGTTGGGTTCTATTACTTCACAAATTTAATTTTGTTACAGAACATTACGCTGGAACTAAAATGCCTTATGTCTATGCCTTAAGTATCTCCAATAAATGCATTTTACATGTCAATTGAAAATCCTTTACCCAGGATTAAACTTGCCCCAGATAACAATAGTTGAATAAAAACCATTAAAGAATTATTGAAATTTTCCAATATTAACGTACCGTTTTCAGTGTATGAATATGCTACCTGCTAGAATTGTAATTCTAACACTTTTAAATTTAATCATTTTTTATCAAATCCTCCGGAAAATATTTTCGTTTCTTTTATTTAATTCATTTTCCCCAATTATTCTTTTAAAATTCCGCAATTTGCAGGAAAATAGAAGAGTTTAAAAATCTCATGTGAAGTGTTTGTTGATAAACAAACTAGGATCGATATCCAGGATTGATGTCTACGAAATGTAAACAAACGTCTTCACCAAAAAGAAAACTCAATTTTATAAAAGACTCAAATCGTTTCAAAATTATTTTTATATCGGCCTCAAATAATTCAAAACTATTTTTAATAATTTTCCTGACGTTCATTTTTCATTAATTAAGAATCATGACGTCACTTTCATTACGTATTTCAAATTCTTTCTGGAACATTCGATAAGCTCCGCAGCAAATCTGAGTCAATCTATACTGCTACGCCGATTCAAAGAGCGTCCTTCTAGAAAAATATGTTTTTTCAATAATTAATATTTGATCCAAAAAATAGCCCAATATAAAATATTCCTCCCTCAAAATTAAATTAATTTATTCCCATTTTATTTTCTTTTATTGAGCAGACAATCGAAATAAAATATTTTGTTTGAGAACTATTTACCGCACGCTTAAATACTCCGGTAAGTAGGCTTATGTACGCGCGAAAAATGGATGGAGCGGTCACTCTCTTGGATGTGGACAGTCAAAGTGTAAAGATGTGCAGGGCAGCGACTCTGTCGCAGCGGCAGCCGTTGAAGGCGGCATTTGCCGCAAATTAGTATTTTATCTCAAAGAACCTTAAGTATCGGTTAAATTACTCTAAATGTTTCATCTATGAGTGTAATGTCGTCTAGCTTCAATTAAGAATTCATCTTAATAATTCACCTCCAACTAAGATGCAAGTGAAATAGCACGGTGGCATGCTTAGGCCTAGTGCAAGTGAAATAGTACGTTGGCATGGTTAGGACTAGTGCTTTACCTTCAGAAATTGCTACTTTCCATGAACGGTGGATTGGATCAACATGCTCTCTAGCTACAAAAGATTCGAATGAAATTTTTAATAACGTAAGAGTGATCCAGAAGTTTGCGAAAATTGTGAAGATGAATTTCTTCAAATCAGCGAAACGTCAATGATCAAAGTATACATTGTTTTAGGGCAATTGACATTGCCGAAGCTAAAAAATATCTTTAGCATTCTCAGGAAACAAGCGATGATTAAAACTTCATTGATCTTCATCCGTTTCTTTAAATAAACATGACTATCAGTGGCATAATGACTAAAGATCAAAGGATTTCTTGACATTGCCGATAGTGAAAAATATCGTTATCACTCTATACTTAATGCATCAAATTTTGTGATGAAGAAATATATATAAAAATCAATTTTGAGTATTGAATACTAAGTAATTTGTGTGCAATCTTAAAATGATGAAATATTGAGAATGAAATAGTCATATTCTATATGCTATAAAGAAAATAAAACCAGATGTCTGGAAATTTAATTATAATCTTTGTGCGCCGGTACTGGAAGGTTTAATATGTCTTTAAAATTTAATAAAGTATTTGTGTCAAAGGAATATCTGTTCACTTTATTCCTTTATGTGTTTCAAATCGGATATTTAATCTTTTATTTTGCAGCTACTTCATTCTGCTATGGGGTAAGTTAAGAATAATTTTATTTTCCTATTTTATTTTATTCTGATTGAATATTATCTTTCATTCCAATTAAAAGTGTTTAATGAGCAGCGGCATAATTGCTAATTGTACAACCACTATATTTTTGGATATCCACTAAAAATTATTAATGATCATTATTTATTTACTTCATTATATTTTCCATTATTCAAAATTCCAAAAAAACAGTGTATTTAAGCGCGCGGTAAATAGTTCTAAAACAAAATATTTTATTTCGATCGTCTGCTCAATAAAAGAAAATAAAATGGGAATAAATAAATTTAATTTTGAGGGAAGAATATTTTATATCGGGCTATTTTTTGGATCAAATATTAATTATTGAAAAAACATTTTTCTAGAAGGATGCTCTTTGAATCGGCGTAGGGATATAGATTGACTCAGATTCACTGCGGAGCTTATCAAATGTTCCAGAAAGAATTTGAAATACGTAATGAAAGTGACATCATGATTCTTAATTAATGAAAAATGAACGTCAGGAAAATTATTAAAAACAGTTTTGAATTATTTGAGGCCGATATAAAATAATTTTGAAACGATTTGAGTCTTTTATAAAATTGAGTTTTCTTATTGGTGAAGACGTTTGTTTACATTTCGTAGACATTGATCCTGGATATCTATCCTAGTTTGTTTATCAACAAACGCTTCACATGAGATTTTTAAACTCTTCTATTTTCCTGCAAATTGCGGAATTTTAAAAGAATAAATGGGGAAAATGAATTAAATAAAAGAAAAGAAAATATTTTCCGGAGGATTTGATAAAAAATGATTAAATTTAAAAGTGTTAGAATTACAATTCTAACACTACCTTATAAGATTGTGAAAATAAAAGGGAGTAAACACATATGTAACTGAAGAAGGATGTCATGAAGGTCTCCTCTGTACTATATATGCTGAAAAAAATAGATGACATTAAATGACACTCAAAACTATACATGTATATCTATAAAAAAAAAAAAAAAAACTTTAATTTTATTATAAATATATTTGTTGTAATTTTATGTTGCTTTTGTGTTTTATTTATTTATTTATTGTATTTTGCAGAACAGTCGGCCAAGGTTGTGGTGCCGACTTTGATTCCTTAGCAACTCTCTTTTCTTGAAACAAATAAACCAAATGATAGACGACATCATTGTCTCTCTGAATGCATGTGCACCTCCATTTTCTTCTGGTACATGCATACAAGAGAAAGACCTCAGATACAGTTAAAAGTCATTGCTGGATGTTTCACCATAAGCACAGCATGGTTTGCCACAGAAAGATGAATTGCTTTCCTTTGACAATATGAACATTTATGATAGTTGACTGCTGGTCAATCACTTTGAAGAATACATACATTCATAATAACAATATTTATAGATATTATGAAAGACACTCAGTCTTTAGTACAGCTGATAAAATTTAAGCATTACTTGAAGTATTTTTTTAATCCAATAATTTGTAAATAGTTGTAAATATTTTAAATAACTATTAAACATAATTTCTAAATTTAAAATGAGTTGCCCATCCTGACTGTGTCCACACATGTCCTAACATATACATACATATATAACTTTTCAATTTAACAATGCATCATGCATCACTCCTTTTTTCCCCCTTAATGGCCTTCTTCACTTACCGTCGCCGGAAGCCCCAGCCAATGTTATTCTATGAGGAAATTTTCTTTACAAATCACTAATTAAGTAACACATTTTTAAATTCTGTTTTCACATTCAGAAAATTCCCAACTGTTAAAAAGACGGACTTTTTAAAAAATGTATTTTTTTAATTTTTAATATTTTATTTTGAAATTGCAAAATGAAAAAAAATCACATATTGAAAATTCATATTTTGCAGCTTCAAAATAAAATATAAAAAATTAAAAAAGTATTTTTTTAAAAAAGGTCCGTCAGTTTAACAGCTGGGAATTTTCAGAATGTGAAAACAGAATTTAAAAATATGTATTAGTTAATAAGTTATTTGTAAAGAAAAATTTCCCATTGAATAACATTAGCTTCGGTTTCCGGCGGCGGTGAGTGAAGCGGGCCCTTAAGTAAATATTAAATTTTTAAGAACAAATTAAAGGTAAATATAAATACAGTGGAGCACCTTTTATACGTTTCTCATTTATACGTTTTTCTCATTTATACGTTTTTCGACTTCGGTCCCAAATTATTCCATTGAATTCTAATGTTAAAATATTTCGTTTATACGACACGAGTAAATTCTTAATTTCACTTATACGTTTTTTTTTTCCTCCTTGTAGAATCCCAAGTTTGAGTTTCATTCCAGGATTTAAAAAAAAAAAAATGAATGCTCTTTATGTTTTATATTTATCTTTTCCGATTATTTGTTCTTAGAACTATGGTAACAAACTGCAGCTATAGAACAAATTGCGACCTTCATCGATAGCCTGGGGCAAGGGGGGTGTTTTTCGGAGATAAGCAGTTAGCGACTGGGTTGAATGGTAGGTATACAACTAGCCAGTGACCAGTGACCACCTGAAGACCTCACAATTTTAATTGATTCCAGGGATGGGATATCAAAGGGAAAACACCCACAACTTTATAGGCATTTTGTAAACTTGAAGATTTATTACTCATCTCCATTGGGCAACTTAAGGTTTTCGTTATTTCTTATCGTGTTTATTTGACATTATAATTGGGGAAACAAGGATCCCCCCCCCTTTCTTTTAATCGTTTGCAAAACTGTGAAAGGCTTTGTCTTTGAAGGTTAAAATCGAAATCTTGAGAAAATTTTTTGAATTTCGGTATTTTTAATTAGCATTTAATTTTTATTCTACCTTTTAAAAATATTTTAAATTTAATTAAAAATATATATTATTCGAATAAGTGTAAAGAAAATCATGAAAATTGATTAGACTTTTATTATTAATATGCTACTTTATTTTATATTAATGTTAAAACGAATTTTCAGTTGTACGTTTTTTTCAGTTATACGTTTTTTCGGAACGGTCCCTTGAAAAACGTATAAACGGTGCTCCACTGTATATACTTCTTCATTTTTCAAAGGAAAGGAAACCTTATTTTCAATACCAGGATTTTCAAATATTTCATCAAGAGAATCATTTAACGTCTCTAACTGAAGAGCTACAACTTCGTCATCATCTTCGGAATTTTTATTTAAATCCAATTTTCCATGAGCCTTAAAAAAAAAAAAAAAAAAAAAAAAAAAAGTTAATATAAAAGGGCACAAGTTATTTGAAAATGAAGATGAATTTATCATGTTTCAATTATTGCCATAAAGAATGCAAATCCATGGGTTTTAGTTTCTTTTAGGTGTTTGCTATATGCTTAAATTATAAAAATTACTGCAAACCAGAGCATGGAATATTTCTTGATATGTTAGGCATCAGGCTTGAAAACTTATGAACACACACACACAAATATATATATATATACACTACGTGACATCCAAAATGCAACACCAAGAAATACAAATATCAAAATGATATTTATTGGGCACATATATTACAGCAGGAAGAACAATTGCTCAAATTTTTAGGAAATTTGGAGTAATTTACTCTGAGAAAACAGTACTTAAAGCAGCGACCTCTAGGAGTAATAACTGTACTTATCTGCCAAGGAATTGAATCGAACAGCGATTGTATGCCATATTCGGGTACAGTACTTCATGAAGCTTCAACCTGATGCTCCAGTTCATCGACTGCAGTTACTGGTGAGTGATGGCTTGTCAGTCACTTTTCAATGTATGATTAAACAGTCATTTTTAATGGAGCGAGATCAGGAGGATGAGCTGGTCAGGGCAACAATCGAATACATTCTGTATCAAGGAAGGTCAGGACAATATGGAAAACTTGCGGTTGTGCATTGTCATGCTTAAATGTTGTGTTTCAAAGGCCTCGAATATTGCACAGAGCAACGGGCCATAACTCGTCAGAAATGTAATGACTGCTATTCAGAGTGCCGGGAAAGTGAACCAGAGGTGATAGGGATGTGCATCCAGTGGTATCACATGTCATCACCCCAGGTGGTGACCCAGTATGCGGCTACGAAAACTTCGGTGATCTTTACAGCTGCATCACTGACATGGGCAACTTTAATTTGTGATCAATGACAAACTTTTGCTCAGGAATAGCATGGCATTGCCTTTCTCACAAATCACAACCCTGTTTACAGTAACAAGATTGCCTCATCTGTATTTAACGGCATTGTGAATAATGCACATTGTCAGCTGGCATTCAAATCATCATCTGCAGTGATGGTATGGAGTTCCACCGGATACACGTCTCTATAACCTCTTGCAGGTAATATAATGGGAACTAAGCAGGAGTTTTCCAGGGCAGAATTTCCAAAGGTCATATGCATGCCGAATGAACAGGCTGTTGCTGGTTTTGAAATGGGAAGAGAGCAATGCAGACGCCACTGAATGAAAGTTTAGTATAGTCAGAATAATCAAAAATCACGAACCAGCTGGTCACCAAAGGCAGCTAGTAAATAAATAAAAGACGAATTTTTCTGAATTAAGACTAAATCATGTATTTTGGGATTCAACTTTTAAGAGTGCACATTTTATTGATAAGTGGCAAAGTAATTGCCCTTCTTTAGTAAATAATGGTGATAAAACTACATATTTGAGCAACTGTTGCCTTTGAATGTAAATTTTAATAACTATCAATGCAATTAATTTCACTTTTGTTTTTAAAATATAGGAACAGGGGGGGAAAAAAAAGGTAGGACTTTTAGGTAAAAAAGGAATTATTTGTGAAACCTGTCAGTTATGAATTTTTAGAAAACCAGTATTAATTTAATGGTTGTGTTTTCTTTAAAAACGAAAATGAAATTTAAAAAATACAACAGATAATAAGTTTATAATTCTGATAATTTACCTATAAAATAATATGGGATTTATTTGGCTGTGTGCCTGCCAAGATAAGTTACACATTTGCTTAAGATTTCTAATATAAATACATATATATTACATTTTTTTCTGGCAACTGAATTTTAAGAATGTTCTTGGGATGGATTTCATCTTTTTCTTCTACGTTATTATTTTCACATTCATTGTCACTATCAACTTTTGTAACATCTATTTTAGAATTATTATCATCTTTATCAGTAAGATTTGATGACATCAGTTCTCCAGGAGAATCTGGCAAATCACTGGGTGATATCAATCCGCTTGTAAGAGCACTAAAGAAAAAGAAAATACAATTTTTAAATTATATTTTATGAGATATTTAATTTCATGAAGATTAAATAAATAAAAAGAAAAAGTACTAAGAAATAAGTACTGTTAAATATTTGCACAGTATTTTACAGTACTTATTAAAATTAGTAACAATCATTAACTAATATTACGTCATAATAAATAAGATAAGCATGTCTCCAGATCACCTCTAGGAGTGAATTGCAGATTGTTGGTAATTGCCCAGAGCATAGTTTTAGTGCAACCTCAAATCTTAGTCTGAATGTGAAGCAATGAAAATTTGGTGATTCAGAAAAACCACCAAGATTATGTTATAGGAGGTCCAAAATTATAAAACAGTTGAAAATTACATTTTTTTTCTTACTTGTTCATACTGCTAAAATAGCACAACTATTTAAATATCAGAAACTATGTGTTTTTATTTGAATATTAATCTTGGAAAAGTAAAAATATAAAATAATTAACAAAAATTTGGTATTTAAAATCTATCTTCAAATAAAATGACGAGTTAATGTGCTCTTAATGAAATCAATGTTTTTGCTAATATTTCATTTTGGCAGTCAAACTGACTGACAGAAATAAATAAATAAAAAGATTTCAATGTTTGCGAGTGCAGCATAAATTTTATGTCATTAAACTTAATTTTAATCATATAAAAAAATATTACCACCAGGAAACATATTTGAAAGTAAAGAAATATGTGTGTCTGATGATGAGATTACACTTTTTTTTTCCATGATCTAATATTTAAAAATCTGATGACAAAACAACAGAATAATCTACTTAGCAAAGCCATGTTATCATGCTATAACAAAAAAATTCAGATGACATTATTCTTATATTAGTTAAATTTATATGCTTAAAATTCTTTGTGTTTCTTCTTTAACACTAACACCACATAACTATAAAGCAGGTTCAGAAATTTTTGTTCTTTAAATTCATGTTTCTTATATTTTTCTAACTAACATATACCTATTCATTTTATGCATATATTACAAAATTTAAATCTCAGGCATTAATGAGTTAATAAAAAAAAAGTTTAATCATAACTTTAAGGTTGTTTTCGACTTCTTTAGATCTTCTTGTTTAAAATAATTAAATAAAACTTCAGCATGTATTAATGCTCATTGTGACTTATTTTTTTGCTGAAGTATAAAGAACACTTTTATCGTTTGCAAAATATTTCCCAGCTTCTGAACCACAAGTGACACACAGTAATATTGTTGTTATTCAAAACTTTATGACATTACTTTTAAAGAATACAGTGTGTTTATCAAATCTGTAAGGATATTCTAACAATGTTTTTTTTTAAGAGGGGGGGGGGGATGCTTGCATCCCAGATAATCCAATCCCAGTTAATTGAGAGAGTCTACTGTATTCATCGAAGAAAACATTTTGTTTGAGTTAAGAACAATTTGTTTTTAAACAAAAATTTTCTGACTTTATAATTATAATTCAGAATATTTGAATATTGGAAAGTGTTTCAATATCTTAGCAGACAGATAACAAGATTTTTCTTTATTTGCATTTCTTTTTTTTTTTTTTTTTTAACTAAGAAGAACTTTTATAGTTTGATACTAAGTTAACAATTCATTTATTTTAACATATAGATAGCATATAACATTATCTATAGCTGTGCTTGCTGTCAACAAGTAATAGTATTCACTATGTAGCATATTCCAGCGATGAATTAATCATTTGAAAAATTTTCTTCAAACATTTTTGTTTCAGTTTCTTTTTAAGATACTTTCTCTATATAAGATTTTTAAGATAAAAAATTTAATAATATTTCTGTCAAAGAATATGAATGTTTAAGTAAATATTTAAATATACTAAGATAAAAATAAAATTATGTAATTTTTCCAATGTTTTATTAAAAAATATATTTCTAAAATATTATTATTAATTCAGATGGTAAAAGATAGTTGCACAATTTTTAAAGCAAACAATATTTAATGGTGATTCATTACATTATTATTATTATTAAACAATCTATACTTTAGTAACTAAAATCATTATTCAAAGCCTTTTACCATGAAAAATATTTGCTTTTAAATTTGAACATAAAAGCTAGTATATTGTTACAACTTAAAAAAAAAAAAAATTATAAAAAAATCATTCTAAAGTTACTATACCTGAAAACACTCACAGAACTTCTATCATCCACAATAGACTGTTGTTCAAAACTAGTCAGAGATTCAATTGAACTCGATCGGGAAAACATTAAAGGTGATGATGCTTTTGAAATATCAGTGCTATTCCTGAAGCTGACACTCTTCCCTAAAATATTAAATATATGTAAATGTACATATTTCATCAATTATCAAAAGCTTGCTCACCAAATTAACGTCTTAATTGAAAATCAGACATAATTAAAATCTAGAATCAGACATTTTTTTAAAACATAATAAATAAAAACGAAGTATTTAACTTAAATTAATATAAATTGAAAAAAAAAAATTGACATTACTTCGTGCGTCATTGTTTAACTTTTTCGGACGGGTACCCGGCTCTCCTCAGAACGATATCCTCTGTGGAGGACTTGAACTTGACTGCTGATGGATCTTCTTTCCCCATAAGGTGGCGCCACACAGTTGGGTGCCACTGCGCTGCTGTCATTGCATGCCTCTCTATTGGTTGTAATTTCAACTGACTCACGAAACATCGCATAATAATAATCATCATAGTTAGCAATTTTACTGGCTTTATCAAATTCAGTTTTAATATCTTGTTTACTAAACGTTTTGGCTAAGGCTGTATTAAATTTTCCCGTTTTTATATCATTTTTGTGCTCATTAATTTTTGTTTCAATTTTTCTTTTTGTAACACCAATATAAGATCCTGGTTTATTATCTTGATTTTTAAAAGGAAATTTATAAATTCCTGCAGTTTTAAAGCGGGGATAGGGCCTTTATCACTTCTAACTTCTAATCAACTGAAAAATATTTCTATTAGGTTTGATCGGGATGTTTACGCTGTACTTATTTGGTACATTTTTAATTCTATTGGATGCTCTGCGATCATATAGTACAGAAGAAGTAAATTTTAAGGGTGGTTTTTGAAAACTGGGTATATTATCAGGAGTTTTACTTTTAATTAGTTTATTAACAATTTTAACTGGGTATACTGCTTTTCTAATAAAAACTTTAATTAAATCTAGTTCATTTTTAAGATCTTCAGGTTCGCTACATATTAGAAAGGCGTGATTAATATAAGAACGTATTGCATTGGTTTTATAACGATATGTCGTTTTGTAATTGTAGTGGATAATTTCGTTACTATTAGTCTGTTTGCGGTATACGGTGGTTTTAATTTTATTGTCTGTACGTGTAATTTTAACATCTAGAAAATTAATTTGTTTGTTAATTTCTCCTTCGCAAGTGAATTGGATATCCAGGTCATAACTATTAATTTCATTTAGTATTTTGTTAACATCAAATTTTTTATCAATGACGGCAAAAACGTCGTCTACGTATCGGTACCAAACAAGAATTTTATTTTTTGAATTCCGCAATAAAGCCCGAAATGGATGATCCCATAGGGACGCCTTTCTTCTGTTGATAAATTCTTCCATTAAACTTAAAATAGTTTTCCTTTAACAAAAAATTCGTAGCTGCATTGAGTGTTTGGGCTATTTCAGGGTCGGAGTAGTAATCATTAATTGTTTTGTTAACTATTTGCCAAGCTTCATTTATGTTTATAGACGGGTATAAGTTAATTTCATCGAAGCTATCAAAGTGATAGTTATTTTTATTTTCAATTTCTCTTAATTTTTTGACAGACTTCTGTAGATTCTAATGAGTGCTGCGAGGGGGGAATAATGTTACGATAGATTTTTGCTATATATTTTTCTAAACAATAAGTAGGAGCTTTGTTTTTATTAACTATGGATCTGAACTTTGGGAGGGGGGGTATGATACTTTAAACCTACCGAAAATGAGGGGAGTATTAGTTGCATGGTTATGAATTTTTTTATTTTTTTTTTTTTGGGGAGGGGGGGGGGACGTTATCTGGCCATTTCAGACCCGTAGTTAATAAAAACGAAGCTCCTACTTATTGTTTAGAAAAATATATGGCAAAAATCTATCGTAACATTATTCCCCCCTCGCAGCACTCATTAGAATCTACAGAAGTCTTTGTCAAAAAATTAAGAGAAATTGAAAAAAAAAACTATCACTTTGTTAGCTTTGATGTAATTAACTTATACCCGTCTGTAAACATAAATGAAGCTTGTCAAATAGTTAACAAAACAATTAATGATTACTACTCCGACCCTGAAATAGCCCAAACACTCAATGCAGCTACGAATTTTTTGTTAAAGGAGAACTATTTTAAGTTTAATGGAAGAATTTATCAACAGAAGAAAGGCGTCCCTATGGGATCGTCCATTTCGGGCTTTATCACGGAATTCAAATTAAGATTGCTTGAAAATAAAATTCTGGAAAATTCAAAAAATAAAATTATTTTTTGGTACCAATACGTAGACGACGTTTTTGCCGTCATTGATAAAAATTTTGATATTAACAAAATACTAAATGAAATTAATAGTTATGACCTGGATATCCAATTCACTTGCTAAGAAGAAATTAACAAACAAATTAATTTTCTAGATGTTAAAATTACACGTACAGACAATAAAATTAAAACCACCGTATACTGCAAACCGACTAATAGTAACGAAATTATAAACTACAATAGCAAAACAACATACCGTTATAAAACCAATGCAATACATTCTTATATTAATCGTGCCTTTCCAATATGTAACGAACCAGAAGATCTTGAAAATTAACTAGATTTAATTAAAGTTTTTACGAGAAAAGCAGGATACCCGGATAAAATTGTTAATAGGGTCAGGTGGGGTAAAATAGATCAAAAACAGCATATTTTAACATTTGCACTTAAACAACAGAAAATTTATTGGTTCCATTTGTTAAAAAATTGCACAAAATATGCAAATGAATATTCCTCATGACATTTTACAAGAAATATCTCTAAAAATAATAATAATAATAATAATGATAATTTGTACTGAAAAATAATTTTTAAAATATGCTGTTTGTGACTTATTTTACCCCATGGGTTGGGGTAAAATAAGTCATCCTTTAAAACTGTTTTAAATTTTAATACAATTTACTTTATGCAAATAAAATTACAAATACACATTCCTTTTTTTGATAAAAACTTAATTTTGTGTTCTCTCGAGAAAAAAAAATGTCTCTATGGTCAGGGGCCGCTTTACAATTTTGGCGGCCCTAAGCAACAGATTTTTCGCGGCCCTCTCTAATAGACATCACGCCAGGGCAGCTTATAGATTTTATGTGACCCCAAGTAAATTTTCTCACGTTGATCCCCCCCCCATCTTCCCTTACAAAAGAAAAAGCTACTATATTAAGATTCAACTTATTCTAATATTATAAGTTAATATAAATTTTAATAACATTTTAATTTTTTTTTCTTTATTTTTGGTAAAAATTGAATTTGATCTGGCATATTTAGAAATAAGAAAAGATAAACAAGTTCAATCAAACCTTCAGCTTTTCATACCTGACTGTGCTAAACGTTCGATTGGGAAAATGCCTTAAAATTTCTGTATATACTAATCTCCATTCTCTACATATCACATATATTGATGTACAATGAAACTGCTGTACATCAATACTGTTATATCTGTATATGTACTCATATACCATGTACAGCTTGTACCATAAAATGTTTGGCTGAAAATCTGAGTAAAAACTATTGCAACGGAATGAAAAAGAACATTTTTGCATGGCCAGAAGAAAAGGGAATTTGAAATCTGTCATTCCTTCACCATTGCTTAGCTATCAGATTGCGGCATTGCATCCAAAAACGGAGTGAATCTATCAAGTTGCTGCATTTTTACTACCGAAAAAGTTCAAGAGTGAATAATAATAATATTAAAATATTACTGTTATTATTATTTTTTTTAATTAGTTATTTTTATTATAATTTTAATCTTTCCATAATAAATGATAATTTTACATTAAACCAAATAACAAGAATTCGTTTCATTTTTTAAACAAGAACGAAGAACAATTAGGTTCGCATAGAGTATTAATATTTTCCAACTGTATGCACTTGTTGCCTCGTTTAAGCTTTAATGTACTTTGCCTATGATATCACACAACGGAAAAAAATACAGACAAACTAACTGAATTCATAATCACTCCAAAACATTGTTGAAAAGTGCTAAAAAACCTTAACACAAGCGGGAATGCAGTTCTAGCAATTTCCAATTGTAGCTCTTAAGCTCTTATAATGTGTTTGAATACTTTGGTGTGATCCTGTAAATCTTAATGCTAAACATACCATATTATATAGATTTTTTTTTTTTATTATATGAATAATAAATCTAAATTTTAATACGAGTTTCGTTAACTTTATAGAAAATAGTTAAAAATGCTTTCCCCCCCTTCACTTTTGCTTGAACCTTTTCTTTAATATATATGTGAAATAAAATTTTTATTAATTCATTTCTGAGTGGATTGATTTATCAGATGAAATTTTGTGTTGGCTATTATTAATTGTAAACTAATCACTTTTGAACACAATTACGAAGCCTTTTCATTCATAAACGCGCGACATAATTAGATATTCTTATTTAGCTATAATGATACAAATTGACTGGTAGGGTTTAAGACCGATTGACTTCGCTAAGGTCAGGAGCCTATAGGTAGAATGCCCTGCGAGGGGTTCTTTCTAATGGGTCCTAGCCTGTATTTACGTGAGTTTCGGAGAAAACCACGAAAAATTTCGAACGGCTAGATTGGTGAGTGCGATCTGGGCACTTTCCATCTACCGGCTTTGAGCGCAGAACCGCTCAGCCACTCGTGGGCCTATGATGCGAATCAAAGTAGCGTTTAATTTTTCTGCATGAAAGTAAAGCCTTTTGCAAAAAGACTAATGTCGACGCATGGAACAGGTTTTCAAGACACCATAGGTGAGAAAAAAAAAAAAAAAAAAAAAAAAATCGCCCTTATGTTACATAAATTTACTCTTATTTATTTATTTATCTTAATTTACATATTTTATGTATTTTAAATCTATTCTTAAGACCTTTCTGAAATCTGAACAATTTTCTGACTTGTTTACGAAGTTATTTTTTTTGCAAATGTACAAAACTTTCAGGATTTTTTTTATTTAGATAGTTATAAATTTAATAGTATTTTTTTTTTTTTTCTATTTTCTTATTCTTAGTTCTTATTTTATTTTCTAGTTCTTGATTATGGATGAATTTTATATAAGAGAATTTTAAGCTGAATGAGATTAAAAATGAGGCCGCCATGCGAAACTGTCAAACGGCGAAACTGTCCATCTACCGGCTTTGAGTGCAGAACCGCTCAGCCACTCGTGGGCCTATGATGCGAATCAAAGTAGCGTTTAATTTTTCTGCATGAAAGTAAAGCCTTTTGCAGAAAAGACTAATGTCGACGCATGGAACAGGTTTTCAAGACACCATAGGCGAGAAAAAAAAAAAAAAAAAAAAAAAAAAAATCGCCCTTATGTTACAGAAATTTACTCTTATTTATTTATTGATCTTAATTTACATATTTTATGTATTTTAAATCTATTCTTAAGACCTTTCTGAAATCTGAACAATTTTCTGACTTGTTTACGAAGTTTTTTTTTTTTGAAAATGTACAAAACTTTCAGGATTTTTTTTATTTAGATAGTTATAAATTTAATAGTGTTTTTTTTTTTTTTTTTTTTTTTCTATTTTCTTATTCTTAGTTCTTATTTTATTTTCTAGTTCTTGATTATGGATGAATTTTATATAAGAGAATTTTAAGCTGAATGAGATTAAAAATGAGGCCACCATGCGAAACTGTCAAATGCGCTAGTAATGTCAAGTAAAAGGGCTTCAAATTTTTCAGATATAATAAAACTATCGTGAATAAATTCTGTTATTCTGATGGGTGGTGGAATGTTTAGGTCTAAAACCAAATTGTTCGGACTGAAATTGCAAATCATCCAGCCCCTCCTCATCATTTTCCCCATTCAATTTGAAAAAACCTAGCTTA
Organism: Salticus scenicus; assembly: GCA_963930645.1. Lineage (NCBI taxonomy): Eukaryota > Metazoa > Arthropoda > Arachnida > Araneae > Salticidae > Salticus > Salticus scenicus. The sequence goes on from OZ005657.1 coordinate 163,359,857, forward strand.
CATTCATTACCACAATACAAATCAAAACACATATTTATTAAAAGTCAACATAACTTACAATTGCAATATTCAATTGTGAATTTCAGTGTTTTTTTTTTTGGGGGGGGGGGGGGGGGGCTTCAGCCCCCTAGCCCCCCCCTTAAATCCGCCACTGACCAGAACATCAAATTTTAATTCCCAACTGCGAAAATTCATCTTGGAAATTTTTACAAATTTTTACTTTAATAACACAAAGAAAATTCTTCATTTATTTCCTCTATTTTACACTTGTTCGCAAATTCTGATGGTAGTTTATTTTAAATGAGTGAAATTTCCTTGTCCTTGAAAGGGTTAAGGTGTTTTTATAACAAAGTTAAAATCTTTAAAGAAGGTTACTTTAAATTTGCAATTGAATATACACGTCATATTCCAAAAAGAGAAGGAAAAAAAAATCCAAGAATTTGTTTATGATTTTCACTTTTCTTCCATCCATTTTTTTCCCCCTTAAATTTTGGTCAGAGTTTCAATTTTTTTTTTTGCGGCCCTCCTTTTCCAGCAGCCCTAAGCGACCGCTTAGGTTCGCCTAATGGTAAAGCGGGCCCTGTCTATGGTCCATCATTAGTTCAGGAAGAACATTTGGAATGTACGATGCATCTACATAAAAAATATCTTTCTCTGGAAAATCCAAGAGGAGCTTCCATTTAAACTTTTTTTTATCCCTTCAAAATTTTCAGAATATTCATGATTGTGTGAAAGAATGATGCCATGAAATATTTTATTTGATTTTTTCCCAGGAAATTCTACTTTAACACATTTACCAACTCACGGTTCATACTCAAATATGGGAAAAAAATTCCCTGAGTTCCCAGACAATTTTCAAGAAAATATTAGCGACATATTACAAAAATCGCTCCTCTAGACAGGACAAAATACAGCTACTTCCACTGTATGATGTCATATTACTGCCGATCATGATAGAAATTCAGGTAGAAATCATTATTTATGTGCGTATTTTCATAATACTTAAATCATTTAAATTTTGATATGAAGCTAAACAAGAAAACAACTTGGGAAAATCAATTATAAAACCTGGAAAAACAAACGTTTTTTTTTCTCTCAACGAAAATTTTTATTTTCCTTGAGTTTTCCCTGACTTTTTCTAACAAATTCCAAATTCCCTGTTTTCCAGGTTTTCCCTGAGGAGTATGAACCCTGCAACTTTTACGAATTGATTAGTATTAATGCTGTCCAAATTTCTTTCTTGAGAAAGACTTTTTTTGTTTCTTTTACATTTGATGTTTCTGTGATTTTAGCATCTCTGCTGATTTTTTTGTCATACAATCAATTGAAAAATAAAATGGTTGTTAAAATTACTCCTGTTTTCTGTTGTGTATGGGTTATTTTTCTGTGTGTATTTTTTAAAGCTTCTTTAGAAGACAATGTTTGATTGGGTGATAAAGTGTTTATAATAGCAGATTTTATGTACTTAAAAGGAGAATATATAATAAATATTATCCTGTTCCATGGCTGTTGAAGTCGCACTAGAATTAATTTGTCAAATTGGTGATTGATGATCTAGATTCATCCACTTTTGCATTTGAAGTTGATGCTAAACTGCAGAGTTTCACTCAGACAATTTTAGGAGAATGTTGTGTCCTGCCTGCCCTTTGTATGAAAAATTGGCACACTTCTTAAATAACCTCGAATTAAACAACTTTTTGAATTTCACCTACAAACTGAATGTTTTGATTCAATTTTAATATGTATTGCTTTTTCTCTTAACATTAAATTATTTTATATCTATGTCTATGTGTATGAAATAGCTCCAGAACAATATATAGCTTAATTTTAAACTAATACATTAAAAGAATACATATGGAGTTATTTAAAACACAAAAAAAAGTAATTAGTTACTTAATGTTTGCTAAGCCTAACATGATTCAACATCTGACCTATTTTACCCCACATGTGTTTTTTTACTCCATTTTTTTTTTTTTTTTTTTTTTCCCACAAAAGTTTAGGAAATTCATCTTAAGAATGTGCTTTTTGGAATATGATAAGAAAATACTGTAAAATTTGCTTTTGAATTAGTTAAAAACCAAAGTTTTTCTTAGCAACACATTCGAGTTACTAATCCGAAACACACAAATAATTACTAGCTGTAACTAAAAAGTATCAGTTACAGTTAATTTTGCACAAAATGATATAAGACTAATATAAATAATATATAAAACCAGCAAAATTGGAATTTAAAAAATGTTTGGGTGTTTTTTTAAAGAGTTTTTTTAAAACTGACCTATTTTACCCCTGACTTATTTTACCCCACCTGACCCTAAACTAATTAAAAGTGAAAGTAAAACTCTTGATAATATAATATACCCAGTTTTCAAAAACCACCCTTAAAATTTACTTCTTCTATACCATCATATGATCACGGAGCATCCAATAGAATTAAAAATGTATCAAATAAATACGGCGTAAACATCCCAATCAAACCTAATAGAAATATTTTTCAAGTGATTAGAAGTGATAAATACCCCATCCCCCCTTTAGAAACTGCAGGAATTTACAAAATTCCTTTTAAAAATCAAGATAATAAACCAGGATCTTACATTGGTGTTACAAAAAGAAAAATTAAAACAAGAATTAATGAGCACAAAAATGATATAAAAACGGGAAAATTTAATACAGCCTTAGCCAAAACATTTAGTAAACAAGATATTAAAATTGAATTTGAAAAACCAGTAATATTGCTAACTACGATGATTATTATTACACAATGTTTCGCAAGTCAATCGAAATTACAACCAATATAGAGGCATGCAACGACAGCGGCGCAGTGGAACCCGACTGTGTGTGACGCCACCTTATGGTGAAAGAAGATCATCGTCAGTCAAGCTCAAGTCCTCAACAGAGGATGTCGTTCTGCGAAGAGCCAGATACCCGGCCGAAAAATTTAAACAACGACGCACGAAGTAGTGTCAAAGGTTTTTCAATTTATATTAATTTAAGTTAAATACTTCATTTTTATGTATTATGTTTAAAGTTTAATGTCGAAACCTGGACATTTTTGTGTTTTTGCCTGTGGTTAAGAGAGACTTGAAAGCCATCTGCGTCCGCAAATGTTGTTTGCCTATTGTAAATAAATTTCTTTAAAACTTTTTATGCAGTTGAATATTTATAGGAATTAAATTATAATTTTATAGACTGTTTAAAATTAAAATCATTTAAGTACATTTAACCTTTTCTTAAGAAGTGTATAACTGATGTTTTTTAGAAGCATTTTATATATTTTGCATCTAGGTTTGAGTTTTCTAAATGATTAGCCACCTTTTTAATGAATGGAAGAATATTAATAAAAAACTTGCTAAATCAGAACAGAAGATTTAACTTTTTGAATGATTGTAAACATTTTAAACTTACCCCGACCTTTTTAAAGATTAGTAATAAATTTTTAATTGATAATTTCAATGATGACATACGTAAATTTGAACACAAAATACTAAATAAAGTAATATGGAAAAGAAAAGCTGAATTTTTTTAAAATAAGAAATTATGGAATAATTAAAGCTGCTGAAATTCTTAATGTCACACATTTGAAAAAATGGACTTCATTTAGTGAGAAAATTAATCAATATTATGAAACTGAAAAAAACGCAATAGTAAATAAGCAAAATAAAAAAATTAAATTCTGGCTTAAAAAAAGCAATTACAAACCTAGTGTAAGAAACACAATACCTTTTATTAACTTGTCTAATGCTAAAATTAATAACCATCAAAATGAACTTCTTAAATTGGGACCTAAATATATTCTTGACCAACCCGTAAATATTATTAAAAATAGTATCGCAAAAATAGAACTATTACCAGTTACTATTCGGTATTCAGAAGATGACACCAAATATTCGTTTTGGCTGAATACCTTGATATTCAGTGACCGAATAATGGAGTTAAATTTAAAATGAAATTGGTAAAAATATTTTTTATCATATAAAAGTAAAATTAATTTGATTTTTTTTTAATCATCAATAATTTTATGAATAATATATTCAAATTAGTAAAGAACAATTTATAAGTTACTTATTTAAAAATAATTTCTGTATTTTGGAAAAAGAACAAATATATTTTATTTAACCTTCATTTCATCAGTAGTTGAAATTTCAAAAAAATATTTTATTCGGGACTTGTTCTCTCAAATTTATTTTTTAAGTAGAAAAAGGAATTATATTTAAAAATTATTTTTGAGTTTTCAGATACATAGTACGCTTACAAATATGTGTGTGTGAGCTTGAGCTTATTGTATCTATTATACTAAATTAAGGTGTATCTATTTGACTAAAAAAAATATTTTGACTATAAAATTTACCTTTTAATGCTTAGATTTTATACTGATGTTTTTTAATGTTAATTGTATTCTTTTTAAATGTAATATATGTTAAAATAAATTAAGTTATTCTTTGTTCAGGTTGAATGATTCATTTTTCTTATGGGTTTGGCTAGCTGAATTTTTTTCCTGTGGGTTGGGTTCCAGTTGGGTTGACTGATTTATTTTTCTTGCGAGTTGAGTTTGGATTAGATTGAGTTAATTTTTTTCCCACAGGTTGGGTTGAGGTTCAAGTGGTTAAATTTAGTTTTCAACAAGTCGGGTTGAAATTTCATCATAATACACAGAAATTTGCTTGATATAATTATAAACATACAATATGATTAAATATACATATGTACACATATCGAAGACATGCAATAAACAAAGAAAAATCATACATATATATATATATACTGTGGTGGCTCGTGCCCAGTCCATTGCATGATGTGTGAAATATATTCATAATTCAAACACAAAAAGAATAAATTATTTAATGGGGAAAATTCTATATATATTTTTTTTTCCCTTTAATATTCGGTGTGTGTGAATATTACAAAATTTTACAATGTTACAATATCAAACTTTTTAAATTAAAATTTTTCTACATGCACTTTTTTTTTTTTTTTTTTTTTTAAATACTTTCATGCATAATAACTCTAAATCTTTTATCTATAAAGGAAAACATTATAATATATTTAATATACATGTTTCTTGTACGTTCGTTTTTAAAAGCACAACCAAAATATAAGAAATTAAATTAAAATTAGAAATTTCATAAACATTAAATATGTATACACATTTTTAAAATGAAGAATTTTTTAATTAAAGTGTGTGATTTTATTTTTTTTATATTCTAGCTGATTTTAAAACTATGATATAGGACAAATGTACATAAAATTTAAAATCTTTAGGTGATTTTGTAATGCATGTTTAAATTAAAAATAAAGCCTGTATAGAAAATTCAGTTTAAAATTTTATATTCCTTCAACAATAACAATACAAAATTTTATAATTGTCGCAATAAAAAATTAATGTCTAACATTTTATTTCTTTGCATAATGTTGAGTTAAAAATACACAAAGACAAAAAAAAAGTGTGTGTATTGATACATATATTTAATAAGGATTGATTTATCCTTTAATAATAATAATAATTTAGAAATATATATTTTTTTAAATAATCAATATTAACTTATGTAAATACGATTATTATTATTAAAAATACTTTAATCAAATATTATTTGACTGAAAAAAAAAATAATAATTAAAAATATTACACTAAATCATATGATTTTTTTTTTTTTTTTTTTAATAATAAAAATATATACAAATTTAGGCAGACAAAACTATTCAAGTATTTAAATCTAATTATTATTTATACAAAAATAAAAATTCTGCTCACTGAGTTTTTGTCGAGCCTTTCAATTACTTTCTCATTAAACTCTGGAATTGTGGAAATCTGTCTTTGTGGATTGCGAGATCTGCAAGAGTATTTAATCTTTACTGTCCCATAGAATTTCTCAAAAATGTTTTAATCCTCTTGTCAATAAATAGTCAAAAGAATTCATTTCTTTTACTGTTAATTTTTAAACAATCAGATTTATTTGGAAAAAAAAACATCAAAAAAGTCTCCTCTTTTTCATTATCAGTAGAAAAATAAATAAATAAAAAGTACTGTGAAAGTCGCCAAATTCTTTTCATGACCCGTATGGTTAATATACAGGGTGTTTATAAAGTCCCAGACCCATTTTGATGTTTAATAACTCATAAAATAATGAAGATATAAACAAACTTATGGCATTTATTGATGGAATAACTCATATATTTCCTTTTCAGGTTTGAATATCTTTACTTTTGTAAATATCGTCTGCGAGTGTGGTTAATTTCAGATAATTTCATTTTCCAATCTAAATATCTGCATCCTTTCATGTTTCTGGCATTGTTAATCGCCATAATGTGCGCATATGGGGATCCGAAAACCCCCATGAATACCGTGAGGCACAAAGGGATTCCCCAAAGGTTAATGTGTGGTGTGGACTAATGCACGACCGAGTCATTGGGCCTTTCTTTTTTACAGAAAACACGGTCTCATCAGTCGTATACTTAGACATGTTGGAAAACTTCGTATTTCCATAACTAGAAGAGCTTCAACCACATGTCTTTTTGCAACAAGATGGTGCACCACATTGGGGTACCATCGTTCATAGTTATTTGAATGACCATTTTCCAGGAAGATGGATTGGGCAAGGAGGTCCAATTCCTTGGCCACCCAGATCACCTGATATAACACCGCTGGACTTTTTCCTTCGGGGATTTGTAAAGGACAATGTTTACAGGAAGAGAGTGTCGAACATTGATGACCTAAAAGTGAGAATTACAACTGCAATAGCCTCTGTGGATGCCGACATGCTTGCCGCCACCTGGCGTGAAATTGACTATCGACTTGATATTCTCCGTGCGACGAAGGGGGCACACGTGGAAGTTCATTGACAAGGGTCATGAAACTTTGAGTCTATCTAATCATTTATGTTATTAATTTTAATCTATCTTTATTATTTTATGAGTTATTAAACATTAAAATGGGTCCGAAACATTATAAACACCCGGTATTTTAAAAGAGACTTAGTTATTTTCTATTAGACTACCTCCAGGGGCCAATTCACCAAGTGCCCCTGATACTTTAAAAGTATAGGAATATTAACACTGATAAAGCTCTTCTTCGCCAAATGTTTTAACCCGCTGTTCCATGCACAAAGCAGTAAATACTATAATAATTAATGCACAAGATCGGGCACAAATTTTAGTGCTCAAACACCTGAACCCTGAATAAGAAGTAGCTGTTAGCTCTTCTGGCATCTAGAAAAGAAAAGCAAACAAAGGGTCAAGCAAACTTGATGTCCGAGAAGAATAAGAGAAAATTGGAATGCACGCTTTGAACTTGATACATATATTTTTACAAGAGTAGGAATAAATAAATAAATATTATTTGATTTTTAACAGAAAGAAAAATTCAAGTGGGGCCAGGCCCCAGGTGCCCTTAATGATGGACCACCACTGTATATATATATATATATATATAACTTAAAGTATATTTTTGTACTCTTGAAGTACACAACACACATAAATGGTTAAAAATTATTAATTCACTTTTAGTGTATCAGCAACTGCATTTTTACTTTTTTTTTAATGATTTACCAATCTATGACAATGAAAATTTACATTATTTTATAACTTAAAAAAGTTTTGCATGATTTTTGGATGAATTATTAAATTTGATTTAGTTTTTGTGTTTCATGCATAAAGAAATCGTGTTTGTGTTGATATATATATATATATATATATATTTATTTATTTTTTTTTTTTTTTGGTTGAGTTGATTTTAATCTAAATTCATTGAATCAATGCTACTGTGAGATGAACATTCCATAGCAAGAACACAAACACTATGCAAAATTAATAGTTGAATGATGATTTGACTAGTTTTTGGTGTTTTGTACAAAGAAAGGTAATGGCAGTTATGAAACAGAAAGGCTCATTTTTTAATAGCAAAAGTTTTTTATATATTTCTGCTAAGAAAATATAATATGGATTGCACAGATTTTCAAATGTTTAACACTTTATATTTTCTAAGATATTATAACTATTAAGAAACCCTATTTTTATCTGTAAAGATTCAATTTTTCGAGAAAAAAACTGCTTTTTTTTTCGCAGCCTCAAAATTTCTTGAAATTTTACATCTTTAAACATTCCATAGCTAATATATTAAATTCTGCTTTTTTCCTAACTTATAGCTGAAATACTGAATTATCTTTTTTTTTTTTTTTCTTTTTTATGACTTTTTTTTTTTTAGCCTGCCTGATTGCAAACATGCATAATATTTCTTGTGCAAATTGCAAAAAATTTAAAATCGTTTTGTTACTGATTAAATTTATGTTTAAATTGCAGGTAATTTGTTAAATATGTGATTATTTTTCACCACCAATCACTGTTAAACAGGCAATTTTATTGCTAATCGACAAAATTCATACTTTTTTCAAAATTAATGATTGTTTAGCAACCAATCAGCAAAATTCCAGACTTTTTTTTTTTTTTTAAATGTCTAATTGCTAATCTACTTATATGGCTGACAAAAAGCTAATTTATCATCAGAACTCTTTAAAAAAGATTTTTAAATATATGATGCAAATTAGGAAAACAGTCAAAAGCTTCAAATTAAATAAAAATTATAACCTAAAAATCAAAGCAACAGTTTTTAATAAGCTTATATAAATTTACATTTTTTCCCCCATAATCTTTAACTAGTATGTTAAAAAATAGCCATATTAATCACAAATTTTAAAAATATATAAACTATACCATTGAGTAGCATAAGTATGTGTTGTTGTTTGAAAATAGCTTTTTCTCGACGTTCAGGATGAATTTCGTATTTCTTTAACACAAAAGTTATATGTGGAAGATTTTCGCTGCAAGAAAAGTCTTCACCTAGGCACAAATCTAGAAAAAATATATGACCAGCTGATGTGCCAACTTCCACAATACCAAACATGTATCGAAGTTGCATAAGAGTTTCCATACATGCACCTCCATTGCCACTTATAACTTCAAGACTAGTAACCTATTAACATACAAAGAAAAAAAAATTATAAACCACATTTTTTTCTCAGTTACTGAGTGTATAAATATGACTGTGTCCTTTGTAATAGATAGGGTTGTGATAGAATTTAGACGGCACAGCAACATTGTCACAGAAAAGAAACTGTCACTTGCAGAAAGATTTCTTTATAATAATTAAAGATATTCGAAGATTTCACTAACAAATATTCTGACACAGGAGGGATTAAAAGTACAACTTACTTGCAAATAAATCAGGAGAATTGTCTTTAAAAGGTTTGATAACAACTTTTAAAATTAGTGCGTAACCTCTGACCAATATTTAAGAAATATACCTATATTTTTAGTTTAGAAATCATGCTGAATTTTGTGCCAAACAAATAACATTTGTAGGAAATTCTGTTATACTATTTCACTGCAAAGAAAGCAGCAACAGAAACATATCAATTGCTGCTAGACATTTATGATGAACACACCTAATCAAACACAACTTGCAAAGAATGGTTTTGGCAAATAATGAATTAATATACATGACAAAAAACATAATAATAATAAAAAAAAAAAACTATGCAGATTATGAACTGTTGCAACCCAATCAAACAAATCAACAGTGAACAATATGAGCAACAGTTGATTAATTTGAACAAAGCATTGATGGAGAAACATACAGAATATGGTAAAAGAAATGACAAAGTTATTTTCAAACATGATAATCACTTAGCTAGTATGTGTTGTCCCATTTGCTATATTTATCAGATGTTGCTCATTCAGACTACTATCTGTTTTGCTCTGTGCAGAGCTACCCTTGTGGAGAAGAGTTCAATTCCCATGCAGATATCAAAAAATGACTTTATAACTAAATTGTATTTAAATATTTTGAACAACCAGACTTAATCTGTATGAAGAACGTTTTATTGCCTGAAAGACGGACAAACACTAAAGTTATTGCAGAGTTTCCCCCAGACAGTTTCAGAAGAGTGCTGTGCCCTGCCTGCCGAATGACTGAAAAAACAACACCCTTCTTGCTCCTCATCTAAAATAATTGCACCCTTCTTGTGCTTAAAAAAAGTTGCACCCTTACTGCCTGAAAATAACCTTCAAACTGAAGATATGTTATACACAAATGCAGGGGTGCAGAATATGTCCGAGTGCGCGAACGATGTTCAGAGGAAATTTTGAACCTTTATTTTCTTATGTGAATTTCTTTTAAATAACCATTATATACCCCCCCCCCCCCCAAAAAAAAAAAAAAAAAAAAAAAAAAAAAAGGTGTTAAATTATTTTAAGTTTGATGATAAATATTTGGTAATTAATTCAGGTTAGAGAAAATATCAAATCTCCAACTTTTTTTTTTTTTTTAATCTAATTAGAATCATTTCACAAGAATCATTATCCAATCCACATATAAACACTTTAATGACAAGAGACTGGAAGAAATGATACATTTGTTGTTTGTTTACTTCAGCAGATACTGAAAGGGAGGGAAGAAGGGAAAAGAGAAGGGAAAAAAGAAAACATTTTGCAGTGTTTTGAATCTCATTAAAACGATATACAGAATTTCAGTTATCAGTTTTGATTGTACATTCAAACAATTGCCACCCCCTTTCCCAACCAAACCACACACACAAAAAAAGAAAAAGAGAGAGAAAGAAAAGAAAAAGAAAGAAAGTATTTGAGCAATTAGCTATGATTAAATATAAATTTTTGAATGAATTACTTTTTTTGTGTTTTAAAGTTTAGTTTTCATTTAAGTATTTTAATTTTAGCAATTAATTAAAACTGTTGTTCTTTTACAGATGTTTACAGGAGCCCAATCATTTCATATTAATTGTTATTAAACTAAAATTCTGCTTATATTTTTTACACAATTTAAAAGTACTTTGCATTAAAGTAACATACATATAAATCTTATATATATAGTATATATTTTTTTACACTTTTTTCTGCATTCAATAGAAGAAAGTATTAGATTCATAAAAATTTTCTACTTCCGGTTTTCGATGGATTTACACGATATAAGAGGTCCAGAACATGATTTGATCATTTTTAGAAAATATCTGTCCACCTGTCTGTGTGTGAGAAAAAATTTTGTGGCGACTGTATCTCAGGAACTACTGCACAGAATTGCATATAAATTAATTTGCAAATGCACCTTGACATAAATTAGTGTCAATCAACTTTCGGTGCCAATAGCTCAACAGGTGGTGCTGCTACACAGCGATTTCCACAATTTCAGGGAAGACTATAATATCTCAGGAACTACACCACAAAATTGCATAAAAATTTATATGCAGATGCATCTTGATATAAGTTAGTGCCTATGAACTTTTACTACCAATTACCCAACAGGTGACGCTGCTATATATCTATTTCTATGATTTCAGGAAACACTATATCTGTGGAACTACTGCACAGAACTGCATATAAATTTTATATGTAGATGCACCTTGGCATAAATTAGTCTATGTCAACTTTTCGGGCCAATCGCTCAACAGATGGCACTGCTATACAGCAATTTCGGCAATTTAAGGGAAAGCTATATTTCAGGTTCTATTATGTATAATCAAATAAAACGACTTATGGAAAGACCACTATTAGCCATTATGTTGATTAAATTGGGTGCATATATGCAGTAGATTGCACTGTTTTACTGCAATTTTCCCCGAGAACAGGAAAGATGTCATTTACATGGTAAAAATTAACTTCCATTGGTTATTTAAGTGTAGTACCTCTCTGAGATGAAAATTGTCTGCATTAATAATGGATAAAAAAATAACAAGTTTGCCAGTGTCTGTACATTTTGTATTGTCTCATTTTTAAAGCATATAATTTTTTTTATCGGATTTGTGCAGCTTTTGTTCAGTTTTCTACACATTAGTTAAGTTACATACTGCTTACTTTTCTTATACTGTATCCCACAATAATTGTAATTCACCTTTAAAGAGAAAAACATAGAATTTTTATTAAATGACTATGATTCATGCATTGAAATTTTTTTGTCTTATTTTAGATTTCAAAATTCTGTAATAAAAAGGTATTTTAAATTTTTAAAGACAGTAAAGTGCAATAAAACAAAGCAGCATTAATTTATTTATAATTATGTATTATATAAGAATTACATTCTTCAAAAATATGTTAGTTAATTAGTCTAATTACCTTAAACTTTTTAATTTTCCATCTAGAGGTACATCAATTAATAGCAACACTAAATTTGTATGTAGTTAAAAAAAAAAAAAAAAAAAAAAAAAACATTAAAACTTGGAATATAGTAGCTTATAAAAATCTCCCTTAATATTTGGACTTAAGATTCCCCTTTAATCTCCAACCCCCCCCCCCCCCCCCCCCACACACACACACACACACACCAATAAAAAAGGTCAAACTTAAAAAAAGATTCTTGCGTTATTTTTAGGGAAATTTTGAATATGTTCAGGGGAAATTTCAGAGGTCTGAACATTTTCTGCAGCCCTGAATAAATGTATTGTGCATAACAAAACATTTGTTCATACATCAGTAACAAGCAAAATTAAGGTGTAAAGAAAGCTAAAATTTAAAACTTTTACTTCTATTTAACCTAAAATTGAAATTTTTAAATAAGTGTCTTGATTATAAATGTTAAATGTGCCCTTAAGAATGTAACTGCCCTCATGAATCGAGAAAATGCCCCCCCCCCCCCTTTTTTTTTTATTAGCAGCGCCCTGCTTTTTTTTTTAAACCTGGAGGGAAACTCTGGTTATTGAAGGGAAATATTTTGAATAAATCAATCTTTCATATTTATAACAAGTGTCTTTTTTCATTTAAAAAAGACAACAGAGTCATATTTATACATTTATAACAAATGAAAAAGAAGACAGCATTTTAAATTACAAAAATATTAAGATGAAAAAAATACACTTTGAAATAATAAATTAGATTTCATAGTACATTATTATCAATTCTAAATAACAATAGAATAACACTTATTTTTTTAAATGTTTAAAATTATTAACCATAAAGTATTTTAAAAGAAATTTTTCTACTTTTTTTTTTTTTTTTTTTTTTTTTCAAAACTAAAAGTTTCAATTAAATTTTAATATAAATTTGCTACAAATATAAACATTTGAAAGATATTTACTAAAATTTAAATGAAGATACAATATTCAAATTTTTAATTTAAAATTAACAAATGTTTCAACTGCAGCTGAATCTTAATTATAATATAGCAAACAGAAGACGGGAACTAACAAACTTTTGGAACACTAGAATGTTGGCTCAAGTAATTTTTTAAATACCATTAATTAGTGTAGCTATATTATTACTTCCATTACCCAACTACCATAGGTAATAGAACTATTGTATTCGGTCCAAAAATTCGATATCGAAATTTCACCTGATTTGCATGTTTTAAGGTCTCCTGAGTCCAAAAAAGTGTTTTTTGGCAATTGGTCAGTGTGTATGTGTGTGAGTGTGTGTATGTATGTGGGGAATCTTCTGGCTATTATATCTCAGAAACTAATAAAGATAGAACTACGAAACTTTAGAATTAAAACAGGTCTGGTGTACAGATAAATTTTTCAAAATTTGGTAAAAATTGGAAAAACAGAAGTGGGACATTGGAAACCGGAAGTGGTACTGTAAGTCAGTATCTCAAAAACGGCTCTAACGACTTTCTTCTAAGTTGCTATATAAACACTCTATTAGATGTCCTTTCGAATGATATAGTTGGTTAGTTCAGGAAAATTGATAGACGCCCTGTATAAATAGCTCAATTTCAGGCCTCGCAAGTGCTTTCCTTTAAAAATGGCTGCACGGATTTTTTTCAAACTTGCCATATTAACTGCCTTTTAAATATCCTTTTGTATGTAATTTTCTGGTCAATAATTGAGTATGCCAAGTTTTCACAAAAGTTGGTATCTAAAAAACAGCTCTGACGATTTTCTTGAAAATTGTTACATAAATCCATTTTAGATTCTTTCTTATGTATTACTTGGTTATTAAAGGAAAATTTTCAGTCATCCTGTTTAGATAGATCACTTTTAGATGTCGGAAATTAATGTTTCGAAAAATGGCTAAACCGATTTTTTTCTTCTTCCTATTTTTAAATTCGCTATGTAAATATATTTTACATATCTTTACATGTGTATAAGTTTTCTCTTACCAGAAAATTTTAGGTGTCTAATTTGTTAGGTGAAATTTGTCTTCCGATCATATTGTCACCAAAAAATGCACATGATACATGTAAGTAATGGAAGCCCCCTCACGTCCTGTGTGCTGCCTCAAAGTGGCGAGGGGGTGTGCCTGGGTGGAATGGGCGATGTACGTCGGGAGCTTTTTGCTCCTGGTAGGGTCACCCATGGCGAGAAGGCCATTCCGCTTTACCCAGCTAAATGCATACAGGCACCCCAATCCAAGGTGTTAGGTACCGTGCTGATGGATGAATGGCACCAGGGGTTATGGTGTCGTGAACGGTCCCCTCGAGGAACCAGGCGAAACCTCGTTGTAGTTAGCCTTACACCTGTATTGGGAGGCTATGCAGGTGTGGACCTCTCTTTCCTCCCAGTTCTGCGGTCCTGTATGGATTTATCTCTCTCTAAAGGACTGTCTGTGCAGTCAAATAAGGACGATGTTCCTTCGGGAACTCGTCATATTCAGGAGGAAACCTGCAAACCTTCTGGATCTACTATGGGGGCAGCAGGCTCTGGCCAGCAGCACCCTGGTGGACCCGCTGGTGAGCAGAAAGTACTCACAAAATCACAAAAGCGCAACAGAAGGAAGAGGTTGCAGAAGGGTTTACCGCCAAATACGGCTGGTGACCAAGATAAGGATGGTGGACGCAAGAGGCTTTGGTCACAAGTGTCAACTCCTTCTCCCAAGGTCTGTGAGATGACGAAGAAGCCTAAGCTTCAGTCATTTGCACAGGTAGCAAGGTCAACCAGGATGGCAGTGGTGAAAGAATCTTTTCCTTCCCACAGGCTAAATTCTTCGGAGGCCTTTGCTATCCAAGAGGAAATTTTGAGAAAGGGTGATTTACTTCCTGTGAGTGAACACCTTCCAAAATTAAGCAGCCCTACACTTGTCGATGGTGCTCTCATCTTTCAGTGTGATGACGCCTGGACAGTGGAGTGGCTGAAGAAGGAATTCGACCAAAACAAGAATGTCCTGAAGGAAGAGTCCCTGCGAGTCATTCTTGCGAGCGAACTTCCGAAGCCTGTGAAGGTAGATTTCAAAACAAAGGATGTAGTCAATAAGGAGCCCAAAGATCTCCTGAAGCGGATCTCTAGGTACAACCCAAAGTTGAAGTCTGAAGACTGGCGTGTTCTGCACAGGCTTGTAGAACCACAGTCCATTAGATGGATCTTTGAGGTTAGTATCGAGTCTGCTAGGGAAATCAGGGCTGCTGACTACAAAGCCTATACTGGTTTGGACAGAGGAGCCTTCAAAATTTTGAAGGATCCAAATGTACATACCCTTGCTGTTGCGCAAGATGTAGGTAGAGGTAAGGAGGATGAAGAGGATAGTGTCACTACTGGTGAAGCATCCTCTTCCAAGGTAAGTGAAACAGTTATTCAAACTAATATTGATTCGCTTACTTTAAGTGAGCTAGATATTGAATCTAACTCTGAAGGCACGCTTACTCCCTCATCACCTATGTCTTTGACTGAGGTTGAGGCGCTGCTAGGTAACTCCTCAAAGGAATCTAATGCTACTCCTTCATCTGAGGGAGATTTAACTGGCACTTAGTTGTGCCTTTTTCCTCCCTGATTTATGGATTGTAGCATTAAGATAGTGCAAATCAATCTGCACCATAGCCAATCGGCTTCTGCCCTTCTTGGCCAAAAGCTGGCTAGTGGTGCTGTGGACATAGCACTTATCCAGGAGCCATGGGCTAAAGATGGTAAGATCCTTGGTCTTGGTATAGACCGCAAGAGGATCTTCTTTGATAGAACCTGTTGTAGGCCCAGAGCATGCATTTATGTTACCTCTAAGCTACATGCTCTGCTCCTGGTGAATCATCTTAATGGTGACAATGTTGCTGTTAGAGTGAAATACCAGCACCAGGGTAACAAAGATAGTTTTACTTTTGTGTCCTCTTATCTTCCATATAAGGATAAGGATACTCTCTCAAAAGAGATAATTAATCTCATTGAGAATTGTCAGAATCTTAAATTCAAGCTCATCATTGGCTGTGATGCGAATGCTCACCACATATTGTGGGGTAGTAGTGATTGCAACAAGTGGGGTGAGGACCTTTTAGAGTATATTTTGCATTTTAATCTGTATACTCTAAATTATGGCAATGAACCTACTTTTGTTACTTCTAACAGGAGTGAGGTCATTGATATTACGTTCTGTAATAGTATATGCTATGACAACGTCAGGGATTGGAGAGTCTCTGATGAAGAAACTCTTTCTGATCACAGGCTAATTTGTTTTACTGTTACAGGTCCAATAAGACTTGAGACCAAGGTTAGGAATCCACGTCATACCAAGTGGGGTTCCTACTGTGAAGACCTAAAGAAAGCTGCTTTTGGCCACTTTGGTAAGTTGTCTTCGGTGCTGGATCTCGAATTGGCTGTTGACCAGTTGCAACAGATCATTTTAGAATCCTACCACCAAAATTGTAAGGTTATGCACACTAGCTTACCAAGGATTGTTCCTTGGTGCTCTAAAGAGCTTAGTTGTATGCGTAGCAATTGTAGAAAGCTCTTTAATAGAGCTAAGAAGAATGGTGAGTGGCAAACCTATAAGGCTGCACTTACCTCTTATAATAAAGCTGTCAGGAATGCCAAAAGGGCATCCTGGAACAGCTATTGTTCTGGCATCAGTGATATTTCAGCCACAGCTAGGCTAGTTAGGGTGATGTCTAAGGACAGGATGTGCAATCTTAATGCTGTTAAGTTGCCTAGTGGTGATTACTCGGAGTCTGGAGAGGAGACCCTGGCGGAAATGTTTAGGGACCATTTTCCGAACTCCAGTACTTGCCATGAGACAAGTTTTTCTACTCCTCTCAACACTCGTACTTGTGGAAGAGAGAAATGGAATGCTGCCAGGAAGGTTGTTACATATGAAAAAATTATTTGGGCTATTAACTCCTTCAAGTCTTTTAAGACTCCTGGAATTGATGGTATCTTTCCAGCACTTCTGAAAGAAGGCGCTGAGGTTTTGACGCCCATCCTTTGCAGGATTTTTAGATCCTGTTTGGCACTTGGTTATACACCAATGGCTTGGAGAAATTCCAGTGTTATCTTTATCCCTAAGCCTGGTAAAGATAATTATTTTGAGGCAAAGTCTTTTAGACCTATTTGTCTCACTTCTTTTCTCTTTAAGACTCTTGAGAAGCTTGTTGATAGGTATATCAGGGAAGAGGTCTTATGTGTTTGGCCACTTTCCAATTTTCAGTTTGCCTATCAGCCTGGCAGGTCAACTGACACTGCGTTGTATCACTTAACTCATATTGTTGAGAAGTGTCGTCTCTAAGGAGGTGGCTCTTGCTGTCTTTCTTGATATCGAGGGTGCCTTTGACAAGGTTCCTGTTGACACCATCATTGATGCGCTTTCTAATAGGAATATCAATAGTACCACTGTGAATTGGATCAAGAGTCTTCTCACCAACAGATTTGCCTCTGCAACACTGCTTGGTGATTCTCTAATGATCAAAGCCAATACTGGATGTCCACAGGGTGGTGTTCTTTCTCCACTGCTGTGGTGTCTCGTGGTTGATTCACTTCTGAATGAGATTGGTCACTCGGGGGTGGATTGCATTGGTTATGCTGATGATATTGTCATTGTAACCAAAGGGAAGTTTCCAGATACTGTTTGCTGTATCATGCAGAATGCCCTTGAGAAGGTTGAGTCTTGGTGTTCTTCCAGGGGTCTTTCCGTGAACCCTGCAAAGACACATATGATTGCCTTTAATAGAAAAAGGGCCATTATCTTAAAAAATATCAAGTTTTTTGGTCATAACCTCACTTGTTCAAGTGAGGTGAAGTATCTTGGTGTCTATCTGGATGAGAAACTCAACTGGAGGAGTCATCTTGATTATTGTATTTCTAGGGCTAAAAGGGCGTTTTGGGCCTGTAGGAATGCTATTGGTAGGTCATGGGGTCTTAGTCCTATGGTTATCCGCTGGATTTACTCCATGATCATTTGTCCAATGATCACTTATGGTTCTATTGCCTGGTGGTCTAGGACTAGGCTTGACACTGCTAAGAAGAATCTTAATAAGGTTCAAAGGATGGTGTGTGTCGCGATGACTGGTTGTTTAAGGACAACACCAACTGGAGCTTTAGAGTTACTCTTGGGCTTTATCCCTCTGCATATGCGCATTGAGGCTGAGGCTGTCTTGTGTGTGAAGAGGTTAAGAAGTTTTGGACATTGGAATAATTATTCCAATTATCTGAACTGGAAGCATCTTAATAAGGAGATTTCGGATCACCCGCATTTTACTATGCAGTGTGATAAGGTTCTCCCTAGGTATGCTTTTTCTAAGCCGTATATTATCCACTTGCCCTCTAGGGACATTTGGATGAATACTCCACCTTGGGGTAATACGAATCACATTAAGTGGTACACTGATGGCTCCAAGATGGATAATGGCACTGGTGCTGGTGTTTGCTGTCCTGAGGATGGTACTTCACTTTCCTATCCTTTGGGGAGGTATGCTACTGTCTTTCAGGCTGAAGTCTTTGCGATCCTTATGTGTTGTAGGACTTGCATGAATAGGGGCTATAAGAATCGATATATTGACATTTATTCTGATAGTCAGGCTGCCCTGTTGGCTTTACAGAAGTCAGTAATGGTCTTGTTTGGGAGTGTTATCTCACTCTTTGTGCTCTTGCTGCTAACAATAAAATCTTCCTGTATTGGGTACCAGGTCATACTGGTATCCTGGGAAATGAGTTAGCTGATGAGCTGGCTAGGAAGGGTTCTGATACACCTTTTATTGGTCCTGAACCTGTCCTGAGTATTTCTGGTAGTTTATTGAGGGGTACTATTTTCTCCATCATGAGAAACTTGCAGTACTCTACTTGGCTCAAGACTGAGGGGAGCAGGCAAGCTAAAGAGCTTAACTGTGGTAATCCTAGTGCAAGGGCTAAGGAGCTCGTGAAGCTCAATAGAAATAGCATCAGCAAGGTGATTGGTCTCCTTACGGGACACTGTCGCTTAAAAAGACATCTTTATGTCATGGGTATTGCTAGTGATCCATTTTGTAGGGGTTGCAAGTACAAGGAGGAATCTGCAACACATATTTTATGTGAATGTGAAGTCTTCTCTGCCTATAGGTTTGAGCACTTGGGGCGGCATATAATTGAGCCTTGGGAGCTTCAGGATATTCCGGTTAGATGTCTGCTGGGTTTTCTTTCTGCCACAGGTCTTTTTAAAGATTAGGTTTTGTGGGTTAGTACAATAGACCTCTGGTCGCAGTGCTTGGTTTCTTGTAAACCACCCACTTATAATTCATTCATTCATTCAAGTAATGGAAGTCGTGTGGTTGTTTCAAACCCGATTTTTAAAAATCTATATACTCTAAAAGCACTTATTTTCGCGAGGCTTTAATTTTCGCGATCCCATCGTAATCGTGAAAATTTAAGCCTCACGAAATACTTTTTTTTTTTTTTTTTTTTTTTCGCAGGAAATAATAATAAAAAAACAGAAATTTTTCAATCACCAAAACTTACATGCAATGACGGTCTAAATACGAGAAAAGTGAAGGGGGTGGGGTGATTACATTTTCGGTGTAAAAAGTGGGTTCAAAAGTCCCTAGTTTGATAAACAGCATGAGGAAAAAGGGATTAAGAAAAGGAAATTGTTTGGGATGGAATGTGCGTGTTCATCCAAAGCTAAAGTTGATGCATAAGCACTGTTGTAAGCATAAATTGTTTTTAGAGCGAAGAGGATGTGGGGACGAATTTTTCGGACAAAAGGAAATTTCTTAAAATGCCTTATGCAAAAAGGGTTCTATATGTAGGTACTTATCAACGTTAGGATTTTTTCAACTTTCGGTTCTGTTCATATAAAATTCGCGAAATTTTCAGCTCGCGAAATCCCCGATATCTTAATTTTCGCAGAAATAAGTGCTTTTACAGTATATAAAATCATTTGTCCTGACTATAGATGGGAATAGTCTGGGAAAAAAAAAAAAAAACCTAAGTTTTTGGCCTGAAGGGGTTTATTTCTACCCGGAAAAATTGAAAATTTTGAAATTTCTAGCAAAAGATAACTAATAATTAACTTTTAATGATTTTAATTAAATATATTTTATACGTGCTTTACAGTGAATTTTTTTCATAAAAATTGTGGTTTTCTACAAATACACGTGTGGTTATCATGTTTCTATATGAGATGTAATTTTATAATAAAATAATATAATTAGAAATTTATAATATTTACATTCCAATGCTTTTCTCTTGAAATATTTTTCATGTTTAATATCTTATATGAAAACACTGATTCTAAAAATGTTCATATTTCAAAAATGTAAATCAACCATGTAATCAAATGGTAATCCTGAAATATTTAAGTATTACAATGACCTCCCTTCCATCACATTAATTTGAAATTTATTCTTTTCAAGTTCCTCTATACTCTCGTCTTTTTTCTTGAATATATATCCTTAGACTTCTCTAACTGTATTGAATTAATAAGTTTCATATTATAACAGGGTGGCTACTAGTAGGGGAAAGTTACGGAATCATGGAAAAGTCAGGGAATTTCATGTAAAGTCAAGGACATTTGACAAATTTTGTGGAAATAAGCTGTATTTGAAAGCTCATTATTCTAAATTGCTGAATTGTTCGTTAATTTTGTGAAATAAACAGCATAAGCCAGGAAAAAGTAAGGGAAAATGCTGAAAAATAGTCATGGAAAAATTAGGAAATTTGGAAAAGTTCTAATGTTAGCCACCCTGTATAAAAAAAAATAATAATAAATCAATAATAAAATGTTTTAAATTTTTGAAATTTAATTAACTTTAAATTTAATTTTTATTTTATCTTTCTGATTAATTTCATTTTAAGTGAAAATCTGAATTAGAATCCAGCATCAGGTCCGGTAAACTGATTTTACCTGTGCCTGATTTGCAATCAGGTTTTGGTCTGGTCTGGTTGACTAAATTTTTTCTGTTGTGTATTAGGTTGGGTTCAGGTTGACTGATTAATTTTTCTTATGGGTCAGGTTATCTGATTTTTTCCCCTGGGGGCTAGGTCCTCTGATTTATTTTTCTTATGAGACTGGTTCGGATTAGGTTGACTGTATTTTTTTTCTTGTATTTTAGGTTCGGATCAGATTGACTGATTTATTTTTCTTATGGGTCAGGTTGATTGAATTTTTTCGCTGGGAGCTGGGTTGTCTGATTCATTTTTCTTATGAGTCGGGTTCGGATTAGGTCGACTGAATTTTTTCACTGCAGTTTAGGTTTAAGTTTCCAATGAGTCGGGTCAACGTAAGAACATCTTTCAAAAAATTTTATCATAATAAACAAAAATTTGTTTCATATAAACATACTACATATTCCCATGATTAAATGTGTACACAAATTATTACATAAATATTGCAGAAAGGCAATAAACAAAGAAAAATCGTATATATATACTAAACTTAAAGCATATTTTTGTACTCTTAAAGTGCATAACACACATAAATGGTGAAAAATTATTAATCTATTTTTCAGATTTTTAAATTTACAACTTAGTGTATCATTAACTCCATTTAAAATTTTCTTGAAATGATTTACTAATTCTGTGAGAATGAAAATTTATTTTATTTTAATAACTTTTAAAAGTTTTCCATGATTTTCAGATGAATCATTAAATTTAATTTGGCTTTCGGGTTTTAGATTCGGATCAATGAAATTTTGTTTTCTTGTTGTTGGTTTGATTCTAATCTAAATTCATTGTAATGCTGCTAGGAGATGAACATTCCATAGGAATGCAGATCCTATGCAAAATTAATGGTTGAATGATGATTTGACTAGTTTTTGGTGTTTTGTACAAGGAAAGGTAGACAGTTATGAAACAGAAAGGCTCATTTTTTAACCTTTTAATGTTCACTACTTAATGTATTTAAAAAATTACTAAACTAATTTTTAAAATGGCTTTTAGACACATAGCTGATCATAAATATTTAAAAAATAAAAAATTAGCATTGTTCCTTTTTGAAAAAATTTTGGTTCACCCAAATAAACAGAATTAAAATGATTTGCAACAATTTAGATCTGAATCTGGCTATGAAAAATCTCAGAAACATACTAACTGTTAATCGCTATCCTGTTATTTTAATCAATAAACATTTCAGTATTCTTGATGACAATCCCACTTAAGGACTCTTAAGAGACTGGCAACTATGCACAGCTTCAAAACTCCAATTATCCATTGTTCAAAAGCGACCCTTGAAATTTTGCACACATTTACAATGAAGGGCATTACTTTTTATTGCTCTTTTACAAAAGAGACCCAATTTCGATCGCAGTAGGAGGTTTGTCAGCCAAGAAAATCTCTCTCGTGCTTCGCGCGAACTCGATTCCCACATCAAAGGGATTTCAAAAGAAACCGCCAAAGTTGCCAGTCTCTGAAGGGTCTTTTAAGGTTTGTTGTTCCATTTTGGGCGACATTTAAGTGCTGGTAAGTGGCCCTACTAGCTGAAGCGGGTTCTATGTTTATAATGAGGGGTGGTTTTCAATTTTCCATATTCTAATGACTATTCCAGTTTGTCCATGTATGTATTTATATATTCTTGTATTTTATATTGATGTATTATACTTTGTGCTTGATTTCTGAATTTAATTGCTTTTTATGATTTGTAATATTCGTATTAATTAAAATTCGTTTGCTGTATGGTCTTGCTTCCATCTGTGAGAAGTTGGGGGCTAGAAACAGGTTTTTTGGTTAAATTACCAATGTTTCGTCAGAAACTTCTCATATTTCCCTATATGGGGGAGCTCCCTTGATGAAGGCCCTCATGTGTTTTGGGATTAATTTTTCATCTGGCTTTAATTATTTTGCTTATTTATTATAGTTTTATATTTCCTTTTGCTGCATTTGCGCATTGGTTTATAAAAACTTTGTTCTAGTTCTATATATTTAATAATTCAAGTTTTACTCCATCCTACATTTAAATTTTATCATATATATATTTTTTTTTTCTTAAAAAAAAAAAAAAACTTTTAATTGTTTAGAAACAGGTAGAAATAGTTATTTAAAATTAAAGGAGGGTTTTTTCTTTTTGTTTATTGTAGTTGTAAATATATTTATGAAATAGAATTTTTCATGCAGAAATTAACAAAAAAAAAAAAAAAAAAAAGAAAAGAAAGAAAGAAAGAATTACATTTTTTAAATAAATTATTATGGATTTCAAAGTAAAGATGTTATTTATTTATTTTGACGTGTTTTTCAATAATTGCTATTTGACACATTCATTTTTTTTTTTTTTTAAATATATATATATATATATACACAGTGTATTTATCCCCTTTTTCTTTCATCCCCTAGCCATTATTGCTTTAAATAATAATAAAAAAATTAGTTTGATTATGTTAATATTTAAAATACACCCTCCATTCCAAAAGAAACCGAACTTTTTAAAAAAAACAAAAAACCAATGTACATTTTGGAACAAATCATTTTTATTAATCAATGTATTCCCCTTCTGCATCGATACACAAATTTACACGCTCCAACAAGTTGTCAAACGACTTCTCCATGTCCTTTATTGGAATGGTCTTTAGGACGTCGGTCGTCGCCTTCTCAATGGCTTCAATCGATGCGTGCCACTTTCCTTTCATCGCCAAATGCAGTTTAGGGAACAGATAGAAATCGCACGGAGCGAGATCTGGTGAATAGGGCGAATGATGCAAAGGAATAATGTGATTTTTGACCAAATATTCAGTTACAAGTCGCGAACAATGTGATGGTGCATTATCGTGCAAAAGAGTCCAACTGCCGATTTGTCGATATTCTGGCCAAATACGACGAATTCTTGCCAGCAAACGCTTCATGACGCCCAAGTAAAACTCTCCAGTGACTGTCTGGCCGGGTTGAACAAATTCTTTGTGGATAATTCCTTTTGAATCATAAAAACAAATCAGCATAACCTTAACTTTAAACTTCACCAAGCGACTTTTTTTGGGTGTTTCTTCATCCGGCGCTCTCCATTCAGCACTTTGCCGCTTTGTTTCGGGCTCATATTCAAAACACCACGTCTCATCATCAGTTACAATCGATTTCAAGAAGTTTCGATCCTTCCGAGCACTTTTAACGATGTCTTTGCAATGCTCAATTCGATCAACTTTTTGGTCTTCTGTGAGTTTTTGTGGTACAAACCGCGAATTAACCTTCTTAAGGCCAAAAACTTCGGTCAAAATGCAGTATGCGGTTGTTTGAGGAATGCCTAATTCCATTTCAATAACTTTCACCGACGATTTTTTATTATTTTTGATGAATTCACGCACTTTTTCGATGTTTTCTTCCGATAATCCGGTTCTGGGACGGCCTGATCTTTCGTCATCATCCAGCGTCTCTCTACCCGATTTGAATCGCCCGAACCACTCGTAAACTTGCGTACGAGATAGACAATCATCACCATATGCATTTTGTAGCATTTGGTGCGTTTCAGTAAAAGTTTTACCAAGTTTAACACAAAAATCAATTGCAGCTCTTTGTTTGAAACTCATTTTCCGACCGATGTACAAAACACACTGACATTTGAAACGCAATAACTTTTGTTGGCATGCATCCAAATGTCATGAAATTTATACCAGTTGTCAATGAGGGACTATGCCATCTACCGGTAAAATATTACAACAGATGGCACTAGTGGTACTATTTTTTTTTTAAAGTTCGGTTTCTTTGGGAATGGATGGTGTATGTATCCAGAGATGCCAAGTTTCAATAAGAGCTATCAGTAATCAGAGTTATACACTTATGCAACGTGGAGACGTGAACCGCATCACGGAATAATTTTTATACACAAGCCCACATATAATAATGAATTGCACTGTTTTTGTAAACAAATATAATATATTAATTAAAAAATTTCTAAAACAAAAGTAAATAAATATGTATTTTTTTACCTTCTTACGAAAAGGAAGATTTTTTTTTTTTTTTTTAAACCTGCTTTGGAGGGGAGAAAACTTTTGGAATTTTTTTTTTTTTTTAAAGGGGGGGTGAGGTGGAGGGGGTTACAAAAATTTATTTTATTTATTATTATTTTATAGTGACTTTTTCATAGACAACTGTTTTTATGGCATTAAATACTAAAACATTGTTCTTTTTTCAATAAAACATTTTTTTTTATTTTTTTTATTTAGTACTTTGCATAAAATCTAACATTTTTTGTTTGATGGTATAATATGTATTTTAAATTTATTAAGGAAAAACAAATAGATTCATCAAGATCAGTAATAAAGCCTACAAATAATTACGTATGTGAGAAATATTAAGCACTTCTATCACTTTTTTGGTTCTAGAAGCAATCTTTGATCACAAGCCGGAAAGCGGAAGGAGCAGTCAAAATATAAATAATTAGATAAATGGAGAAATGAAACAATTCTACTTCTTTATAGGTTCTAGAATTTAATAAAGCAAGTTTGAAATGAATATTGACATTTATGTTGCTGATGGTGCAAAATTGGGAAACTAAATTCTTCTGCAGAGCTTTTAATCAACGATGGCTAGTTGGAGATAAGAAAAGAGGGAAGGGGGTGGGGGGGGTCCAAAAATAATTACATCAGCAAGAAATATTGTATAATTCTATTTCTTTATAGTTTCTAGAATCTTATAAAGCAAGTTTAAAATGAATATTGGCATTTATGTTGTGGATGGAAAAAGATTAAGAATTGGAATGCTTCTGTTGTGCGTTTGATCATCAGGGGGGTTTCTTTTTTTTCGAACGATATCCGCGACTTTTTTAAAAGAGTATAATCCGTAATTTTTATATGTTGTCCGTAATGCCATAAATCCGTAATAATTACGGACAAATCGTAATATTTGGCATCTCTGTGTATCATTAAGTCTGAAAAGTAAATATATGAATAAACTAACTGTATTTTAAAAAGAGATTTTTAATTTTTAAAAAGAAATATATATATTTGTGAAAGTGTATGTTTTAAATTAAAAACAAAAGATGGCGCAAAAACTCTATTTGCTGTTTTTTCCCATTCCCGGTGTGGAAGGATACATGAATAGGAATCACAAATCATTGAGCTACTATAAAATTTACGTTTATGAATGATTAAAAATTTTTCGCTTTAAAAAATTATTATGATAAAATGGAATATCTAAAATTACAAAATACTTCCTTTTTTAAAATGTTATCTAAATACTTTGACTAAATATGAAATTTTGAAATCAAAAATATCTTTTTCATAACAGAAGAGAAAATATATTTAAGTGAATTTGACTTAGTATATATATATAATAAATATATAAAAAATGTAATAAAGTATTTCTGCTTTAAAAAAAAAGGAAAATTTAAATAATTTATTGACTGCATTCACGTTGGTCAACCAACCAACGGGACCAACTCAAGCCTTGCAAGTAAGAACCACATCACGACGTTTTTGCCGTAGAAAAGCATGCAATTGGCGGAGTAATATAGTTCCATTTTTAAAACAACTTTTATAAAAAACAAGAGTTTTCCTGAAAAAAAAAAAAAAAACGTTACTACATTCAGAAAGATCTTATTAACAACATATATTAATTAAATGAAAATCGTTCGTGCCGTTTTAGAGATATTGTTCATGATTTTAGTCCATTACACTATCCATTTTCCCTTTCAGGCTTTAAATTGAGATTCAGATCTCAAAACATACTGCATGTAGAAATGTAAAATTTTCAGGATAGATCAAGACCGAAGATAAAAGACTATTTTGGAAAGATCAGAACAAAATATGGCATATTTGCTGAGATATTAAGTGTCGGCTTTTACAAATCTCTTTGATGTCAAACTAGCTGTATATATGAGTTTGCAGCATTCAGTATGTCCTTCTGCTTGCGTCACTCGAAAAAC
The DNA here is from genome assembly GCA_963930645.1 of Salticus scenicus. Taxonomy (NCBI): domain Eukaryota; kingdom Metazoa; phylum Arthropoda; class Arachnida; order Araneae; family Salticidae; genus Salticus; species Salticus scenicus. The sequence goes on from OZ005657.1 coordinate 163,386,794, forward strand.
TGCTGTTTTTCATGATAATATTTAATAAAATAAAATATAAATTTTTTCATGGGAAATTTTTCAAATTTTTTTTCTATAGAACAATTTGAGCACCACAAATATTTCTGAAAATTCTTTGTTCATGTTGTAATAATGCATATAACACTTATTTTATATTTATATGTTTCTTGTAAGTTAGATAAAAGTGCGATTTTAAATAAGTATTTTGGAGAAACTCATTTGGGTTTTATTGAAAAAACCTGCTTGGTTTTTTTTCAGGACAGGCAAAATCAAGCAAACCCTGGTAAAACAGGACTCTGCACAAAATTCTTAATCTTAAAAATAGGCTGTTCAAAAAACGAAAAAACTTTTCAATTTTCAGACTGAACATTTTACAATGTTTAACATTTAAAAGTAAAATATGGCCTGCACTTTCACATATATATAGAAAATATGTATATTTCACACATATAAAACATCTTAGTTGGCATTGATGGATTCTGATCAGTTCCCCACCATATATATAATAAGTCCTCATAATTTTTTTGCATACAATATACTATAATAATATTAAGAGAAATGAATTTGACTGATCACTTGAACTTGATGTGATTGAAGTGCCATACCTAATAGGCTATCCAATATTCAGTTCCATACATATACCTTTTCTAATTTGTTAATTTATTTATAGTCAATTTTATAGTTTAGTTTTCAGACATTTCCATACTATTTCCAATGAAACAATCCCCATAATGCAAATTTATATGAAGCATTGCTCTATTCTGCTAGGTTAAAGAAATCTTAAATTTTGAATAACATGAAATTTTCTAATCCGAATATTTGTAGTCAACGATGTTCAAGCCATTGTCATAAAATATATTTTAAAAGTGTTCTGAAATCTTTATAATGAAAATATATAGGGTTTCCGAAGTTTTGAAGCTCTCCGACATTTGGGAACATAGTTCTTGAGCTTTCCATGGGATTTTCAATGGAATCATCACCAAGCCCCAACACACCAAAAGTTATAAATAGGAGTGAGTTGATTTTTGTGACAGTGTATATAGTCAATACGATTCAGAGACCTATTCTAAGTGATTGCACTTTAGGGATCGCATACCTGCCAACCAATTTTAACAAAAAAAGGGAAGATTGTCGTTGAAAAACCAGAAGATTTCATAAAAAAAGGAAAGATTTTTTTTTTCTCTCTCTTTGACGTATTAAACAATACAGTTTTACAATTTTAATATTTAGAAGCAATCTATAAAAACGTTTTACTTATAGATTGATTATACTAAATATATAAAAGTTTTAAATGAAGTTATTCCTCTTCAACATATAAATATCTACTAAACAGAATCTGTAAGAAATTTATTTAACAATAGACAAAAAAACTTAGTTTAAGTTAAAGTATAACTAATTTTTTAAATAAATTTAGAATATGATTTTTGTGTATGTACATTAATCATTCACATAAAAAAAGGTAGCAGTAGCTAATTATCAGTTTCAAACGTGCATAAAACCAACTGAGTATTAATTTTCTTAAATTGATTTGGGAAAAATTTTTCCTACCTGAAAAAATTATTCTTAATTTTTTTCCCATGTTTACACATTTGGTATAAATATGACAAACAAATATTTAATTTAATTGAGGAAAAATGAACAGATTCATTAAATTCAGCAATAAAGATCCAAAAATAATTTACATATGTGAGAAATATTGAGCACTTCCATTGCTTTATTGTTTCTAGAATTGATCACAATCTGGGGAAAGATGGAGGGGGGGGATACAAAAATAATTACAGAGTAAGAAATATTTAAACTCTTTCAACTCTACTTCTAGAATCTAATGTAAGAACTTTAAAATTAATATTTTTATTTATGTTGCAGATGGATAAAGATTAGGAAACAAAAGACTTCTGCAGAACATTAGATTGCTGATCACTAGTTGGAGATAAATAAAGGGGGGGGGGGCAAAAAATATTTACATCAGCAAGAAATATTTAACAATTCTGTTTCTTTAAATGTTCTAGAATCTCATAAAGCAAGTTCGAAATGAATATTGACATTTATGTTATGGATGGAAAAAGATTGTGAATCGGGAGTTTTCGTAGAACATTTGGGTTTCTTTTTAAAACGAACGATATCCGCAACTTTTTTAAAAACGGAAGATTTTGTTGAAGACCATTAGAAGTGGTCTGTCTATTAAAATTTAATATTAAGCAAAGTTTTTGCACAATAGAAACGTTTGAACTTTAAGCCTTTGAAAGTGTAAAATGACTAGTGACTAGAAAACTTGATCTCAGTAAAAACAAGGAAAATTTAAAAACTTAACAAATTTATTTATATCAAAAAACATATGTAAATATATATAACAAACTTTTAATCAAAAAAAACAATTAACATAAAGCATTAACATAAGGTAACAATATAAGCTGGATAATTACCTTGTAAAACATTAGCTTGAAGAAAAAACAAAAGCATTCAGCTCTTTACACAACATTTCTGAAGAAAGAAAACATCTTGTCCCACAGTCCCCTTTTAAACACAACACTATTTAACACAAATCAAGGTCGCCAAGTTGACCATTGATAAACGTAAGATGATATAAAAAAATAATGCAACTTAGAGCAAACGACGATTGCAGATAGATGGTCGCCAAGTTGACCATCGGGGGAATAATCAAGGAACGAAATTAACATCCCTTAGGGTCGCCCGGTTGACCACTAAGCAAATAAACGTTACTCCAAGGAAAACATTATCACTGTAGATAACGATCGAACAAAAGAAGATATAATTTAAAGCAAACGAAAATTGTAGATAGATGGTCGCCAAGTTGACCATCGGGGAAATAATTATGAAGATATTAACATCCCTAGGGTCGCCTTGTTGACCACTAGGATATAACAACGAAAAGTCTTTAAAGTTTATAACAGAAGAAATTTATCATCTTTAAAAAACGATAAGGAACAAGGACAAGAGTTCAAAAAAACTTTAACTTCATTCAGAATTTAATTATTAATTATTTTTAACTTTATGGTAAACCAGCATCAACTTTTAACATATTAAAACTTAACTTCGTATAAAAAATTCATATGCTTAAACTTTTAATTAAATAAAACTTTTAACTCCAAACCAGCAAACATCTTAGCTAAACAGGAGACCAGCTCACTGGAAAACACACTAATGCATCTTGTTGCTGCACTGCTGCTACTGCACCGTACTACGATCGAATCGAACTTTTATATCATTAAAGAATACAATATTTGCATAAAGAGATCAGAAAAACATCGATAATAACGCCACCGTGTGGTCAAAACCAAAACAGTAAAAATAACGATGACGCCACCTTATGGCCAAAGTTGAAACATTTCATAATTAATTTAATGAATTAAGATACGATGGCAACAAGGAGAAAAAGTTATTTTAACAGTGCAGAGAATGGCAACAGCTAAAAAGTAAACAAACCGCGATGTTTGCCGCGAAATAGCACGGAGTAAGTAAAAGATTTAAAAGGATAAATTAAACTTGAAAAATAGTAAGTAAAAAAATATTTTAAGTTGTAAGATATTTAAGTATACCCATATAAAAATAAATTAAGGAATGTTTTTCATTAGATGCGAGGACTAAAAGATAACCAAAGTTATCAGATTTCATCATCTGTCCGGAAGACCGGAAGATACGTTAAAAAACCGGAAGTCTTCCGGGAAAACCGGAAAAGTTGGCAAGTATGGGATCGAGCTCTAAGCGAATGAACATCTTTCGTGAACTAGCAAAGATTTCTGCTCTAGAGTATTCGATTTTATTTGCTTTATTCCTGTGGAACAAGTGATTGTTTTTTGGACAGTTCCAGAAAATTCATCGAATAGCAACTTTTGCTGTATGAATAGCAACTTCAACTGTTTCCAAAATATTCGAAGAGTTAACACTACTACTGGGCTGTTTTTGAGAATATTTGTTTTAATAGCAGTTTTGTTATACAGATTCGAGAATTTGAAAAAATATTTGACATTGCCAAGGAGGTCTCATATTTCAGCTGTAAGAAAATAGTCGGCAATCAAAATATATTTATTTAAACGTTTCAGTTACTCAATTAAAGGAAATTATTTAAATACAGAGACCAGCGAAGCGGACAAGGGACAAAGCTTGCTAGTAACTGACATTTTAAAGCTTGTCTGGCATCTTTGCAGTAAAAATATCCCTTTTAATGCATGTTTAAACAAATTTTTCTACTCTCCCATGTTAAGATCATAAATTTTAAATAATTTATGATGCTTTAAATTAAAATGTTGCAAATCAAAAAAATTCTTGCTAATGTCATAAAGTAATATTTTAAAACTGGTTGGCTATCTCTGTGATCAATTTTTCTTAAAATACAAAATATAAAACAAATAAATCCATAAGATTATTAAAACATAAAATTTACGATTTCATAGAGAGGAAATAAAGGCATTCAACATTCAAAAAATATAGAAATACAGAATTCTGAGTCCTTACTTTATCAGGTACTAAAATGGCTTGAACGACCTTTGATTTATTGATGTCATACATACATATTATGCTTTCATCCTCTATACTAACAGCAATTAATAAAAAAGGAAAAGATATATGACATGAACAAAACTCTGAAACCGCAGTAATTTTCACAGAAGGATTATTAAGTGATTTTTCAAAACAGTAGCTCCCAAACTGCTCACTGTTTTCTGTATGATAAAGGCTGATAGTTGTGTCACGGACAATCCACATCCACAATCCATCTGAAAAAAAGAATTTATTTTCATAATAAGATGTTGGTTAATAAACAATGTAAAAGTTTTGTTCTAAAGTATTTGAAAAATTTATTTTAAAAAAGCAATTATTAAATTTAAGAAAAAGAAAATTATAAAACACATACCAAGTTACTCATGAATTTGAAAATAGAATAATAATTGAAATAATTGACATATTTCAATGCAATAAGCAAATATATATATTCTCTCTCTCTTTAAAAAAGAAAAAAAAAAAAAAAATTATCAATGGAAGAAAAACTCCTTTTAACGAAAATTATGCCGATTTTCAAGCAGACAAACATTTACAAACATATCACAACATTAGAGAACCTCTGCATGAGCAACATCAGAAATAACTTTCAATCGCACATCATTTATTTGAGGTAGCCCACCTCTAATCAATACTGTGTTTCACCTTGAATACTATGTCAGGTTTTAATTCACTATATAAAGCTAACCATTCAACCAATCACAATGAAAATCGATACACTTATTAATCAGAATAAAATCTAGCTAATATCATATTTTTTAGTTCAATCAATGATTGGTCCAAAAGATAGTAAATAAAACCCTCATTTTAACTTTCAAATTATTAAAAAGGTAAAATAAGTTGATACAAAAAAAAAAAAAAAAAAAAAAGAGTTATTTTTCTCCCAGTATGAAAGGAAACATTTTTATCCCCCCCCACCCCCCCAAAAAAAAAATAATAATAAAAAAAGAATGCATAACATTTTTATCATTATTTAAATTAAAAGGCAATATTTTATTTCTCTCTAGCTCTTTTTTGTATATTTGAACCAAATAAAAATGTTTTTCCTTTTTTACCTCTTGCATTAAGTAAAAAAAAGTATCTATAATAATAAATGGAAAGTTTTGTCTGTCTGTCTATCTGTTCTTTTATACGTTCAGCCCCTATTGAACGCAGAAGTACAAGAATTGACATACGGGATGCTCTGGAGCCTTTCCGAGGTCCTCCTGAAAACAGAATTAAAAAATTTTAATTAGTTTCAGAGATATTAATTAAAACATTGACCCATGTCGATCGACAAATTACCAAAAATCCACGGCTTATTGCTTAAAAAGAGACATTCTATCAGCAGACGATTTTAATGGCTGTCTCGAACGGAAACAAAACATGTGGAAGTCATTAATGTCACATGATCTTGAACTGGGGTTAAAAATTGCAAATTTCAAAATGCCTCAAAAATTTTTTTTTTTTTTCACTTGATAAACAACCTATGCAGCACAAAACCAACATGCAGTTCAAATTTCATCAATTTGGGTTAATAAACAAAACAGTTACATTTTAATTGCAAACTAAATTTTATTCTAACACGTAATCTATCTTTCAATAGACGATAGGAGTTTCCATAGCAACGAAATACATTTGAAGGTACTAAAAAAATACTTTTTATTTTTCTTTTTACTTCCATTACCCGACTACCGTGGAAAAACAGGTTTTGGGGCCCTAAAAAATATTTTTTTTTTTTCTTTTTACTTCCATTTACCAACAACCGTAGATAATAGAATTAGATTTTTCTTGTGATTTACATGTTTAGAATGTCCTGATTAGGTTTTCTTTTGTATCTCAGCTACTAATTAAAATAATTTTATAAGTTTGGAATACATCATTAGAAAGATATTTTAAAGTACTTTTATATTATCGAAAGTGAAATTCGAGATTTCACCCGATTTACACGTTTTGAGGTCTCCTGAATCAGTTATCTTTTGTATCTCAGCTACTAATTAAAATAATTTCATAAGTAATACATCATTTGAAGACTTTGTTGATCTGGAATGAAACAATAGATTACAGAAATTTCTACCGCCAGATGGCGCTGTAATATTTTAAAATTTCAATATTTCAAATTCTAATTATGATTAAATTAGTTCTAATACATCATTCGAAAGATATTTTAAAGTTCTTTTATATTATTGAAAGTGGAATTCGAGATTTCACCTGATTTACAATTTTAAGGTGTCCTGATCAGGTTTTCTTTTGCATCTCAGCTAATTGAGTTAGACCGTTCAAAACAGGGTTGGCAAACTGGGCCCAGCCCAGAAAAACCCGTCCGGGTTTTTCTGGGCGGGCCCACCAACAAAAACCCACTGGGTTTTTGCAAATAAGTGGGTTTTTGTTAAAAATTATTTATAATTTACAAATCCCATCTATAAAGTAAAGTATAGACTCTTATTTTTATTGTCTAGAAAATAGTATTAAACTTAAAAAGTAACTACAGGTTATAAATATAATAAAAGCAAGTTTATCTTCTATAATGGGCTCTTCCCAGCGTCGTCTGCTCAATCACATGATGTGTGAATAATGTAAAATCGAATTCAATTAAATATTGTTCTTAAGAACAAAAGTGTTAATATTTAATATAAAATAAAATAAAAGTAATATTGTGCATTTTTAAACAATAGAATAATAATATGTGTAAATTTAATAATTTTTAAAAAACACTTTATGTGTTTATTTATTTTTACCTGTAAGAATCGATTTTTGTATGCTGTAGCAGGGGTCGATCCAGGTTTTAATTTTTGGGTCCCCTTTTTGGGAAAAACAAAACATTTTTGTGAAATTTTTATTTATTTTTGTGAAAAAATAAATAATATATATATATATATCGTGTATAAAACCTTCCATTTTAACAATCATTCTAAATAATGTTTAATATCAAATTAACATAGTTTCATTGAACCAATTAATTAAAAATAATACTGAAAACAGGGAAACATTTTATAAAAACATTACTTTTGTAAAACAAAATCTTGTGAAGGGTCCTCTTTTATTCAAATTTCATAAATTTGAATTTTGTGAAGGCTCCTCTTTTATAGATTTGAATTTTGTGAAAGGTCCTCTTTTATGGATTTGAATTTTGTGAAGGGTCCTCTTTTATGGATTTGAATTTTGTGAAGGGTCCTCTTTTATGGATTTTAATTTTGTGAAGGGGCAGCAAAGGGGACCCAATTTTTGCCTGTATGGACCCCTGTGTAGTGTAACTGTTACATTAACTGATCTAGCAATAAGTAATAGCTTGTTCTTGTGGAATGTTTATGGATTATAATTTGAAATTTTAAAATGTTTTCAATTAAATTTTATTGCATAAAGGTGTTACAAGAAGTTAATTAACTTGGTTACTGGCCTAAATGGCTTTACACCGAACGGTATTGCACTGTCAGTGATTTAAGAACCAAAAGTCAGAGTGTTTAACATGTTCTCCATGAACATATAACAAATATAAACTAAATGATGATTGTAAATGTATACAGCAAACAAAAGATGATGAATAATTATATAAAACGGATTAAAAATGGTGATGTATAAAAAAGTAACACAGATTAAATTTGATTGATCAAAAATAAGAATAGAAAATATGTTAATTGACGACTTGACTTTCTGTCGTCGTTCGATGTCGTGATGAAATTTAACCTATAGGAGTCTTAATTTAGCCTACAAATAAAGGACTATAGCCAATCATAGCGCAGCTTTTCCCCTGAGACAAAGGGAAACTCCGCCTCGTTCTAGTCGTCCATTTAATTTTAAAACTTATTCATCAAGCCTGAAAGTTCATTTCAGAAAATTATAAAGTGGAAGGCTGATTTTTTTTTTTTTTATACCAACTATGTGAAAAATACCAGAGCCAGGAATCGAACCCGGGCCTTCTGCTTTACGTGCGGATGCTCAAACCATCAAGCTGCGATTCCCAGCTCTGGTATTTTTCACATAGTTGGTATAAAAAAAAAATAATAAATAAATAAATTTAAAAAAATCAGCCTTCCACTCCATATTTTTCTGAAAAGAAAATATGTTAATTCAGCAATCGCTATAGAAGACTTTGTCTGCTGTTTGTTTATCACCTATCATGTGACCTCTGACGTCAGGTGAGAAGAGCCTATTCGTTCAATTTTCCTTTTCCTGTAACATCTAACGATATTTTTCTTTAACAGCAGACATAAATGTTGTGCTGAATCAATATTTAACTAATTAAATTGTTTAGTTTTAAAACTTTGTAATAATTTTATTTTAATTTTAGTAGCAACATAATTATAAATCTAATAGAATTTTCTTCTATAACTGTTTCAACTATTAAAAAAATTAAAAAATAAAAATAAAAAGGGTTGAATCAATGCAACTAATTTAAAAAAAAAAAAAAATTAAATATGTATTGTACTTAAGAATTTAAATTATTTCATTTTATCAGTTATTGTCATTAAGAATATTTGTTTTGAATAAGCATGCATTAAAATAAAATATAGCTTAATCTTACTAATTAACGCTATTTTAATATTAGAATCAAACTAATTTTTATTTCTAAGATAAATATTAGATTAATTATTAATTAGTAGTTTAATATAATTAGGTGTATTACAACTAATAAGCTAAATAACATATCTAACATTGCAATGCAAATGTATTCAAACAAAAACCCACAAATGCCCAGAAAAACACAAGTGGGTTGGGTTTTTCTAAAAGAACCTGGGTTTTTGCCAACCCTGGTTCAAAATTGGTATATGTAAGTTAATTAGGAGGGGCTGGAAGGGTGAGGAAGGAATAGGCACGCACAGTGAGTTCGAGACTGTTATCCTTCTTACTGGATATCTAAAGTTAGCAGAGGTTTAAAAAAAAAAAACAATTTTCCATCTAAAAAAACTTACAGTGGAAAGTGTGATTTGAATTTGACTTGGATGAAAAATTAAGTGTATGACACAATTGAAGACAAGATAATTTTACGTTATAATTTCAGTTTTATTAAAAACTTTAAACAAAATATAAATTTAACAACAACAGTAATAAAGTTAATAAAAGTTAACAGTATATTAAATTACCACTTATTCAACCCAGCTCAAGTGTTTTTTATAAAATGTTAAAACATTTTACCATGGCCCAGAAAAACCATAAATAAAAATGTAACACTGAGGAAGGCATTAGTAATATTTAACATAAACGAAAATAAACACCGGCAGAGTAAAATCATATTAAAAGACAATTTACATCGTCCAAAAGCTGACGTGACACAAAACTAAATGTGAGCAATACCACATGCATATTCAGCGATATTTATAGTAAAACAACAACCGGCAAAGACAACGCCTACATCCGGGAATCAATAATCTTATGCGAGGATGATACAAGGAACGCCGGAACGAGTTCACCATCTGCTGAAAATTCCAGCAATTAAATATTCCATACTAAAGTATAGCTCTAATAAGCGTGATCAACTTTAAGAAGTAAACAAATGAGGAAAATTACTTTAAGATATTGAACTTCTATTAAAGACTTATTTAACTGATTAAATTGATAAAGGTAAGTTTTAAAAGGAGATTTATATAAGAAATAAAGTTTATATTTAGAGATTTAAGTTAACAAGAAGTATTTAAAATAAAGATATTGTTATTATACGTAACATAAGCCCCTCCTCTTGTTAACTTGACATAACGCCAAACAAGCACAGGTATAAATTTAAACAACTTTGAGCTAGGTTAAAAAAAACACCATTTTTTCTTTAAGTATAACAATAAATATTCAAATCTTTAAAAGCATCTTTAACACACATATATACATATAAATATTTCAACAATAAAATTAAAAAATTCACAAAAGGTTAACTCACTTTTAACATGAAAACAAAAATTTACATATAAATTTCATTATCCACAGGTCATTTCAGACGAAGTATCAATCACAGACGAAACTTTAAATAATTACGACCTCATTAACAATGGCTATTTCAATACAGTTCAAAAAAAAAAAAAAAAAAAAGGAGGTTCATTATAAAAATTACCGAATTACAAATACATTTTTCTTATACAACAATCCATGAATACGTAAAAAAAATTTAAATCGTTAACTACACACAAGCCAACTACGGCACCTGGAAAAGAATTCTCTACATCTAAGCCATTATAGGCACCTGAAAAAGAAAAACCGCTACATCTAAGCCAGTATATGGCACCTGAAAAAAAACCTTTACATCTAAGCCACTAAACGGCACCTAAAAAAAACTAGATACATGTTAATTAAAAAAACATGTAAAAAAACTTATATGGAAATGTATTAAACGTTACAATTATGCAAAATTTCAGAAAAATATCCCAAGTAACCAATCTTAAAATTTGCCTGGCCAGGACTTTCAATAATGGTAACCTTAGGAAAAACGGAAAAATATACATAATTGCAAAAACACAAATACAATTCCAAGATATATATATTATATTAATTATACAATTACAAAATTTAAGTTTATTTTAATTTATTAAATATGTTTAATATAAAATTTTCAAGATCTTGGCGAGTGAGGGGTTTGGTAAAAACATCGGACAGATTAAGTTTACTTCTAATAAATTTAAGATCAAAAAGATTATCATGAACAAGATCCCTTACAAAAAATAATTTGACATCAATATGTTTAGATCTGTAATTTTCAATTGGAGATTTGACAAAATCTATGGCAGATTGACTATCCATATTTAAAACAGCTTTACATTCAACTTTAGGAATTATGTTACCATCAACACACTCATTTAAAATACGATCTAACCACATTAAATTTTTCGCAGCCTCCGTCATAGCCACAAATTCTGCCTCCATTGTTGAGAGGCAGACAGATTTTTCTTTGAAAGTTCTCCAATCTATAGGGGATTTATCCAACAAAACAATTTGACCGCCCATAGAAGTACGATCATCTTTATTTGCAGCGAAATCAGAGTCTGAATAAACTATAAGTTGTGGTCTTTTACAATTTAATTTTAATTTAAAATGACTGGTATAATGAACATATCCTAATAATCTTAGTAAGCCATCCCAATGTGTTTTTCCAGGATTAGATTGAAACTGACTATAAATATTCACAGAGTAACAAATATCAGGGCGAGTTCTATTTGCAATAAAAGCTAAACATCCAAGTAAACTTCTGTAAGGAATTGTTGACATTTCTTGAATTTCATAATCATTTTTAGGACAATTTGACTTAGAATAAACTACGCCTTTACTTATGGGAAGAGTTGAAATAGGGTATTTAAAACTTTTAAATCGGTCACAAACTTCTTCAATATACTGATGTTGATGAATTTCAAGTTGACCGTTTACTTCTTCAAACTCGACCCCTAACAACTTCTTGGTTTTTCCCATAATTTTAAGGTCAAAATGACTTTTAAGTAAATTCAAAACTTTATCAATTGTTTTACTATATTTACTAAAAATGACAATATCATCAACATATAATAAAAGAATAACTTCATAATTATATAGATAAACACAATTACATGAATTAAACTTAACAAAACCTATTTTTATCAAAACTTTATGGATTTCAAAGAACCACTCGCGACCTGATTGATGTAAACCGTACAAAGCTTTATTTAATTTACAATATAAACTTTCCTTTCCGGGTTGAATAAATCCTGCTGGCTGAGATATAAAAATATTTTCAGTTAAAGGGGCATATAGATACGCACTAGTTATATCACATTGAATATGGGTCCAATTTAAAAAACTTACGAGCAATGAGAAAAAGAATCTAATCACAGCAAAATTGACCACAGGACTAAAAGTCTCGTCGTAGGTTTCCCCTTTGATTTGACTATAGCCCTGGGCAACAAGTCTGGCTTTATAACGAATGATATTACCTTTTTCATCACGCTTAATCGCAAAAACCCATCTGTTACCTACAGGATTACAGTTCTGTGGTAAACTAGTAAGCTCCCAAACTTCCCTTTCTTTCATTACTTTTAACTCGTTTTCCATTGCCTCAAGCCATTTTTCTTTCTGGGGAGATTTCATTGCTTGCTTGTACGTTTTAGGAACAACAATTTCTTCTAGTCAACTATTATTAAAAACTACATTACTACTTGGACCCTGTTCAGATACAATACCAGTATAATTGTCACTACCACTGAAATTAAATGTTTCAGGATCATATACAATTTTGTTCTTTTTACAATAGTCCTGAACTTCATTTTGGGATCTAAGACGCTGTGTTTTTCCTTCTTCATAGTAGTAAATATCTGTCCTATCTCCTGTTTGTCTAGGAACAGCTTTTCTATACCAGTTAACAACCTTTAAAACATCACACCCCTCCTCTAAACTGTCTTTGTCCTGAATATCAGAAGGGAAAGAGGTCGCACTTCTCATATCTTCTACAGTATTTTCCTCCGAAACAGAATTCTGGAAAAGTGGGACAAAGAACTGAGTTTGGGGCTCCAGCACTGCTCCACTGCTACTATTCAGATCTATATACTTGGCTTTCTCGTTAAATCTAACATTAAGTGTTTCAATTATTTTGTCTGATTCAGGTAGCCATATTCTGTGTCCTCTAGTCCTAAAAGCATAACCCACCGTAACACCCTTTGTTGCTTTAGGGTCTAATTTATAACGTTTTTGTCGTGGGATACCTACATAGGCTAAAACACCAAATGGCTTTAAATGCCAGACTGAGGGTTTGTTTCCAGTATATAGTTCTAAGGGAGTTTTAGTGGAGTTTGTGTTACAGGTCCTATTCCAAGTGTAAACAAAATAAGTTGCTGACTCTGGCCAAAAATTCTGTCCTAAATTACTTTCTTGTAGTAAAGTTCTGATACCATCGGCTACAGTTTGGTTATAGCGTTCAACAACGCCATTTTGCTGTGGAGTATACAAATTTGTCAATTCATGTTTAATTCCTTTAGAATCAAAGAAATCTTCAAGGGTATTTGACATGAATTCCTGTCCATTATCACTACGAAAAGATTTCACTCTACTTCCAATCAAATTTTCAGCACGCGTAATATGTCTAATGATAATATCAGCGGCATCTGATTTTAACTTAATTGGGCAAAAAGAGCTACCTTTCTAGAAAAATCGTCAACTATGGACAAGAAATATTTTTCTCCATGTTTCCCCTCAACATGAGAAGGACCCCATAAATCAGCAAAAATTAACTCAAGTGGCTGTGTTGATCTGATAAAACCAGTAGACTTATGAGAAATGTGTCTAAACTTATTTAATTTACAAACTTCACATTCAAAATTTTTATCATTTAGACCAGAAACACCTTTTTCACCATTTTCTTTACAAGTATGAATCAAAATATCAGGACTGATATGGCCAAAACGTCTATGCCAAAGTTGCATTTTATTCCCTTTTTCTAAATTCAATTTTTCAAATTTTATATGTCTGTTATTAACTTTAGGAATTTTAGGATATAGATAATAAATTTTATTCTTTAAGTAGGCTTTAAACAAAAATTCATTGTCACGATATATTTTAACCTCACCCCCACCGCCTTCATATATACAACCCTTTTTATCCAAAGCAGGACCAGATATTATATTTCTCCTCAATTTAGGAGAGTACATAACATTTTCCAAAGTGAATATTCTCTGACCAAACCTCAATTTTATTTTCCCCATTCCCTCAATTTCAAAATTCACATCCTTAACAGCTACAGTCATGTTTTCGTTAATTAAAGGTTTATATTTGAAAAATAAGTCCCTTCTGGAACAACAGTGATGAGATGCCCCTGTATCAAAAATCCAAGAACATCCCTCTTCAGATTCAGTAGAGTTAGAATGCATAATAAATAAAACATTTTTTCACTTACGTCTATTTCGACGAGTTTTTCCTCCAGAAAAACCAGACTGTCTAGTATCATATTGAGGTCTGTTGGGGCTGTAACTTGCATCATGATGAGGTCTATCAGTACTAAAACGATCTGGTGACTTGAAATTTCTATGTCTATAACTTGGGCTAAAGCCTCTCCTATATGCACTCCTGGAATCCCTGGGTTGGAACTGTCTTTCACTACCTTGGCGATGATCGGTGAAACCATTATCTTGATTACTTTTAAGTCTGCAAATAGCCTGATGGTGGCCAAATTTCCCACAAAAGGTGCAGTTTTGTCGAGAAGTTACTACATTTACTGAACCTGGCATTTTTACTTTGTCACTATCACGAAGATTTAAACGTGCCTCCTCAGCGGAGAATTCATTAACAATATCACTGAATTTAAATTTTTCTTTTGGCCAACGCAGTATATTTTGGACAGTACTATCAAAACTGCTAGGTAAATATCTAAGCAACTGGAAAGAAGTATAAGTATTGTCATCAAATTTTTCATTTAAATCCTTGAGCTGGTTTGAAAGTCTAAGTAATCTGGCAGCATAAAGTGAAATATTTTCATATGAAATGACCTCGAATCCAGCAAGTAGTTTAAGTGCGTCCCAAGCTTTGATGGGATCATCATAATTCTCTACCAATTTCCGGAATTCGGGTTGAATATTTAAATATAATGTAGCTAAAACATTATCTGATCAGGTTTTAAATTTGGCTATTTCCTCATCTGAAACTTTTTCGGAATTGACTTACGTTGATCTATTATATCCCGAAGTCCGTAACTAATTAACAGATATTTTATATCAGCAGACCAACTTCTATAATTGGTGGCATTAAGTTTTTCAATAGTATAAGCAGATTGAGCCATAATGAAAAACTACAAAAAAAAACAATAGCCCCTCCGAATCAGATACACGTTAAAAAAAAATTGCTCAGATTACAAAAACAGATTAAATTTCCAAGTCAAAAAAACTATAGGCTGGGCTGGGCCCATAACCACTTGTTATCCTTCTTACTGGATATCTAAAGTTAGCAGAGGTTTTTAAAAAAAACAATTTTCCATCTAAAAAAACTTACAGTGGAAAGTGTGATTTGAATTTGACTTGGATGAAAAATTAAGTGTATGACACAATTGAAGACAAGATAATTTTACGTTATAATTTCAGTTTTATTAAAAACTTTAAACAAAATATAAATTTAACAACAACAGTAATAAAGTTAATAAAAGTTAACAGTATATTAAATTACAACTTATTCAACCCAGCTCAAGTGTTTTTTATAAAATGTTAAAACATTTTACCATGGCCCAGAAAAACCATAAATAAAAATGTAACACTGAGGAAGGCATTAGTAACATTTAACATAAACGAAAATAAACACCGGCAGAGTAAAATCATATTAAAAGACAATTTACATCGTCCAAAAGCTGACGTGACACAAAACTAAATGTGAGCAATACCACATGCATAATCAGCGATATTTATAGTAAAACAACAACCGGCAAAGACAACGCCTACATCCGGGAATCAATAATCTTATGCGAGGATGATACAAGGAACGCCGGAACGAGTTCACCATCTGCCGAAAATTCCAGCAATTAAATATTCCATACTAAAGTATAGCTCTAAGAAGTGTGATCAGCTAAGCATTCCAGGCTAAAGTATAGCTCTAAGAAACGGGATCAACTAAGCATTCCAGGCTAAAGTATAGCTCTAATAAGCGTGATCAACTTTAAAAAGTAAACAAATGAGGAAAATTACTTTAAGATATTGAACTTCTATTAAAGACTTATTTAACTGATTAAATTGATAAAGGTAAGTTTTAAAAGGAGATTTATATAAGAAATAAAGTTTATATTTAGAGATTTAAGTTAACAAGAAGTATTTAAAATAAAGATATTGTTATTATACGTAACAGAGACTGTGCTGCCGAAGGCAGTGGGGACCCGGTCCGATATTTTACCTGATGAGAAATGATTTTTTTAATTTTCTTTTCTTAAGAATAAAAGTTTGATTTCAGAAGGAATATGTGCGCGCACCGCACGTAAACCTTAGCACGAGCGCGCACAGCGCACATGGGTTTGGGGCTCGGTGCGAGTTTTTACCCGATGATCAAAGATTTTTTTTTAATTTTATTTTCCTAATAATAAAAGTTTGAGCTGAGAAGGAATATGCGTGTACAGCGCACGTATATCCTCACATATATGCGCGCAGTGCGCATGGGTCTGCGCTGCCGAAGGCAGTGGGGTCCCGGTGTGAGTTTTTACCCGATGCTAAATGATATAATTACATATTAAAATATAAAGACCTAACTTTACTTCGTGGTCGTTTAAGATCTTTCGGTACCGGGCACCCGGTCCTCATCAGAAACGCTGCTTCTGTGGTGGAAAACTGATATATTTTTTAATTCCTTTTCTTAAGAATGAAAGTTTATGAGTAATAACATGGAATTTTGAGAAGTCATAAGCCCCATAGCAGAAAATGCGAGACGCGCGACGTACGTCGCAGATTTTTTTTTAGTCTGCAGATTATTTCCAAAATTAGCATTATACAGAAATTCCAAATCTCCCGATTTTGGCAGGATAGATAGCGATTTTCTATCTTTTTCCATCCACAACATAAATGTCAATATTCATTTTAAACACTCTTTATTAAATTCTAGAACCTATAGAGAGGTAGAACTGTTCAATATCTCTCACTCATATAATTTTTTTGTGACCCCCCCCTCCCCCTTACCCCCTGTTAACAATCGGCTATCAAACAGATCGCGAAATCCTTGCGATTTCCATTTTTTCCCCCCATCAGTAACATAAATTTCAATATTATTTTTTAAAACTTACTTAATTAGATTTCAGAACTTATAAAGAAGTAAAATTGTTCAATATCTCACTTATATTTGTTTTACTCTCTCCCTCCCCCCTCCCGCTAACGATCAGTGATTGAACGTTCCACAAAATCAAATCGTTGTAATTTTTAAGCTTTCTCCAGCCACATCATAAATGTCAATATTTATCTGAAACATGCTTTATTAGATTCTAGAACCCATAAAAAGTAAAATTATTCAATATCTCTCATTGATGTAATTTTTTGTAAACCCCCCCACTAACGATCGACAATCAAACGGCTCGCAGAATTCTTAAGATTTCAAATCTCCATCTGCAACATAAATCTCAATGTTCTTTTTAAACTTATTTACTTAGATTCCAAAACCTAAAAAAAAGTATAATTGCTCACTATCTCTCACTCGTATATTTGCTTTACCCCCCTCCCCCTCTCCGCTAACGATCAGCAATCAAACGCTCCATAGAAGCATTGTAATTTAAAATCTTCCATCCAGAGCATAAATGTCAATGTTCATTTTAAGCTTACTTTATTAGATTCTGAAACCTATAAAACAGGATTGTTCAATATCTCTCATTCATATAATTTTTTGTTGCATTAATTTCAATGTTTAGAGTCTCATGCAAGTATTTTACTAGTCAGTATGAACAAAATCATAAACAAAATAGTAGTTCTTATACAATATGAAAGATAATTGCTAATGCTAACTCTTTACCTAGCTATATGTGATGGAAATTCTATAACTACAATGCTTTGACATATCTGACAGATTAATAACATTAGATAAATGCAAACTTGTGTTAAAAATATGCTTACTGAATCCGGTAATTTCCCCCACCCCCGGTAACGCGTTGTGAAATTATGCTGCAGAATATTTTCTAAAGCATAAATAGATGTCGCAGATTGACAGAAAAATTTCTGCTACTGGGGTCATAAGGATGGTGAAGGAATATGTGCGCGCAGCTCACGGGTCTACGCTGCCAAAGGCAGTGGGGACCCAGTGCGCCATTTTTCCCGAACAGAAATTTTTTTTCTCTTTTTTTTATCACATGATAAAAATTAATGCAATTTTGAGAATTCATTAATTATTGTGATTCATTTAAAAATAGTGACCAGCGAAGCGGGCGTAGCCTGCTAGTTTAAAATAAAATTAAGAAAGATCATGTGAAAGAAAAGAAACAGCTTTAGTATAGGACACCCTTGGCAAAATTTGAAATTTGGCACCAAAGTAGCTCCCAGACATTTCTTCTCAAGGTCTTTGCTTATGCAATATCAATAGCCCTTTTATTTCATCACCAAAAATTTAAAAGTCACAAAGGTTGCTCTACATTAAAGCTGTAACAAAGAGATTTTAAGAAACAGGTATAGTAACAGCTGCTAAGGAATGCATCACAGTTACTACATGCATTTATATGCAAAAATAAATTTTAAAAAGTCATGTTGTACTAAATAAAAATTCTGTTTTGCACAATATTTTATACTGATTACTTAGAAAAAAATAAATACATGAATGAATAAATAAATAAGTAAGCTTTTTATTTATTTATTTTTTTTCCCCAACAGCAATTAAAAAAAAAAAAAAAAAGGGGGGGGGGTAAAAAATATATTTTTTAAAAATTACATACTTTTGCTCACTCCAGCAAATGCAGTCTTTTCACAACCATATTCTAATTCCTGTGCGCAAGGTATTAAATCTGAAACTTCAGCTGGGGGAATTTCGAACATCATTATACCAAACCTAAAAAGGAAAAAAGCCAGTTGAATTTGTAGTTCATAAACAATAATGATAATTCATATGATGGGAAGCAGAAATATAATACATGTATTACATTCCTGCCTCCTATCATAAGTTTTCTCCACTGCATCTATAGACTCACAGTAAAAAGTCCTAACACTTGAAATTGTAAAATCTTCAAGTGTTAACCTATCCCCTTTTATCTATAAAGACATTGCAGAAGTTTTTGACTTGGACTCTCATTCTGATATAGGATAATATATTTTTGAATATGTGAACTGTGTATTACACTTGCATATAAACCATTAAATCTTTTCACTATGATGGTTACTATAATTGTTTTTTATTAAATAAATGTGGAAACATTAAGTACAAACATGAGAGTAAATAAACACAACATACCTATTTGGAGGACAGAGGAAGACTGCACTTTATTCAGTGGAAATTATGGCAATACAGTGATGATTTGAAATATATTTTGAATATATATTTGAAATGATATTTTGATACAGTGGTGGTGCCATCTATTGGCTAATACTGAATTTAAAACTTATTTTTACACTCCCACTAAAGTTTTAAATTATGCACAATGATAAAAAAAAATGTGTAATCAAAAAATGAAAATATTAATGTTCAATAAAAGTCAAATAAGTATTACATGACAAAAGTTAAAGTTTTACACCCATTCCTTGAGCACACATTTCATGCTTGAGCCTTGGAACATTTTTAGTTAAACAGCCTGCAATCATATTAGCAGTTGGCACACTTAGCAGAAAGAGCCATATACTCTGCTTCGGTTGTACTAGTTGCAACTGTTGGTTGGTGTTTACTACACCATGACACAGCTCCACCTCCAATCAGGAAGACATATCCTGTTGTTGATCTACGGTCTCCGATGTCTCCACCATAATTCGCATCAGAGTAGCCGATGATTTCATCACTACAGTCTCTGGAGAAATTAAGTGACATCTCTGTAGATCCTTTAAGATAGTGCATAATTCTCTTTGCAGCTACCCAATGACCTTTCGAAGGATTGTTGCAAAACTGGCACAATAAATTCACTGCAAAAGCTATATCAGGTCTTGTGGCTTGTGCTGCGTACAGTAAGCTTCCAATAGCCTTTTGATAGAGTATTTTTGAAACAGAATCGTCCCCAAATCCATTATTAAACAAATTACTTTTTGTTAAAACTTTGTTATGACCAAGAGGAGTTGTGACAGGGTTTGACTCTACTATGTTGTACTTATGATTTATGAAGCATAGTTTCCACATATTGGGATTGATTTAGGCGAATGGACCCTTTTTGCCTATCACGTTCTATTTTAATACCCAGGCAATAACTTGCCATTCCTAAATCTTTCATTTCAAATCGTTTTTTAAGTTTTTCTTTTAGACAATTTTTGAGCTTTATGGAATTGCTAAATATTAAAATGTCAACATATATTGTTACAATGACTATATCTTTATCCTCATTAATTTTAATAAATACACAACTATCAAAGGTACTTTGCTTTAACCCTAATTGAACTAGGAAATTTTCCAGTGTTTGATACCAAAGTCTGTCACTTTGTTTTAAACCATCTAATGCTTTATTAAGCTTAAGTACTTTCCCCTCTAAGTTCTCCTGGTAATATTCTTTAAAACCATCTGGTATTTTAATATAAATTTCCTCACTTAATGTTCCTTGTACAAAAGCCATTACTGCATCCATTTGGTCAATTTCCCAGTTATATATAGCGGCATAAGCCATCAAAATTCTTAATGTGACATATTGAACTACAGGTGCAAATGTTTCATTGTAGTCTATCCCCTCAACCTGAGAGAAACCTTTTGCCACTAAACGAGTTTTGTACCTCAATTTCCCCTTTAGCTTTATGCTTTACTTTAAACACCCATTTGCAATCTACAACAACATTTTTATTTTTAGGCTTATCTACTATTTCCCAAGTTTTATTTTTAATATGATCAAGTATTGTTTCCGATATAGAATCTTTTCAGTGAGTTGCATCAAGACCATTTAATGCCTCATCAATTGTTTTTGGTTCACAGTAAAAATCATTTGTTACTGCTGCTAACGCTTTTGCTAAACACATGCGATCTAAATTTGGCATCTGCAAATCTGGCATACCATCCATGTTAAATTCCTGATACCGATTCGGAAGTCTATTAGTTCTATTTGGATGAGCTAATATTGGTGGACTATCAATTAAATTATCGTTACTGGAAGTACTATCAGTATCATGATCGTTAGCAGTGTCAGTATTTTCTAATGAGTTGCTTTCTAAATTATCAACTATACCTTCTGCTTGATCATTTAAATTCTCATCTTCAATGTCTGAAAATGTAACTATGCTCCCACTGAATGAGGCATCACTGTTAAATTTTGAATTTTTATCAACTGTTTCATAATACATTTGATCTTCCAAAAAATATACATCTTGTGCACTTATGATTTCATAAGTAATTGGATCAATTAACCGATAGCCTTTCTTATCATGACAATACCCAATAAACATCATTTCTTTTGCCTTTATATCCCATTTAGAACGTTTTTGTTTTGGAATATGAATAAATGTACGACACCCAAAAACCCTTAGATATTCCAAATTTGGCTTATCCCCACTCCATTTCTCATAAGGAGTCATACCTGGAACTGCAATTGTTGGAGAAATATTCTTACAGTGATTTGCAGTTTGAATAGCTTCTGCCCAATATTTTTGATCGAGGTGAGCATCTGCTAACATTGATCTTGCCCATTCAACAAGAGTTCTATTATTACGTTCTGCTACACCCATTTGTTCAGGTGTGTATGGAATGGATTTTTGATGTTCGATCCCTAATGAAGTTAAATATTCACTCATAACAGAACTTACGTATTCTTTTGCATTGTCAGAGCGCAGAACTTTGATTGGTTTACCAGTTTGCTTTTCAGCATACATTTGAAACATTTTGAATTTTTCAAAAACTTCAGATTTATGCTTTAAAAAATAAACAAAAGTCATACGTGACAAATCATCAATAAAAGAAATAAAATAATGAGAACCACCAATTGATGTGACATTCATTGGTCCACATATATCACTATGTACAATTCCTAACAATTCTTTTGCTCTTTTAGCTTTACCTTTAGGAAAAGGTTGCATATGTATTTTACCCTTAATACATGAAATACAATTTAACAATTTTCCATTAAAAGTGAAACCCTCAACCATATCATTTAATCTTGCCATTCCTCCTTGACTTAAGTGACCTATCCTTTTATGCAGGGCCGTCGCAAGGTGCTCTGCCACCCTCAGGCAAGCTTCAATTTGCCGCCCTTTCATACGCTGAAATTTTGCTTAGATGAATTTTTATAACTTGAGATTTTCCGTCAGTCGAAGTTTTTATAATGGTAACTCTATTTTCCCTTCTTAGTCACTAAGACTTTGGTTTAACGAAATTAAGTGTACATAAGACCGTAACAAAACAAAATGTTGAAAAAAATTTACGGTCTTCTTTTAGTTTTATTCTAAAAATTTCAGCATTTCCCTCTTACTTTGGCGTGTTGTCACTTTTTTAAAATCCGCAATTTTAAGTTGATCAATCAAACATTGCATAAAAAATGGATTTAATTTAAATTAATTTAGTCACACAAAACTTTACACAGGTTCGTAAAACAAATAGAAAATACATTGTCGAATCTAATGCAGGGTGACCAGCTGTCCTCATTTTTAGACTTTTTTCTCAGTTTTGAAAATTCCTAATGAGGACCACATTTGTCCTCATTTTAAACATTTTTGTCCTCATTTTTTGAGAATTGCTAACAATTTCTGTATTTTCGTAAATTAGATTTTCCTATCACCAATTCTAAAATATTAATGCTTTTTATCTTTTAGTGTTGTATCTAGATTGTTGGAAATATTCTTTAGACCTGGGAATAGAATGAAATTTTATGAATAAAATAATATTATTATGCAGATAAAACTATTATCTAATTTCATTTGTATATATAAACATGTATTGCTGAAATAGTATACATTCTTCAATTTTAAAGTTAATTTTTTATTATAACTGAAAATTTAATGAATTTGAGAATTTCAAATTCATTTTATCTCTAAAACTAAATCTAATTTGGGTTAGGTTGTGGGGAATAAAGTCGATTGACTGCACTAGGGGAGTGCTCTCCGTGTGGGTCTTTCTAATGAGTCCTAGCCCGTATTTCTGCAAGTTTCAGAGAAAATCATGGAAAACTCCGAACGGCTAGGTCAACGAGCGCAACCTGGGATTGAACTCGGCACCTCACGTCTACCAACTTTGACCACAGATTCGCTCTGCTGCTGGTGGTCTAATATCCAATTTGTATACATTTTAAGTATACTTTTAATTAAATTAATGTGAAATTCCCTTCTATTCATTTTTTTTTTTTTTTTTACATTTTAGATAAATTTTAGATTTTTTAGATAATGCATACAAAAATCTGGCGTGACTCCACTCGACTTTCTGAACATTAAATAATTAACAGTTGTATAAATAAATTAAAGTAAGGCAAATCCTTAAATAAACAAAAGTGAAAATTATAATAGGGTATGAATATATTTTTCCATAGTTCAATTTTACGCTATTGTACTTACAAACATTTCAGCCCATAGATCATAATGATAAAGAATATTTCTTTGTGTTCCTTCCCTGTAAAAAATCTATAAGTGTTAAACTCACCAAAATCTATGCAGTTCGTGTGACTGTGACATATAGTATGAGTATAAATTTTCAACTCAATCGGGTAAGGTATTTAGACACTATCGCACTTAAAAAAAAAAAAAAAAAAAAATGGGCCCATAGACCATAATGATAAGGAATTTTTCCTTGTGTGTTACGTCTTTAAGTACTAAATTTACGAAAATTTATACAGATAGTGCGTAATGACTTATAACATGTGTATAAATTTTCAGAGCAGACGAATAAGGCGTTTGAGCGCTATCGCACTTAAAAAAAATTGTGGTCCATATGCCATAGTGATAAAGAATTCTTTTATTTGTGTCTCTGTAAAAAACTATAAGTCCTAGATTCTTTAAAATCAATAGGGTTCGTGCTATGGGGATTTACAAAGCGCTTAGACTCTATCGTGTTCACTCGTAAGAATAGTAAAAATGAACTCAGGGGGACTGTAAAGCGTGTATAAACACCAAAATCTCATAGTCAGATTTTTGACGATTACAATACTTTCCTTACACAATATGTTAGGAAAGTAAAAAGGGCTTAGTTTAAACTTAATAATTCCCTTAAAATGTTGCATCTCAAATTCAGTGTTTTATTTTTCTTTCACACTCATGGATTCTAAATAATTTTGTCTTTTTCTTAAGGCCACCCTTGTAGAACTTCATATACTACATAGATCCCTTATTTCTGTTTAAATTAACAATATCCGGTCAGTAATATCGTTTTTGTTGCATACCGACAGGACTGGTTCCTAACGTACTCATCTGTAGTCATCCAATTAAAGCTTTCTCAGAATGTATCTGTCTATAAAAACTAGGCTAGCAGGAATCGGACATCGGACCCATGCTAAGATAGTTTCTTATTCTAAGCGGAAAGCTTTGTGCTTTCACATTTCTCATACTGTCCTTTTCACACATCTTGTTCGATTTATTGACGAATTTTACTAGCAGTAGTTTTCTCAACCAATTTAGATTCTTTCATATGGATGGAGGAAGGAAGGGGGTCTTTTTTACCAAAATTTTTTGTAAAAATATTTTTTTTTTTCAATCTTGCTTATTATTTTTTTTTTTCGTACTTCATTTTAATGATTCGAGTGCCGCCCTTAGACAACTGCCACCCTCAGGCACTGCCTGAGTTGCTTAATGCCTAGCAGTGGCCCTGCTTTTATGCAATAATTCATTTGAAGTATTTTGAGAAGAAATTAAGGTCAACTCAGTGCACAAATCAAGAGAGTATAAATTGTCACCAATGCCTGTTCCACTAGCAACTAACTGTTTACCTTTATAAACAAAACATCTCTCGTGAAGGTGCTAACCATTCCAAAATTTTTATTCAAATATTTAATTGTTAATAAATTAGCTGTTAATTTTGGCACATGCAAAACATTATTGAAAGTAACATGTACTTTCACCCCATTTCTATTTAAAAGAAATTTTACACTGCCCTCACCTTCAACTTCAATTACAGAACTTCCTGTTTTAATTTCTTGAATGCTAGGTTTTTGATAATTTTTCAGTAATTCTTTATAAGGAGTCATGTGATAAGAAGCACAAGAATCCATGAACCAAATCTGGGGATTCGGATTTGATTTTGTTATGTATACATCTGCTACATAAGCTTCTTCCCTTTTTGAATGTTTTGCCCTGTTACTAGACTTTTTACTGAATTTATTTTCACTATATCCAGTCTTTTGTTGAGATAATTTTGTACAATTAGAACTTTAATGTCCAAATAAATTGCATTTAAAGCATTTTCCTTTAAAAGCAAAATTTTTTTTACTTTTAAATTTTTCATTAACAAAAGCATGTTCCTTAAAGTCATCTGTTTGAGGTTTAATATCTTCAGCTAATAAAAGAGTTTTAACATTATCAACTGTTATTTCCTCACCACAATTTTTTAATGCCATAATAAGTGGTTCAAATCTGTCAGGTAAATTTGCTAAAATTATTCCTGCAATTAATTCCTCATCAGGTTTAACACCAGTTTTTTTTAGCTGTTGATAAGCTGAAATAGCCCTATGTAAATAATCAGACATATTTTTACAGTCAACATAGCGAGTATTATCCAATTCTTTAATTATTGAAACCTTTCTAGTTATTCCCTTATCTTCATATGTTTCAGCCAATACTTTCCATGCTTCTTTCCCACAAGTTAATTCTCTAATATCATTAAAGATATTCTCACTAACACCTTCTACTATATAAGACAAGGCTTTGGTATCTTTTGCTGGATCTTCCTTAGTACCTTCTACATAATCCCACAAATCTTTTCTAAAAGGTGCATTTTCATGGAAAATTTCCAATTCATATAGTTAGCTCTACCAGTTAATTGGGTATGAGCAAATGTACCTTCTCCTCCAGGCATGTTTAATCTGATCAGGCAAATTAGCCAAGAAATTCAATTTGAAATTACTTTTAATAAACTTTCTATTAAAAATAATTTATTCTAAAATAAATTGACCAATTTTATTTAATTAGAAAAATATAGTAACCTTTAATTAAGATTCACAAATTAGTAAGTTTACAAACATTCACTACTAGGCCTACTCTTAGGCCTAACTAAATATGTAACCAAAGAACTTAAGTTTTTATGTAATCAAATTCAAGTATTTCAATTCCAAAAAATATACTTATAGAATTAAATTAAACTCAAAAATTATTTTACAAAACATTCATGAAAAGAAAAAATATTACTTTCCAAACATTCATAAAAAAAAAAAAAAAAAAAAATAAGCCTAACCAATCATGTGATCAACATTTAAATATTTTAATTCTAAAAATTTACCTATAGAATTAAATAAACTTAAAAGATCTTAACTTAGTATTTTCATTTTTATTTATCTCATATTTGGGTCTGGGCCCATAAGCTATTAAATAAATGTGGAAACATTAAGTACAAACATGAGAGTAAATAAACACAACATACCTGTTTGGAGGACAGAGGAAGACTGCACTTTATTCAGTGGAAATTATGGCAATACAATAATACAGTGGTGGTGCCAGCTATTGGCTAATACTGAATTTAAAACTTATTTTTACATTTCTAGACAATTTAAGGCTTTTCGTCTAGTTCTTCAGATTATCATAATATAAGCTTTGGCATCAATAGAATTAAATATAGACAACACTAGAATATTATTTTTCTAATGTGCACCAGTTATGATTAAATTTTGTCCAAATGATACGATAATAACATAAAATATCATCTAATTGGTCACCTCAGACTCAAAGCATGAATTCAGCTGCTAGAGAGATTTTGGCAACAAAAATTTAATACAAATTTAATTTAATGCACATTTTCTTTAGGAATATGAAAAATTATTATTATTTTTCTTTTTGTGCTGAAACATCTCATATTTAGAAGTATATTTGGAAAATTTTAAAGCCAGTTATGCCTAGCATTTCATGGTGGCTATTCTGCAGGATAGTGGTAGAGGTCAAGACTTACAATTTTTGTAATTGGCCAGTGGCCACTGAACATGATGAACTAAGTGGCCACTCGCGAGTCGACATTATACCTGGTATTCACACACATAATTACAAAATATAACATATAAAGGCATAAAACACAGATGATATGGTCGGAAAATTAAAAAATAGTGGCCTTTATTGTATTATTTTAATAATAATAATAATAAACTATCCACTTCCACAGATAAAAAAAAAAAAAAAAAAAAAAAACTTTAAATATTGTTTGAAAATAAATATTTTTTTTTTTTTATTTCATACTTCTCGAGCTTAAAATTTTCAATATCTGAAATGAAAGCGGGTGGGAAAAAGACACAATTGGCTGAGAAATCAAATCATTGAAAAATGATTTGGCTTTTGAGAGAAGATACGATCTCGTTTGAATTTCCTTTTAGTGTTTATGATTTTATTCTTATTAGTATTTTAAGAGTGAGTTCTATAAACATATAGGGTAGTTATAGTAGCATATAATGCAATTTTTAAATGCTATTAATAACTATAGTATTAGAAAGAATATTTTAAAGTTTTAGTAATTAAGAAAAATGTATGGACTTCTGTAGTTAAGTATTATTTTCATTTTGATAATACAGAAAACAGCAGGCTATAATGATGACACACTAACAAAATAATATTATTTCTCATACACAATTCATGTTTTGTAAGAATATTTACTTTGTCTTATTGAAAAAGAAATACAAAAATTTGATTCATTTAATAAATTTTACCTAGTGTGGTGTGACATCTCCATACGGAAAATAGATGTGATTAGCATCAGAAGAAAACGTAATTATTTTGAGTCTGGGGGAAAGGGGGGGGGGGGGTGGCAAAAATCTGTTTTGGTTTTGTCTGCACTGAGAAAAAAATTTGTCTGCAACTTTCGGATAACAAATCACTTATACAAATTTCTGTATCAAAACTAAAACTAATACTTGTATTATTTATATTGTGTTGTGTCAAACATTGCTATAAAATATTTAATTGAATGAGATGAATTGAATTAATACAATTATTTATACTATATCGTTTTGTAGTAAAGTTGTATTCGTGTATTGTTGCACAAGACCACCACTAATGTTAAGCCCCCCCCCCCCCCCCCCGTCCCCATCAGCTTTCAGTCTTTTTGAGTGCAAGCCTTTTTCACCCCTGATTACACGCAAATTTTGCAGACAGATTATGAAATTTTAAAAGCCTGTCACAGACAGCTTCAAAACTTTCTGCCACTGGGTCCAAGATTTAATTTTATTAACATACATGTGATTGCTAAAATTAGAAATTAGCTCAAAATTTTTTGCTAACATGATTGTTTGGTTAATTGATTGAACATTGATAATGTCACTTTTAATAAATTGACTACCTAAACAGTTATATATATATTTATAGCTTTTACCAATATCATGTAAGTCAGAGATGTGTGAGAGAGATGTGCTAAATGCCCTGTGTAGTGACGCAATTTGGTGTATCATACACTTTTTACTAATAATCTTTTCGCATCGAAACTTCGTTTTCTAGTCTCTGAGTTGGAACTTTGTTTTTGATTTCGCGCCAGTCACTTGTTTGTGTTTATCGTATAGGATAAGTTCTTTTTCCTTTATGGTAAAATGAAGTTTTAAAGGATTTTTTTTTTCTTCTTCAGAACAGAATGCTTTAAAAATATAAAGAAAATATTAGTTTCAAACAAGAAATATATTTTAAAATTTACCTTTCTTTCTTCCAGTTTGAATTTTTTTTTTTCTTTTTTCCAAGAATGAAAATTACACATCCCCAGGGACCCGCCACAATAAATTTTTCGTGTCCTGCTTCTGATTTTTCGTGCAATTTACGTGCTATAGTGCATAAACGGCATTGCTGCAAGTATTTATAATTATTTATATATATTGCATTTATCTATTCTAAGATGAGAAACCAATTGCAATATTAATCGCTAAAAAACTTTTGGTTATACTATGTTGCACTGCAATAAAGAAAATAAAAATGAACCGAAAGTAACAAAGTGATACATACTATTTAACTACCAGTTAAAGAAATAACATTGTTTTAATAATAAAACATTATACTGGTCAAAGTGAAATTGATTTCTTAAATAGATCTTGAGTATATTGGTGTGTGTGTGATTTGATCTTGACTAAAAATCTCATGTAATTAATAATTTAGTGTACATAATTAATACTTTTTTATAGGTATAATTAAATTTACTTAAGGCTGTTAATTTAAAAAGTACATTCATACTATCTTACAAAGTTACAACTTATAAAAAAAAAAAATTATAAAAAAAAAACTTATAAAAAAAAAGTTTCTTCCATTTAGAAGAAACCTATTTTTTCCAGCCAGTTTTTTCCACCTTGGAAGAAACTTGCCAAACCTGTAATAATAGTAAATTAGAATGAAAAATAAACATACGAATAATTTGTGACAACAATCCACAAAAGTCAATTTGATAAACAGTTAACTTAATTAAATCTTTTTAAATAACTTCACTAGATTTTTTAATTTATATTTAAAAAAAGAATATTCACTTCAAAATAATTCAGATAAGAATACAAAACATAATGAGAAGGAGTTTTTAATGATTGGAATCAAAGGTTTTCTATTTGAACTCACAATAACAAAGTGAGCCAAAAAAATGAGAACATCTGATTTAAAATAATTTAAAAAAGGTAAAATACATTAAAACTTTAAAAAAACATTAAAACCCGTTTAAAAGATTACCTCGCTAGCGCTTTCGGCTGCATCACGCAGCCTTCTTCTGGCGTTTTCGCTCCTGTGAACTATCGTACACACGGCCATGTATTCTTCTCTCTTCCTCTCTCTCCAGAATACTGCGCCATCTCGTGTCGATCTCTGATTGGTCGGTGTTGCATGAACCCTCATTAGCTAAAATTTCGACAGTTTCCCGTTTTCGACAGTTTCCCGTTTTTCGACAGTTTCCGTACAATAATTATTTCTATGCCACAAAACGGGAAACTGTCGAAATTTTAGCTAATGAGGGTTCATGCAACACCGACCAATCAGAGATCGACACGAGATGGCGCAGTATTCTGGAGAGAGAGGAAGAGAGAAGAATACATGGCCGTGTGTACGATAGTTCACAGGAGCGAAAACGCCAGAAGAAGGCTGCGTGATGCAGCCGAAAGCGCTAGCGAGGTAATCTTTTAAACGGGTTTTAATGTTTTTTTAAAGAGAACATCTGAATTTATGGAACAAAAGACAAATAGTTAAAATATATATGGATTACTTGAGTTGCACTGTATTAGAATTCAGGAAAATTACTTTTAATTGTGATCTCCATTTAGAGTCTTCTTTCACAATTCAGAATACATACATCTTTTCAGAATTACAGCGTAAAGGTACATTTTCCTAAATTGTTTTAATAGACACTGTATATGGGCTAATTTATTTATTTATTCAAAAGCTTTGCTTCATCTCTTCAATGTTGGGGAACATCTCCGGTTGTGGACATTCTCCGATTTCTGCATCATTAGTTTGGAGCACCTGCTACCATGCTGAACAAGAGCAAATTCAATCATATGCAATGAGTATGATCGTCTGGTGCATTTGAAATGTGCCAATATACATGAAAAATATTTTATTTGCAAGCATTGCACTTCTGATTTGAAGGATGGATAAGATGACTAATAAAATAAAATGCCATTTTCTGTTGTTATTTTGGTCGCTGAATCCTTACAAAATAAATAAATTTTATTATTTTCTGTATTTATGGTGATTTTCTTATTATTTTGCCATTTTTAGCAGATTTTGAAGGTGTGCCCACAACCGGATAAAAAAATTTTTTTGGCTAAAATTTATCACTTCACAAAATTGATGATAACATTTTTCCGATTGACTGAATCTATACAGTTGCTTTATCAAACGTTAGCTAAGGGTTCTAGCTTTCTATTGGTATTCATATGTTTGCATAATATTTACTCTATCAAAAGTTATAAGCCAAAATCAAAACTGTGCCCACAACCGAAGATGTTCCCCAACATAATTTTTTTTTCCAGTAAAATTTTTAATGCAATAATTAAAAATAGAAAATTTAATCAATGTAAACTAAAATTAAAAATTTGTAAAAAAAAAAAAAAAAAAAAAAATCAGGGTCTATCTGATCTGAAACTGGGAATGTTAAGTGTCTCCTCTCACAAATTTTTAATTTGTAGAAAATAAGTTTTCCCATAAATATTTTTGTTGTTTTATATAAAATGATTACCCTAGAACACTAGTGTGTTCATATCTGCCACTATCACTAGAGATATGTACAATTTAAGTGCTTGTGTAAAATTTGTTTTATTTGCTTATATTACATTACTGGATGTTTTTTTAAATATGTTTAATTATTTGCTGTTTACCCAACATTACTAACTTTTCATTAACTGAATAATTATTTGTATTTAAACTCAAGGTCAAACAAGTGTAATCGGTAGAAAGGAAAGTAGAAAAGAACCAATAAAGAAGACCACATGTAAAATTTACGTACACTAGTTTTCTAGGGCTAGTCAAAACAAGCTTCCAGAAATACTTTCGTTGTTATTACAGAAATGATTATTCACATTTTTCTATGCCTGAAACCTGTTTTCAATATTATATAAAATTACTGCATATACTTTGTTCAATAAAATATTATTAGCTTTATATTAAATATAATATATATATTTTTTATTATATTAAACATGAAAAAGAGTAACTGCTAAAGTTTAAAGCCTTACTCGATATCTTTTTCAACAACAACAAAAAAAAAAAATAAGAATTTTGCAAAAAAGATATATTTATACTTTAAAAACATTTAAAAATACCTTAAAGTCCTTTGATTGAGCAGCATTACTATACATTTCGACTCGCTAATCGCGGTCGTCATCAGGTTGAAAAGTTGCTGCTTTACTGACCATCTTGTCACTGGCTTCATCTTCTCCTTCAGTGCTGACGTCATAATTTGGTTGTTGCTTTTTAATTAGTTGTTGCCATTCTTTCGGTATTATGCTGTGCTCTCTCTCATTAATAGCAGTGTTAGATGTCAAAATTTCCAGGGCTTCACACTTTAAGACATAATTGGCGATAAATATACAAATCTTTGGTGTGACACCTCTTTTGAATCTGCCTAAGCACAGTCCTGGATATCACTATCCCCCTCTGCATGTATCGGAAAATACACAAAACTACATATCGCAGCAATCACTACTGCCCACGTAATTATGCCCTATGTACATGAAATAATTTTAAAAGATCACTGGACAACACTACATATCTGTGCATGCTTCTAAAAATATGTGAAATTACTGTAGCAATCACTATGACACATGTATGTACACTTTATACACATAAATCCCAAAGCACCAATTATAAAAATATCACAAACACTGATTATATAATATATTCTAAATAAAGCACTGGTTCAAAAAACTTTTTAATTCAACGCTTTAAAATGTCTCAAACATGAGTTATATATATTTTTTAAAAAACACTAAAGAAATGCAAAAGTAAATAATTTGGCTAAGATTTACTATAAGGCACCCATTGCTTATTGCCATTGCCGATGTTTTGATCACGTGGTATGATGGTATTTTGATTCAGTTTGTGAGCCGGTACTGCGAATCGTTTCACAACTTCGTGAATCGAATCAAAATGTCATGAAACATTTTTTTCGCGCTCCAGAGCTCTGTTTTCGCGCACGCGCATCGAATATCTTTCGAACTTAGTTTTTCGCGCCTTATATCTTCGGGACTTAGTTTTTCGCATCGGCTGCTCCTGCGTTCATATTGGATATTTTGGTAATATTTCTTCATTATTATTTATTATTTTATTTTTATATATTTTGATTATGGCTCTTAGTGTACCAATTCAAAATAATGTGCCCATTAGTAATGTTATTTCGAAATACCAAACTATTTTGCGCGGAAAAGTTTCTTTAAATCTATCCGGGGATAGGGAAATTATAGGAAAATCTGGATTTCCTACCAGAGTTTTTGTAATGAAAATTTGTGAGCACAGAGATATTTTTTTGGATTTTTTATGGGAATCGGGGCTGATAAAGGCAAATTTAACTTGCACAAGATGCAATGGTCAAATGAAATTGCGCAAAAAAAAAGTGTCAGATGGGTTAATGTGGGTTTGTCGGAATATGGTGGGTAGGGATGGGGAGAGAAAAAAATGCGGTTCGCAAAAAAGTATGAGGTTTGGGTCTTGGTTTTGCTCAAGTAAACTAACAATGGAAGAAATTTTCTTTTTGACCTACGAAATTATTAAGGGGGTTAGGACAACTGAACTAATTGACGAATATGCATTCAGCAGTAAAACTTTAGCGGACTGGCGCCAATTTATCAATGAACAAATACTGAACCATATCGAATTGAATTCTAATAAAATTGGGGGGGGTGGGTAAAATTGTCGAAGTAGATGAATCAAAATTTGGAAAACGTAAATATGTGAGGGGCCATTCTGTAGATGGACAGTGGGTTTTCGGGGGGGTCGAAAGGGGGTCCGGGAAATTGTTCCTAGTGGCAGTTCACAATAGAACACGGGACACTTTAGTTAATGTTATCAAAGATTGGATAGAACCAGGCACCACAATTTATAGTGATTGCTGGAGATCCTACGATAGTTTGGGGAGGGAAGGCTACACACATTTAACAGTAAACCATAGTGTAAGTTTCGTTGACCCGTCAACTGGGTGTCACACAAACACAATAGAAAGTGGGTGGCGGCACGTTAAAAGTACTTTGCCGACTTACAATCGGCAAAGTGATTTTCAATTTTATTTAGCATGCTATATGTTTATTCATTCATGTGTTGAACAAAAAATTGACCGGTTTGTTAAATTTTTAGAAATAATTAGGGATGTTAAATGGGAGGATTTAAATATAAGAGTATAATTTTATTTATTTATCTATTGCCGCGTACTTTCTATTGTTTTGTGTTTATTTATTTATTTATTTATTTTTATTATTATTTTTTTTTTTTTTTGAAAAACTAAATGTACAAAAAAGCTGAAATCAGCTGAAAAGCTAAACATTCTCATCCCTGTATTCCCTATATTTTTTATAATTATCTCATGTAAAATTTCTAAATTTCATGTACATAATCATTAATGCTTGTTTTTAAGAGCCATAATCTTAATGAAATAAAAAAAAATAAATTAATAAAAAATAATGAAAAAATATTACCGAAATATCCAATTAAAAAAACGAAAAATGCGGCCTGCGCCTGCTATCAATACAGTTCACAAAAATTACTTTTTTTTGTTCCATCGTGTTAAGACTTCAGCCTGCTACAATTTACTATTCTTGAAATTTTTTCTTCTGGGTAAGTAAAATAATCATTTATTTTATAAAATTTTGTTTTAAATGTTTCATAATGATGAAAATTATTGTTTCATGACCGAGGCTCTATGAATTTTCATGCTTTTACTGATTCATGCTCCACGAATTAGGGGCGTCCAGTGATGTTTTTTTTGGTTTTATTGCTCGCGAAGCGAGCAAACAGCAGAAAACATAGTGAAACATTTAAAAAAAAAGGGCGTCCAGTGATGTTTCTTTGGTTTTAATGCTCGCGAAGCGAGCAAACAGCAGAAAACATAGTGAAACATAAAAAAAATGTTTCATAATAATGAAAAGTATTGTTTCATGAGATTTTGATTTGATTCACGACGTTGTGAACCGATTCGCAGTACCGACTCACAAACCGAATCAAAACACCATCATACCACGTGATCAAAACATCGGCAACGGCAATAAGCAATGGGTGCCTTATAGTAAAGCTGTTCCAATAATTTAATAGCAAACCCCCCCCCCCCTTCCCTCTGAATCCTAATCAAAAGCACCCAACCCACTATAAACATATCAAAAGCAACTATTATAGATTTTTTTTATAAATATCAAATATAATGCAGTATAAAGCAATTTAAACCACCTAAATCCTAATTTAAAGAAACAATTTCAATGTTAATTTCAACCTGTGAATAATCTTTCCCTTTCAAAACACCCCATCCATACTAAACATACAACTGTAAAAAAAAAAATCATAAAATATCCCTGTTATACACATAATATTTACTTAAACATTAACCTAAAGTAAAAAATCATTGATAGCATATCAAACAAATTTATATAAAGAAATTGCCTCTAAATTATTTCGCATTTCCAGTTGAATACGAAATTTCACAACACTAATGAAGGTCCAAACAATTCAATGATGTTCATTCTGTTTCAGTTATTTATTTAAAAAATTCATGCACTTACCAAAAATATCAAAAATGAAATAAATTTATACGAAGAAATTGTTTTTAAAATCTCTAGCATGCTTTAAGCCATTTTCAAGTCATACATCCGTAAAATTACACACAATCACTTTTAAAAAATCTTATATTTATTTTTTAAACATATAATATAGAAATTAATAAATAAGCATATTAATCAAATGATCATCATATCGATTAAATCATACACAAATAAGATTAACGAAAACATCACCTCACGTAAACTAATTCCATTCCAAAATATGGGTATTAATTATAGAAATGTTTATTGTAAATGATTTCTTAAACAAAAAAGCTCCTAAGAAAAAAAGCTTTGTAACTTACAGGATGTTTTTTTCGTATATTTCATGAAATTTAGCAGCAGCAGAAAAATTACTGTTAAAAATAAGATATTACAAAAGGTAACTATGAATACACTTCATAGCGAATATTTTTAAATAATAATGAGGTATGCTTTAAATTTAAAATCCTAAAAGGACGGAACATATATACTTTCTTTTGATTCATCTTATTGCATAATTCAATCTATTTAAATAAATACATATTATATCCAGTCATCGCAATTAGGCCTACACATGTATTAGCTTAACCATAACTAAAGATGAGAGGAAAAAAATAATTGAGAAAAAGCAAAGGATATTTGTCTATAAAAGCTTACAGATACATTCTAATTGCGAAGTTTCTGGTTAATTAATATAAAATTAGTATTTTTTATTACCTGTTTGGCGTTTTCTGGAATCGCCAAATTGGCGAGTTTGGGGAAAATTGTTTACAAAAGTTATAACCCTGCAGCGGATTAGAATGCTTTTTTTTTTTTTTTTTATCCCACGCGTTTCAGCAGTGCATGGACAAGTGTTCTGTTTGGTTACACAGTAATAGAAAGTCTCCCAGTTGAGCTTTGCCTTATGTAAAAAGAAATTTCTTTTAAATGTATCTGAAAACATATAATCTGAATTCAAAATTTGGTATTTTGAATCTGCTGGAAATATAGACAATAAAATCTACAGATGAACTGGATATGAATTTTACCGAATTCGGCATTCAGTGGCGGATCCATCTTTCCGTCTTTCTTTTTTTTAATAAAATCAGAAGCAAAACGTGAGAATTCTTTTTGAATTTTAGATTTGTACTTCCTTTCAGTATGAAATGTTATTACTGTGGTAAAAACATCTTATTTTCTGTTTTTAATGGGAATCGTATATAAGCTTAAATCCTGGAGAAAAGTAAGTTCTAACTATAATTATCATAATGTTAATACTGAAACTATTAGCTTTTATTAAGTTTATGATTTCAACTGATGCAATTTAAATAAGCAATATTCCTTATGATACAGAACTGTATGTTTGTTCAAATATAAAAGCCTAAATGCACTCGAATTTGTGTCCTCAGAAATGTCCTTATATTTAACTTAGACATGTTCTCATTTTTTGACCAAAACTGAGTGCATTGCGTCATTTGTACTCATTTTAGCTTGTAAAAATCTGGTCAGCTTACTCTGGGGGTTACCGAAGTTGGGAAGCCATCCCCTCCGCGGAGGATCGAAATTGTGATGCCATGTCTCCGGACCATCCTTAGAGGTGCGTTATAGACCGTCACTAATTACCCATTGCACAGTACTAGTGGGACGTTAAACCCAACGAACTAACCAGAAATGATACAAAAACAGACCACTTAGACTGCAGCACTCGTGCCTACTTTGTTCGCCTGACG
This sequence comes from Salticus scenicus, assembly GCA_963930645.1. Taxonomy (NCBI): domain Eukaryota; kingdom Metazoa; phylum Arthropoda; class Arachnida; order Araneae; family Salticidae; genus Salticus; species Salticus scenicus. The sequence continues at coordinate 163,423,823 of OZ005657.1, forward strand.
AAGGGTCGTGTGTTCTTTCGACTTGAAACAATTGTTGAGAGTTTATTGCATTTTATGGTGTTTATTTAAAGTTTTGTAATGATTACTTTAAAATGACAGTTCTGTGGTGCTTTCTTATTAGACATAAATACAGTTTTTAAAAAAATACATCTAGGGGAATGAATAGGTTGTACATCGCATTGGTACTATTCTGTGAGCACTTGGTGACGATCTGGGACAATCCCTAATGGAAGTCCGGAGATCTGCAATCACAATTTCGATCCTTTATCGATTGGATGGCTTGGTATAATTAGGATGGGAACATGGAGGACATTGCGCCCACGACGGATTTTACGTGCACTATTTACTGGTAGAGCGAAAGATGGTTTTCGACCGACTCGAATATCGAACACGCAATCTTCCAATTACGAGCTCGACGCTCTACTGACCAGGTTACTGCAGACCCTATGCATCAAGAATTTATGCCCATCACTTTTTTTAAAGTCACAATTACTTCAAGTCTTTACATTTAACAGTAGCGTAAATGAATCAAATGATTGAAATACTGAAATATATATGTACATAAGATTTGAATAGTTTTAATATAAAGTTTTATTTATTTGTATTTATATATATACATGTAGTGTGTGTGTGTGAGGTAATCAAAATTAGTATCTATCTACCTATCTTTGATATAATTAGAAACACATATGTGTACTTGATAATTTATTTCAGAAATATGTTTTTATTTAAGGGGGAAAAAAAAAAAAAAAAAAACAGAAAGCTGCAATATACAAATTTCTATTGACGTTAGGCTGACCAGATCAAAGTACTTTTATAATAGAGAAGCGTTAAAAATTTCTACAATTATCCAATTACGGATGTATTTTTTCATTCCTAATATTAAGAACTAAAAATAAAGTATTACTGATTAATAATTTACTTTCTACAATTTTTTAAAACTTAGAAAAATGCCTTCAGAAAAAAGGAAGTCCCCATTTGTCCCCAGAAAATGGGGACGTATGGACAGTATATAATTGATGTATTAGATGAAGTAAGACTACTATATAATAGTAGTCTTAAGATGAAGTAGCCAGCGGCTGCTGAAACGTGTGGGATAGATAAATATATACAAAAAAATTCTCGTACCTCCATAACCGTGTGAGTAGCTTTCAGTGCAATGGTTTGCAAGAGTTGGCGAACTTATCGCCAACTCTTGGCTGTTTTATTTATTTCTACTGTTTGAAATTTTACTGAAAGCTAAAAGCTTCCAGTATGACATGAACAGTAACTGGCAGTTACTTAAAAGATGGTAAAGTCTTGAAGCTCACCCTTTTTATAATGTACGGTGAATGACGTCATTGCAACAGCATTATGTACATCTCAACTCATTATTTAGAAAAGAACTTTTGGAGAGTCGCATTGTCTGGAAATAAAGAATAAAATTGTAATTATTAATTTATTGTAAATTTATTTACAAAAATAACTACAAATATATATCCCGGCATAAAGTAAAGATTTGACTCCGGCGAGTGACGTCACTGCAACAGCATCAAATTTCATCTTAAAAGTCACATTGTATGAAAATTAAAAATAAAATAATAATTATTCATTTATTGCAAGATTATTTACACTATTAACTATAGTTGCAGGCTTTCAAATATCGTATCCCTTGACCCCCAAAAATAATCCTTTCTCGTACATGAACCCGGACTAACGCCATCTATCGCGAACATTAAAAAATGCTCGCTATTTTAACAGTATATTTTTTAAAGTGCAGGTTTTTTTTTTTTTTTTTTTTTTTTTTTTCCAAATTAAAAAGTAAAAGATATAAATAATGAAGTTTTTAGCTTAAAATTTTAAAGATATTTGCAATAAATATTACAAATTGTACAAATAACACACAAACTTAATTTAATTTAAGAAAGTGTAAAAGAATAAAAATTATTTATTCATTATTAGGATAAATATCGAAATTTACTTAAAATTTTACATTTTTAAATCTTCTTCGGACAAATTATTTGAAATAATTAAGGGAGCTTTAACAGAACTCATACTGCTCATACTTATATATCTCAGGAGTTCATGAGTATTTCCTATAATTTCAAAGAGAAATGTTTAATTATTTATTAAAATCTGAAAACTTAATGATGAAAATAAAAATTTATTAGTTTTAATTAGAAGTCATTATGCTTGCATATCATTAAGATTTTTTTTATATAGTATATAATTAAATATTAAAAAAAGAAAGAAAAGGGGTAATTATATTTTTGCAGTTTTTCGAAAAATGGCAAAAATAAAATGAACTTTTTCCTGGAAAATCAACTTTTACAGATTTTCTTCTTTTAAAAATTAATATATAATTTTTCTGTGAATTTTCCTTCAAATTTCATACCAAATTTTTATTTCTTTAAAATGCAGATTTTTTCTGTTTTTTATGAAATTTTAAAATTATTTTTGCCGGGAAAATTAAATATGTGAAGGAGATTAAATAATCCCCTTCTCTCTGAAAAAAGGTTGTAGTTATGCGGGTTAAATTCGATTGACTACGCTATGGTACTAGGCTTAGGTGGAATGCCTTGCATGGATGTCTTTCTAAGGAGATCCCAGCATGTAGTCACGCTAGTTTCGAATGAGAAAACCTCGGAAAACTCAGAATAGCTGAAATGACGAATTGTGATATTGGATTGCACTAGAAATTAAATAAATAAAAATAAATAAATTGTGACATAACGTAAATCGCGAATTTATGACCAATTTTGACAAAAATTAAAATTTTTTTAAAAACAGCGATTATCAGTTCAGTCTAAAAATCGCTAAATTAGTTTTTTAAAGGTTACGGTGGATTGACTATGTTGGGATCCCAGGCCTGGTTAGAATACCTTTCATGGGTGTTTTTCTAACGAGATCTAAACATGTATTCACGCGAGTTTTTGAGAAAACCACGGAAAACTCAGAACGGCTAAGACAAATTGTAACATTAGATCGCATTAAAAAAACATATAAATAAATTGGGACATATTGGAAAATGCGAATTAATAACCAGTTTTGATGAAAAATTAAAATATGGTTAAAAATAGCGACTATGAGTTCAGCCAAAAAATCGCTATTAGGAATTAGGTTGATGTTTTAAAGGGTTACGGACGATCGACTGCGCCTGGTTAGAATACCTTTCATAGGTGTTTTTCTAAAGCGATAGAAGCACGTGTTCACGCGAGTTTTGGAGAAAAAACATGGAGAACTCAGAATTATAAAATGACGAAATGTGACATTGAATCGTATTAGAAAAAATATATAAATACAGGGTGTTTATAAAGTCCCGGACCCATTTTGATGTTTAATAACTCATAAAATAATAAAGATAGATTAAAATTAATAACATAAATGGTTAGATAGACTCAAAAAGTTTCATGACCCTTGTCAATGAACTTCCACGTGTGCCCCCTTCGTCGCACGGAGAATATCAAGTCGATAGTCAATTTCACGCCAGGTAGCGGCAAGCATGTCGGCATCCACAGAGGTTATTGCGGTTGTAATTCTGACTTTTAGGTCATCAATGTTCGACACTCTCCTCCTGTAAACATTGTCCTTTACAAATCCCCAAAAGAAAAAGTCCAGCGGCGTTATATCAGGTAATCTGGGTGGCCAAGGAATTGGACCTTCTCGCCCAATCCATCTTCCTGAAAAATGGTCATTCAAAGAACTACGAACGATGGTACCCCAATGAGGTGGTGCACCATCTTGTTGCAAAAATACATGTGGCTGAAGCTCTTCTAGTTGTGGAAATACGAAGTTTTCCAACATGTCTAAGTATACGACTGATGAGACCGTCTTTTCTGTAAAAAAGAAAGGCCCAATGACTCGGTCGTGCATTAGTCCACACCACACATTAACCTTTGGGGAATCCCTTTGTGCCTCACGGTATTTATGGGGGTTTTCAGATCCCCATATGCGCGCATTATGGCGATTAACAATGCCAGAAACATGAAAGGATGCTTCGTCGGAGAACATTATGCGCTTCAGAAAATCAGCAGCATCTTCTATCCTCCTTATCATAGCTGTTGCAAAGGCCATCCTCCTAGGCCTATCGTCCGGTTCCAAAACTTGAACAATTTGAACTTTGTATGCATGCAGTCTTCATTTTTTCTTAATAACCTTGTACACCGTCCAAATTGGCATATCCAATTCTCTTGCTGTTGATCTCACAGATCTTCTAGGATTGTGTAAAAATGTCTCTCTGACACGGTCAACATCAAAATCACTTGCGCAGGGACGTCCGGAACGTATCTTATCTGCGATACTTCCAGTTTCTAGAAAATTATTTTTCCACCGCAAGATGCTGCTTTTGGAGGGAGGATCTTTTTGGTAAATTCTTCTGCAATTTCTCTGTGCTTGCACTATCGATTTCGTTTCTATGTACCACCATAAAATCTGTTCTTTCTCTTGTGGTGTATGCATTCTCCTTAATATCCGCTCGAATAAAGCATCACATACAAAAGTACTACATAGAACAAACACATCAAAAGTAAACATAACATTGCAATAGTTGCCAAAAACTAAAGAGAGAAAAATGCAATTAATAAGCAGACGATATTTAGAAAAGTACAGATAATTAGACTGGAAAATGAAATTATCTGAAATTAACCACACGCGCAGACGATATTTACAAAAGTAAAGATATTTAAACCTGAAAAGGAAATATATGAGTTATTCCATCAATAAATGCCATAAGTTTGTTTATATCTTCATTATTTTATGAGTTATTAAACATCAAAATGGGTCCAGGACTTTATAAACACCCTGTATATCGTGATCTATTGTCAATCGCGAATTTATAAAGAATTTTTATAAAAATTATAATCTGGTTAAAAATAGAGATTATGAGTTCTGTCTAAAATTCGCAAATTCGGTTGATTGAATAAGTTAGGATCATAGGCCAAGGTGAAATGCCCTCTATGGGGGGATTTTCTAAGGGAACATTGTTCGGAGTTTCGGAGAAACCCACGGAGAACTCAGAGCAGCTAAGACCACGAACTGTGACAATGGAATATTGTGAAAGAGAAAGAACGACATATATATATAAATTGTTGCACATTGTAAATCGCGAATTTATAACCAATTTTGACAATAATTAAAATTTGTTTTAAAAAAAAGATTATGAGTTCAGACTAAAAATCACTAAATTGGTTGATGATTTGTGGGGTTGAGGTCGATTGACTACGTTAGGATCCTAGGTCTGGGTGAAATGCTCTCTATTGAGGATTTTCTAAGGGAACATAGTTTGTATTTACTTTCGGAGAAAACCACGGAAAACTCAGAACGGTTAAGACGACGAGCTGGACAATGGAATACTGTGAAAGAGAAAAAAGATATAAATAAATTGTTACATATTGTAAATCGCGAATTTATAACAAATTTCGAAAAAAATTAAAATTTGATTAAAAATAGATATGAGTTAAGTCTAAAAATCGCTATTAGAAATCAGGTTGGTGTTTTAAAGGTTACGGTCGATCGACTGCGCCTGGTTAGAATACCTTTCATAGGTGTTTTTCTAAAGAGATCCAAGCACGTATTCACGCGAGTTTTGGAGAAAAAACATGGAGAACTCAGAATTATAAAATGACGAAATGTGACATTGAATCATATTAGAAAAAAAATATAAATATATCGTGATATATTGTAAATCACGAATTTATAAAGAATTTTTATAAAAATTATAATTTGGTTAAAAATAGTGATTATGTGTTCCGTCTAAAATTCGCAAATTCGGTTGATTGAATACGTTAGGATACTAGACCAGGGTGAAATGCCCTCTATGGGGGGATTTTCTTAGGGAACCTTGTTCGTATTTTCGGAGTTTCGGAGAAAACCACGGAAAACTCAGAGCAGCTAAGACCACGAACTGTGACAATGGAATATTGTGAAAGAGAAAGATATATATATATATAAATTGTTTTTAAAAAAAGATTATGAGTTCAGACTAAAAATCACTAAATTGGTTGACGATTTGTGGGGTTGATGTCGATTGACTACATTAGGATCCTAGGTCTGGGTGAAATGCTCTCTATGGAGGATTTTCTAAGGGAACCTAGTTCGTATTTACTTTCGGAGAAAACCACGGAAAACTCAGAAAGGTTAAGACGACGAGCTGGACAATGGAATACTGTGAAAGAGAATAAAGATATAAATAAATTGTTACATATTGTAAATCGCGAATTTATAACAAATTTCGAAAAAATAAAATTTGATTAAAAATAGATATGATTTAAGTCTAAAAATCGCCAAATTAAGTTAATGGTTTGTGGGTGTTACGGTCAATGGCGCAGCGACGGGAGAGGGGTTCCAGCGGGTCCGGACCCCCTAATGAGCTAAGATTCTTTTTTTTTTTAATTTATGCATTACGCAGTTCCTGATTATCGCAGGGGTATGTGATCCATGTGGTCCAGGCCCTAAATAACAGGGAAGCCCTAAAACCCGTTTCCTTGGTGACTTTTTGATCACTATTTGTTGTTTGTTCAAAAAATTTGGTCACTTTTTCCACTATTTTCACATAGTCAAGGGTTGACGGGGTCCAAGAGAGTGTGTTTGCCCCAAGCCTCACAAGAAGTTAATCAGGCCCTGGCATTACGTATAAAAATTCGACCAGACATTTGTACAAAAACTGACATATTTTCACTTTCCGAACATATATATGTTAGAAAAATATTTTAATTATGTGAGAAATCCGACTTTAAAAATTTGAAGTTTCTACACGATTTGAGGTACCTTCAGTTCATTTTTGCTATTTTTACGGTGATGTATGCACATGTGTGTGTGCATGTGTATGTAAGTGAACACGATAGCGTCTAAACGCTTTGTGCGAATTAGCTGAAAGTGTGTAAGTATGTTATAAATCACTGTAGCAAGGACCTTATTGATTTTGGTGAATTTAGCACTTATTTTTATTTTTATTTATTTATTTATTTTTTGCAGACACAAAGAAAAATTCTTTATCATTATGGCCTATGAGCTCCAATTTTTTAGAGTGCAATAGAGTCTGATCGCCTGATTCGATTGAGCTGAAAATTTATACACAAGTTATAGGTCACCGTCGCACAAACAGTATAGATTTTGCTGAATCTAGCACTTATAGTTTGTCTAAAGTGACACAAAAGAAAATTCTTTATCATTATGGCCTATGGGACCAAATGTTTAAAGTGCGATAGCGTCTTTGTAATGTGAGTCGATATATGTGAATGAACACTATAATGTCTAAACGCATTGTTCGAATGAGCTGAAAGTTGATACGTATGTCATAGGTCACCATAGAATGAACCCTAAGGATTTTGGTGAATCTAGCACGTATTTTTTTTCCCTCTACGGAGGCATAAAGAAAAATTCTTTATAATATGGTCTATGGGGTGTAATTATTTGAAGTACGATAGCGTCTAAATGCCTTATTCGAATGAACTGAAAATTTATATACATTTTATAGACCACCATCATACGAAGGGTATGAATTTTGTAGAATCAAGCACGTATATCTTTTTTACAGGGACACAACGAAAAGTTCTTTATCACTATGGCTTATGAGCTGAAATTAAATGTGATGGTGTATAAATTGGTTTGGTGTCCTTATTGTGTCTTTGGTGTCCTATGGTGTCTAAATTGTGATGGTGTCCTTATTCGATTGAGCTGAAGATTTATTCCAATATTATAGGTCACCGTCGCACGAACTGTATAGATTTTGGTGAATCCAGCCCTTATAGACTTTTACAGGGACACAACGAAAAGTTCTTTATCATTATGATCTATGGGCACAAATTATTTGACGTGCAATAGAGTAAAACGAAACAATATACTATAAGGAGAAAAATACTCAAATATCGTTCACTTTTGTTTATTTAAAGACTTTTCTTTAATTTATTTATACAACCATTAATTATTTAAAGTTCGGAAGGTCGAGTGGAGTCACTCCATATATATATTTTTTTTTTATATAAAAGCACCTTACAGTCTCATAAATTTTCTGCTTTTTAAAAATTTAAATTAACATAGTATATATCTTTAACCCTATATATGCGTAATGCTGTAAAAATATCTCCTTTTATATTCTGTATTTTCTCTTGAATTTTCTTCAGAAAGTATCCGGAGCGATTGTATCTAATACTATTATTAAAATAAATAAATAAATAAATCAAAGCTGTTATTAATTTGCCTTCAAACTTGCCGATCTTGATGAAATTTTAAAGTGGTAACGTAATACGAGCTTCAACATACCAACGTTGAATTTCCTGCAGTTATTTGTTTTTAAGTTATGCTGATAACAGATATGCAAAAAAAAACCGTTAAAATTGGACTTTCGTAATCAGAGTACCTCAAAACGTGATATTATTTAAAAAAAAAAAAAAAAAAAAAAAAAAACAGAGTTGGAAACAGAGTTGGAGCTGAAAAAAAAAAAATACTTTGTTTACAGTATGGGTATGAAAAATTAATTTTCCTGCCCGAGTTCGTCGCCATAGTAAAATGTAGCAAAGCACTTTCATCAATTATATGCAATAGAAAAAACGTTTAGCATAATAAAGGTAGCTCTGTATATTGTCTGAAAACTATATTCACATCACGTTGTTTCCTTAAGTTTAGTTTTATATGAAAAACATCTAACACAAAAAAAATGAAATAAACTTCCAACAATTTTCACGTATAGTCCCAATGTATCTAAATACTTTGTGCTAGCCCTGTAAACAGAATGATTTCCATATTGCAATCTATATGAAAAAGGCTTTTATGCAGAAAAAAAAAGTCCCCAGTGTATAAGTTTTTTTTTTTTTTTTTTTTTTGTTCTTCTGTATTTTGTAGAAAACTGTTTCGGTAACAAAATCTCTGCATGATCTGCCGCCCGTAGTCTGCACCATCCCCTTGTTGTGTATTCCTTGCACCCGCTTCGGGCGGCCCTGGAAAAAAAGAAGCCTATAGATTTGTGGACAACCAGGCACCAAGTCTTTAAAGAATTGGTAGGGAAAAAAACCCACAATGAAATCATTATTTATAGTCAGTTTCCCTGTATGCGAAAGATGCACATCTCATCCTTCAAAATTCGAATATTGTTATGCACATTAACAAGACCTACAGAAATATTAATTTAATATTTGAATACTAATTTATATTTTATATATATCCGAAGCTCGCGTAAATATGGACTAAAAACTCTTCGAAAGACCCCCCCGCCCCCCCAATGAGGGCATTCCATCTATAGGCTAACAGACTAATGTAATCAATTGGCCTTAAGCTATACAGCCAATCTAGTATTTAAATTTCAAAAATACTATCTGAATATTATAATCGTAATAATAAAAAATAAAATATAGTGTGTGATAACAATAAATTTATACATACTTAAAATAATGTCATTATCGCTGTTAATATACTTACAAAGCTTAAAGGATATACTGTGTCCATGATTTCATGATTCTAGCTAAACTAAAAATGTCCAGCAAAAAGGAAAATATAGAATGAATTTTTCAAATTTGTTTTTCCATATTTTAAAAACATTTTAACACTTACTTATTTTAGCTTATTCATTTTCATTTAATAATTTTTCTTAGTTCGATTTTATTTCTTGTTAACATATAATATAGGAAAATGCATATTTATTAAAAATAATAAGTTGTTCATTAATTTTTAAGAGAAAAAAAAAATTCCTTGCTTTTGATGAATATAGTATTAAAAAATTCTATTAAATTCTAAAAAAAAGTCTACTGTGTTAGGATTAAGGCCAATTTTCTGCTCAATAGTCCTAGGCCTGAGGGGTAGTGCCCCCCGTTTGGTATTTCTACAGAGCACGAGCCCGTATTTACACGAGTTTTGGAGAAAACTGCATAAAACTCCTAACGGCTTGGCCAACAATTGCACTGACATCAAACTGGCATCTCAAGCAGGGTTGGCAAACTGGGCCCAGCCCAGAAAAACCCGCCCAGGTTTTTCTGGGCGGGCCCACCAACAAAAATCCACTGGGTTTTTGCAAATAAGTGTGTTTTTGTTAAAAATTATTTATAATTTACAAATCCCATCTATAAAGTACAGGAAACACCTTACCTTTAAAGAAAAAACTCTAATTTTTATTTTCTAGAAAATAGTATTAAACATAAAAAGTAACTACAGTTATAAATATAATAAAAGCAAGTTTATCTTTTATAATTGGTTCAATTTTCCTTTTCCTCTAAAACCGAACGATATTTTTGTTTAACAGCGGACATAAATGTTCTCCAGAATCAATATTTAACTAATTAAATTGTTTAGTTTTAAAACATTACAATAATTCTATTTTAATTTTAGTAACAACATAACTATAAATCTAATAAAATAAAATGTTCTTCTATAACCGTTTCAACTGTTAAAAAACTTCTGCTCAGTTCCCCATCATATATATATTCTCATAAATTTCTAGTACATGTTAAGAGAAATGAATCTGACCAAACACTTGACACAGTGACAGAATGAAATCCCCACATAATATTACTTATTCTAATCTATAATTTTATTAGGATCAGTTTTGTAGTTTTGTTTTCATGCTACTATTTCCAATGCAACAATCCTCTAAATGTATATTTATATGGGATATCGCCCCATTTGCTATGTTGATAAAATCTTTAACTACGAGTAACTTGCGAAATTTTCCTATTAGAATATTTGTAGTTAATTATGTTCAAACAAGTATCATAAATGTTATTTTGAAGTTGTCTGATATATTTATGATACTCAAAATGGACATTTATGCTCAATTTTGCTCTATTCGGCCATTTTAAGTAAATCGTAAATTCAAAATAATTTACGAATTTTTTAAATTAGAAAATTTATACTCTATGATATTCATACCAGTACCCTAAATAATATTTCAAAAGTGGTCTGACATCTTTACGATGAAAATATCCCTCAAAATTGACATTTATGTGAAATTTTGCCCTATACTGCCATGCTAAGAAATTCGTAAATTTCCAATAACTAGCGAAATTTTCGAAGTAGCATGTCTCTAGTTATTGATGTTCATTCCGATGTCAAAACGCATATTTTAAAACTGGTCTCACATTTTTTCAGTAAAAATTTTCCATTTAATGCACGTTTAAGTAAAATTTTGCCCTATTCTCCCGTGTTAAGAAAAGTATGAATTTTTAATAACTTATGAAGTTTTTTAATTCGAATGTTGCAAATGAATAGGGTTCTTGCCAGTGTCGAAAGAAATATTTTAAAACTGATCTGACTTCTCTGTGACAATTTGTTCTTGAGATATCGTGTACACAGACTAACGGACTAACAAACCAACACACACCATACAAATTTTGTCATTTTTCGTATTCCTCACACGTGAAAATGTGCAAAAAATTAAAAAAATCGAGGTCGAAAAATTTCACGATTACCTAAGTTCTCCATCTATAGCATGATGGGGAACTAAAAAATTTAAATGATATGTATTGTACTTAAAAATTTAAATTCTTTTATTTTATCAGTTATTAGCATTAAGAATATTTATTTTGAATAAGCATACATTAAAATAAAATATAGCTTAATCTTACTAATTAACACTATTTTAATATTAGAATCAAACCAACTGTTATTCCTAAGATAAATATTAGATTAATTATTAATTAGTAGTTTAATATAATTAGGCGTATTACAACTAATATGCTAAATAACATATATCTAACATTGCAATGCAAATATATTCAAACGAAAACCCACAAAAGCCCAGAAAAACCCGCAAAAACCCAAGTGGGTTGGTTTTTTTCTAGAAAATCCCGGGTTTTTGCCAATCCTGATGTCAAGCCTACCAGCTTTGAGAGAAAAACCTCTTCTCTTGGTCACAAGAATCTCAGTCTAATAAGCCTTAATGTACAAAAAATGGCCATAGAGCGAGAATCCCAAATCTTCACGAATATATATATATAATAAGTTTCCAATTTTTCCAGATTTAGAAACACAAGTAAGAGTTAAAAATGTTCTCCATATATATATTTTTTTGGATGAGTGTACGCAGCTGGTTTACTTGCTATTACTATTAGAGTAGCTTAGCTTAATCCCATGATATTTCGTATAAAACTCAGATTTCTTAAATTTTTTATATATTATGTAAGCAGACGTATAATTCATTCTTGTAAGCTAAAATGATGAAAATAATCTCTATATATTTAAAAAAAGTTACTGTTGCTGGTGTCAAAATCTTTTGTCTGCAAACGCATCTTCTCTCGGACGGCAGGGTCCTTTGCGTCATGATAGGTATCAAAGTGTTCCGAATACTCCAAGGAAGACATTTCAGCTGCTTAGAAATTTCTATCATTTTAATTAATGACGTTATTAACTAAAAATGACGGGTTTATGAAGGTACTCTATTTGCCACCTTGGAAAAAGTTTCTTCCAGTGACGGTGTTCTTCTGTCATGAAGTCATTTTATACGGGAAAATTAAAATATGACCCATGGTTGTAGGTAGGCAGGTAGGTTGGGATTAACGTCAAACCAGTACTGCACTATGAGTCATTGGCAACGGTTAGGGACGCACCCTTAGGAATGTTCTGGAGAAATGCCATCACAATTTTAATCCTCCATGGAGAGGATGGCTCCCCCACTTTGGTGATCCCCAGAGGTATAAGTTTTGATGGGAACATGGAGGACTTTGCAGCCACGACAGATTTTATGTGCACCAGCCACCATTAGTGCACACGACGGTCTTTAGTCACACCATTAGTGCACACGGCCGCACAGTGGATCGAAGTATAGGCAGTGGCGAACATAGGAAGGTTATGGTATTATTATTATCTATGTAGGATGTTTTTTGTCACATTTCGATTTAAATATGTATGTATGTATGTATGATACTAAATGCGATTCTATGTTTTTTTTTAACCCTTTATAAGGCCACAAGAATATTTTCCCCACCAAATTCCTTTTCATTTTATTCAACTGGCACCATTTTTTTTTTTTTTTTTTTTTTTTTTTTTATAATGATTCCTGTGTATCATTTCTCTAGAAAAATATCAGTATAAATATTATTTTTATAATATTGGTGCGAAAAAAATAAAAAAATAGTCATTTGTGGCAATTCTGCTTATGCTAATATAATGGGTCGTGAGAAGTTTGCGATTAACTAAGAAAATAATGTGTCAAAATTAAAATTAATTATTTCTAATAAGCAAAATGCATTTTTTTCTTTACATCAATTTTTATTCGTGAAATTAGTTTAATGTGCCATTTGAGGAAAAATTGGCATTATAAAGGGGTTAAACGGTATCATATTTTTCTGCTGCAAACAGGTATTTAGAAACATACCTGCTAAAGAAACAAATGTTGCGAAATAAGAAGAGAATAAAAGGAAATAAATAAAAATTTCGTGAAGAAAATCTATTTTTATAACACAATTAATTTAGCACACAATGTTAAATATATCATCACATTACTGCTTCTTTTTTCTATCTTTTTTAATACAGTATTTCAATAGAAAACTCATGCAAGCATTTGCTGACTAACAATATGAAAAATTCCCATTTGTCTTTATTTTTATTGCACAGAAACTTTTAATTTAAATCGTAATATGGATTATAATATTTAATTTTAACATTTAGTAATTTAACATTAAACATTTATTTAATTTTAACATTTTATGACATATCACAGCAACCATTTACATTTCCTCCCTTTTTTGGGTCCAACGGTACTTTTCAGTACCTTTAAAGTAAAATTAATTATTTTATTAAATATTTAAAAAAATAAGAAATAATTTTTGATGTATTAAATCTATTTTAATCATCTAATTTCTATAATAGTTTCACTATAAAACGTTTAATATATTTTCTGCCATTAATGATAGATGATTCAGATAAATTTCTCGATTGATAATTTGGGGGTAAACAGAATAAAAATTTATTTTTCTCTAAAAGTGGCGATTTGGGACGAAAATCCTTTTCACAGATTAAAATGTATATTTTTGGGAGTAGTAAAATGTGTTTGAAATTTTGGACAAAAAAGTTGCACAACTTATAAATTTAATTTTTTTGATAATTTTATATTCACATTTCATGCGTGAACCCCAACATAAAAAAAAACAAGAAAATTTTGGCAGAAGTACCTTAAACTTTTATTAGAACATTATTAAAAGTATTTTTATTTCGTATTTTTTCATAGTTATCTTAAGTATCACTTGATGGCTATTCAAATAAAGTCACTGAAATTCATTGAAAAATCTTATTTCTGAATGTTTTCGTTTTGAACTTATTTATATGTAATAAAACTTCGTGCAATTGAAGAAATAACCACATATTTGTATTTTTTAGACACTCTTTTAAATTATTTCACTGCAAAATATCAGTTATTTAGAGACTGATTTTGGGGCCTATGTTCGTATTTTAACATTGTTCGATCCACTGTGGGCCGGTTCAAGTATCGAACCTATAGTCTTCCAATTATGAGCTCAGTGCTTTACCCACTGGCGTACCGCGGCCTGGATCCATGGTTGTAAAAAAGAAATAAAAAGGGTCATATACTAAAGCTGTAATGCAAAATGGTCTAAATATTACATATTTTTTCTATTCTAAAAAAAAAAAAAAAAAAAAAAAGATTTTTAGCATAATTTTCATAAAAATAGATAATTCAGTATTAAATATTATGTATTTCAATTTGACATTGAATATGGGGATTTTTATAATATTTTTCTGCTTTTGTTTTGTGTTATGCATTATTAATATTCCTATTCAGGGAAAAACAAAGCAGTGAATAGGCAGACAGAGCTCTGCATGGGTTAATAGGTAAAGCGAGTCGGGGGAGGCAAAGCCTCCCTCGGGGGTTGGTGAGCAGAACCCCCTAGTCGAAGAAAAAAAAATATTAATCGTTGTAGTGAAAATTAATGCTATAAATACCCCTTTATCAAGTTGTATTGTTTAAATGCTTTAATAAAAAATTTATTAGACTATTGTTAAAACTAAACTGTTCCTTAGACAATTACTTTATAAACCATAGTACTACAAGATGCACCCCCCTAACAATTTTGACAAATGAGATATTTTGTAAAAGTTTGTGGGCATCACAAAAATACTAATTGTTGAAAAGGAGCCGTGTTCGAGATAGTAGCAAATTTGGTTACATATGCCAAATTTTCAGTTAATCTCGTATTTTCAAACTCTGATTTTTTATGGATTTAATGTAAATTATTTTTTAAAAATCAACCATGAAATTACTTTTTATTTGGTCCTAAGATCAAAAGGAGGTATGGGCAGGAAAATTCTACAGGTGCTCAACCACTGTGTATCCTAGCAATATTTTGATTAACAGATGTGAGTGTATATGTCTCTAAACACATAGTGCTGACTCTAGGATAATTTGGCAGGTGCTGCACCCTGCCACCCTTGTAAACACATTTTAGTACCTGGTGGCTCTTTTAAAAACATTTTGGTACCAAGTAGCCTTTTCTAACATTTTAAATGTTCAGAGGCCTTCAGATACTTTTCTTCCTGACTATTCAACCTTCTAATAATAGTTCTACAGCATTCCTGAAAGAACAAATGCATACAGCCTGTATATATACCCGTAAAATTAGTATTTTACTTTTGTAACGTACAAAAATCACTACATAGAAGACTCAGCTCCCCCCCCCCTAGACTGCTGCTTTCAATTCATACAATTTAATGATAATAAAGCTAGAAAATCGAATATTTAAAATTTCCATAAATCAGTATTTAGATCCTTATAATTGTCTATTTATTAGCTAAAAATGTTACTAAAAAATAAATAATTAAAAATAAACTCATTGAGCACATTTTATTTAAAAATAATCATTTATATATATATATATATTTGTGTGTGTATATATCTAGCTGTGATCTGCTGCTATATTCTGTAATATAAAAGTAAATTTTAATTTGCACTTATTCTAAGGTATTATGCATTAGTAAAGAGCACATCATGCACAAAAAAAAAACCCATGAAATTCTGTAATTTATAATCACTGATATGGTTGTATAGGCATTTTTATATTGTTCAGTTTTACAGCCCTCTTGAAATACAATAAACAACCAATTATCCGGAATGATTGACACAAGAATATTCTGGATTTGGATAACTGGTTTTTCTGGGTAACAGGTTGCTCACGAAAGCAACTCTCATTAATCAGACTTTTACACTTTTAGAAAGCATGTTGTTCTGATTTAAAATAAAAAATTAATGTTTTTAATCAATTAATCAAATTTAAATATTTAATTAACCTGAAAAACTTTTATTTTTAAAAGTTTTAAAATAATTTTTAATCAAGATAAATTGTATAATCAGAATTTAATTGTATAAAAAAATATATCTGTGAAACTTGTTAACCTTATACATAAAAATCCAAATGCTTTTAACCATATATTGCCAATGATTTTAAAACATTAAATATTACTTGATAAGAATCAGAAAATTAATATCTGACTTTACAAGATTTTCTTTATATTTCTTATGAAAATTTATGATTTTATAAATTTATGTTCTTTAAAAGTGAAAAATATTCATAAAATTTTAAAGATTATGTGATTTTATTTATCAGTCCCCAACCCTCAAATCCAAAAAATAAATAAAATAATAATAGTAAATAAATTCAGTACAAGATCAATGTTCCATAATCTACTGCCGGCTTATATTAGAGAGAGACTCTATAATCTATATTAGGTTTTCTAATACAGGGCAAGGCTTCGCTGATTCTCCCTTGTCCGCGAAGAATTGTGATAGATGGCGCTACCAGCCAGGTCTTTTAGGGATATTGTTTAAAAAATACCCTATACTGATGATGAATATCCCTACTTTAGGGAAATTTATGAAAAAAGGTGGAAAACGTAGTCTAATCCATGCAGAATAACGTGAAATTTCTTACAAAACAATCTCACAAAAGTCCCTACAAAGTTAAAACCCGCTGCTACATCCTGAAAATATTGCTAAAAGTCCCTACGCCTAGGAACAAATTCTAATAGTTGGCAACACTGTAGGGATTTCTGAGTCTGTTTTTAAATGCAATTTATATTTTATTTTATGATTAAATATTTCATTTTTTCTAGAATTTCGAAAGATTAGTTGATTATTGTGGGAGATAAACATTTTTTTTTTACGGAATACCTATGTAGTATTTAAAAAACAGCTCTTACAATTTTGTCTGCAATACCATGTTATCCAATGGGCACAGGCCCACCTTATCCATTGGGCTAATTGGGCTGTAGCCCAAGGGCGCCACATGTTTAAGGGCGCCTTTCCCTTTTTTTTTAAATATATATTCATAAAGATGACATTTTTCTGGTCTAACTCAAAATTAATAGATCAACCTTTTTTAAATTTTCTATATTAAAATTATTCCAAGTACATTTAAATTGTATTCAACGTTTAAACAAACAGACTAGCCTATTTCCACAAACAATTTCAAATTTTGGTGATATGAGTCGCACATTTAATAAAATCTTAACTTTTTCTTATCCCCTTTTTTTTTTTGGGGGGGGGGGTGGAAGGTAAGAGATTCTAAAGGCCGATTGATTACGCTAGAGCTCCTCTAATACAAGCTGGCTCATCAGGCATTTTGTTTCCCACTCAGCGATTGTTGCCCACGCGGTCCGAATTTCAAGTGTTATCAAATCACATAAAATGGAGGTTTTGCAGCTGAAAATTGCTCAAATCATACCAGAACTGCTTTTAGAATGTTTAGATTTCCAACAGAGGAAGAAAGGCGAAAAAAATGGGCTATTAATTGTCCAAAAGAAAATTGTACGCTTAGCTTTCAATCACAAATATGAAGTGTAATTATGATATGTTTTCTTGCATTTTTTGTATCAATTATTTGTTTTTATTGCTGTTTGATTATCTAAATGTTGTATTTTACAACCTACACTACTTTTCAACGTGTATAAATATTTAAAATTAACTAATTTAACAGCAACATCGATGGCTACTTTATACAAGATAAAAAGAAAATTTCTCCAAATATTACCGCCAAACTTATCAAGTACAAACAATAATTCGCTCTTCTGTTTAGGCAAACTCGCCATTTTAGGTGATAAAGACGCTGAGTAATACGTCTGTAACTAAACGTCGCCAAGCTATATTTCCGCTGGGCAACAATGATCAGCTGTGAGCCAGCTCGTATTATAGGAGTCTTAGTTTACGCTAATACGTAAACCTGCCTTCCATCGGTGGTCTTTTTATAGAATCTTAGCCCGATTTCACGCGAGATTTAGAGAAAATCAACAAAAATTCTGAATAGTTATTCCGACGAAAGAAACCTGAATCGAATCTTCCGGTACAGCCATAGATACAGTAATATATAGAGATCTATCATCCCCATGTTAACGTGCAAAGATTTTTGATACCAAAAAAGTTTTTTGGCATCAACCATGAGAGAGTATAAAACTCGGAAACAATAATGGAATAGAATGTTGATATATATTGAAAATGCCGAAATACTGCGCGGCTTTTAATTGTACAAATACATTTATTAAAGGAAGTGGAATAAGTTTTCATAAGTAAGTTAAATTTAAGTAATTTATGAAAAATATGATTTTTTATAATCAGTTGTTTTGTTATTATTATGGTTTAAATACTGTTTTGATTTTTAATGAAATACTTTTTTTTAAATTTTAATATTTTTTAAGTTTTTATATTAGTAAGTAATATCGAATTTTCAAAATTCTTTTAAATGTAGTTAGCAGTGGCAGAGATAAAACCCGCTTGTTTTAATATATTATAACTAGTATTACCACAAGACTTTCTTCTCTATTTAATCCTATACAAATTTATTCAATACAAATTATTTATTAAGTTATAATTTATTAAAGATATTTTCCATGATGAATGCAGACGATTTTTTTCTTAAAGTAGTATAATAATAAATGCTGAAAAAAATCATTTTTGTGCAGACATGAAAAGCTATACAGTCGAATCTTGTTAACGTGAATCTCAAGGGGGATCAAAAATCTGTTCATGTTATCAGTAGTTCATGCTATCAGTAACTGATCGTCATATAACTGAAGTAATCTTCATTTTCACGGGGATTGTGGTAACAGTTCATGTTAAAAGTAATTCACGTTAACAGTGTTAACGTTTTTTTTGTTTTCTGTGCACAAATCCTCTCAAATATCCTCCTTACTACAAATGTCCGTGTTTTAGAACTTTCTACCTCTGTAGCTCCTCATGTCAGAAGACATTTAACGGTTAAAATAATCATCGTTCCTCTCCAAATCAAACTGATGCGTATAAAATTATCAAACAATGATTAAAATAGGGGAGGGGCGTAACAAGAAAACGGTGGGTGGAGGGCAAAATTGGGGCCAGATTCGGATTCAGAGGTCATTTTACATAAGAATCTGCAAAAATGGTATCAGATACAGATTTTTTTTTTCTTTCAGAGCAGTGTAATTATCTGCAATTTAATAGGATAAGTTTTACTTTTTCTGTATTGTGATATGAAATTATTTTTCGTTAGTAGTAACTCATTACATCCCTAATTACATCTCTGTATATATATATATATTTAATTTTAAACTTTCAACAAAATCATTATATCCATTTAAAAATAAACCCACTATCTGCCCCATGCTGCAACTAGCCGATAAAGGGTTAACAGCGAACACAAATTTTCTTGAAGATGAAGATATGTCTAATCAATTTATCTCTTCAAAAAATCTAACTCTAAATTTTCATTAAAATCATTTTATCAATTTCCGAGTAAACCCAATTCCTGCCATATGGTGCAAAAGGGTTAACAGCAGCCATGAATTTTCCTGGATATGAGGATTTTTCCCATCGTTTTAGATCACTAAAAAGCACTTAACCCTAAACTCTAATAAAATTGTTTACATCCATTTCCGAGTAAGCCCAATTTCTGCTATATGTTGTGACTGGCTGTTAAAGGGTTAACGCAAATTTTCCTGAAGATATGTCCAATCGTTTTAGATCTCTAAAAAAACACTTAACCCAAAATTTAATCAAAATCATTACATTTATTTCCGAGTAAACCTAATTTCTATTATATGTTGCGATTGGCAGTTAAAGGGTTAAAGCAAAATTTCCTGAAGATGAGAATATGTGCAATTGTTTTAGCTCTCAAAAAAAAAAAAACACTTAACCCAAAAATTTAATAAAATCGTCACATTCACTTCCGAGTAAACCCAATTTATGCTATAAATTTCGACTGGCTGTTAAAGGGTTAACACGATTTTTCCTGAAAATGACGATATGTCCATTCGTTTTAGCTCTCTAAAGAACACTTAACCCCAAACTTTTATAAAAATCATTATAACCATTTCCGAGTAAACCTAATTTTTATTATATGTTGCGACTGGCCGTTAAAGGGTTAACGCGAATTTTACTGTAGATGAGGATATGCCCATTCGTTTTAGCTCTCTAAAGAACACTTACTTTCAAACTTTTATAAAAATCGTTATATCCATTTCCGAGTAAACCTAATTTCTATTATATGTTGCGACTGGCCGTTAAAGGGTTAACGCGAAATTTCCTGAAGATGAGGATATGTCCAATCGTTTTAGCTCTTTAAAGAACACTTAACCCCAAACTTTTATAAAAATCGTTATATCCACTTTCGAGTAAAACCAATTTCTATTATATGTTGCGATTGTCAGTTAAAGGGTTAACGCAAATTTTCCTGAAGATGAGAATATGTCCAAACATTTTAGTTCTGTAAAAAAAAAAAAAAAAAAAAAAAAAAAAAAAAAGACACAAGTCGGTTGGCAGTTAAAGGATTAACTCGAATATCTCAAAAGATCAGGATAAGTCCAATAGTTTTTTTTTCGACCAAAACAAAATTCTAACCAAACAGAAATAGTAGATGGAAACAATAAATTTCTTTAAATGTCGTTATTCCATACAAAAAAAAAAAAAAAAAAAAAAAAAAAAAGAAGAAGAAGAATAGAGAGAAAGAAAAATGAGTATGTGGAGTTTTTTCATTCATCTTTAGTACATAGATTATTCATAAATTTTATTTGCTAAATTATCTGTGTATATTCCCATGTATATTTACTCGGGGAAAGACATCCACAAGAGAGTAAAATGGCCGTCTTTCCCCGAGTAAAAAAGGCATCACTTTTTCACTCTCGCTGATCAATCTATGTCTTATTAGTATCTATGGGTACAACGTCTAGAATAAACAGTGTGGCAATCGCCTATAACCGTGATGTTAAAATAATGCTACAAAAATTAAGCTTACCCAGATGTCGCTGTGATCGAAGCTATTGCTTAAATCGAAGACCTGGAGCGTGTTCAGTAGAGCGCCCGGGATGGATCAATGCGACCGGGTGATGACGTCAGTGATCCTGGACCGGTCTTGGAATCTACTGAACGCTTTGGAACAATTTTGACGTGATAGGAGCAGCGCATCTATCTAATTTGACCTGTATTAGCAAGTTAATTATTGTATTTCTGTTGTTTATTTTGTCTGGACTTTTAATACGTAATTCCATAAAATGCTAAACTATATTACGTTTTTTCTTAAAAAAAAAAAAAAAAAAAAAAAGAAAAGAAAAGAAAGAAAGAAAGATCTTTTATGTAATAACAGTTTTACTTCTTTCTTATTAATGTAGAATTCTGTACTCTGCTAACAAAAAATAAAAAGCTATTAATTGATTGTACTGACAAATTACTAATATACATTACTTTGGTTATGATTTTTCTAAATTCACGTATAAATTTTAATCATGAAAATGTTAAGAATGTTACGTTACATTTATTTTTGAAGGAGCAGAGTAGATTTATCTTAAATGAGCACTTAAAACACCTTTCTTTCTCTTCGAATTTTATTATGAACAGAAATGTACAACAAAAACGTTTTTGAAAAAAAAAAAAAAAATAAATAAATAAATTATATAAAATATGAAATATGCTGTTCAGTTAATATAATGGATTTATATAAAAAATAATCTTATTTTCTTCTTCGATTTATGAATCAATATAAAGAGCTTTTTCTCTTATTACCGACTGAATATTAAAATAAACTAGCAATGTAAACAACACTGCATAATTTTATAGCGACTTTTTTTACAGTCTGTTTTGTTTATTAAATTTAATAATTGACATCTTAAACTTATTTTTACCAAAATTAAAAATATGTGGAAGGATTTTAATTTATTTACTTATAGTTAACTTATTGTTTTAAAGGTAAAAAATACAATCGTTTACAAACTTTTCTATTTGTAAACATAAAACAATCGCATGAATGAAAAGCTTTGTCTGAAAAAAAAAAGAAATATAATTTCTCCCAGCTTATTTTTATATATTAAATTAACAAAATAATATGATAGCGTCCGAATTAAAAAAAAATATATATTTTTTTGTTTCAATTAAAATTGTGTAAATTTTTGTTTTAATTTTATGTTTGAATGTTACGTTCATCAATAAAAAAAATTACGTATTGAAAATCGTTATTACGTAAAAAATCTTTTTTACACAATAAATAAATAAACATAATATAGTTTAGCATTTTATGGAATTACTTACCTTATTTTCTACAGCACAAACAATGCATATAAATAGGTACATCTGTATTAATCCTCAGCTAATCAAACAAATAAACAATCATTGTCAAAAACAGATGTTCATTGTTCAGGTTCTCACTGCGTAACACGGATTATAAAAGGATCCTAATCCGTGCTGCGTAATGTCAATCAGAGCCTGATTTTCAACCTATTGCGCATTTGATCCATCACGTGACCCAATGGATCAAGAAATTTTTCTGGGCTTTCTGATCCACGACCGGTCGAGCTCGGTCCATTCCACTGAACGATGTGACTCTGGATCGGTCGACACCACTGAACGCTTTGGCTCGGAATCTTTCGACCGGTCGTGGATCGGGCGCTCTACTGAACACGCCCCTGATTGGCTTTTTCCAGTTTTGTCAGTTTGATCACGTGATCTAAGCATATAAGTAACCAATAGGGAGTCTCGGTTTTGTTGTCGTGACACTAGCTTCGATTACAATGACATCTGATGACAGGCTTAATTTTTTTAGTACAATTTTATTCGCCGCTTTCCTCACTGCTTATTCTAGACGCTGTACTTCCGGCACCTCTGATCTACAACCACGGAAGGAGATTGTATAGGAATTACAACGAGATAGGGCAGCGAGCCTAGGAACCAGAGCTTTCTTTTCCGCATTAATTCAGCCGAGTGTAGGAAAGCGATTCGATCGCCGCCTGGTGTAGTATCTTTGAAACTTATCGGAAGGAAAAAAAAACCCGCCCTTTCGGCTTCAGTCCATCAAGCTTTAATTTAGGTATATCTGCTAGTATATCTGTTCGATGCTTCAGTCATCATCCGATTTCCGAGAACGACCTACCAACGAACAGCCAGAAATGTAAAAACGCGCTGATTGGTGAATTTTCGAGATCGGATCGCCATCGCCCTCTGTCTGTGAGATGAAAATTACTACCTTTCCGTAACATTCGTAATACATCCTACTCTTTTATTCCGTGCTTGAGACGTACCGTACACGATTTCTGCCCTGCTCGCTTCTAAATTTTCTGAAACCGGAATTCGCAAATTTCAGATTTGTGATAGCAATTCTACCGGAATGAACTTTAATGTTTGTAAAAATATTTCGATATTCGATTACTGTATCGAAGAAATCGAAAACTCTTCGATACCGAAATCACATCCCATTAAAAAAAGTAAATAAATACAGTTTAATACCTATTTTTTGTACGTTGTTAACTTTTTGGGGGTAGTTTCGAAACTAATCATGCTAACCATATGTTTGTAAGATAAAATTTTTTAATTTACGATGGGACTTTTTGGGAAAAGTAATGAAAAAACTCCAAAAGAACAGGTTATTTTTTAATTTATTTAAACCATTATTTCATTTAATTTCATGATTATTTTACTTAAGTTTTATAAACTATTTTTAAGGTTAGAGAATGGACTTCAGCCTTAAGAAAAGAAAGCTTTGCACTTGATCGCCAGATTAGAGCAATACAACGTGAGGAAGGAAAAGTCAAACGTTCTTTAAAAGAAGCTGCTAAACGGGGTGACGTTGATGTCTGTAAAGTGTTAGCTAGAGAGATTGTTTCTGCTCGTAAAAGTATAAATCGTATCTATACGTCTAAAGCACACCTGAATTCAGTTCAAATGAGCATGAACCATCAGCTTGGTAATTTATAATTTATTTATCCTGTTGATCCAATCAGATTATGTGTATAACTAACTATTCAGTAGTAAATGTCACTTTTGTTTCATACAAACCGGTTTCTGATAGCGCCAATATTTTCTCTCCTCCTCCCCTCCCCAATAGTGTTAATTTTTACATTAAAAATTTTATAATCAAATGTTTGTTTTTCGTTTTTAATATGATGTAATTACATTTTAATAACTTCTTAACTGTGTAACCAACATTTCTTGTTATTTTGATTTTCTAAAGTATCTCCTGTAATTTATATTTAACTACAGATTCAATTCAAAATTTATGTATTTTTTTCAATGATCTTAATTTGCTAGCAGATTTCATTATTAATCAAATGACTCTTTATGATGTATTAAGGGACTAATGAAGAATGAGCAGTGTCCTTGGCGCAATGTACAATTTCAACAATGTCCACAGGATGTCGTGTTGTTTTCCTAGTGTGTGATTTGACGAGAAAAAGGAAATCTGGTGTGCTTATTGCCACACCAGAAATTCAAATTGCATGCCATCACCACGGCTTATCGCTGTGTGCTTATGGCGACCATCATTCACTCTTAATTAGAATCTATAGCTATACTAACCATATACTGTTATAAACAAACTTTCATGTTAGATTTCTTTAACTGTTAAAAGGTATATTAAAATGTGAAATCTTAAAGTAATTATATATTCGCTTTAGGTTTTCTTTTTCTCAGACATTGCATAAAATTTAATATTATCATTAATTCATGAAGCATTTCCAATGAATTGGCTAACTTACAAACGTGAGATATTATCTACCCACAGATAACACAGAATTTCAGCAAATGAATAGTAAGAGTCACTCCATAAACATTTTTTTTTATAGAAGTGGAAAATTTATATACATGTTATAAGTCACTGATACACAAACTGTCTAGAGTTTGGTGAATCTTGCACTTAGTTTTTTTACAGCAACATGAAGAAAAATTCTTTAACATTATAGCATACAGGCTTAAATTATTTAAAGTAGAGATGAAACGGATAGTGATTTTGCCGGATATCGGAAATCCAGAGCTCTTTGCCTGCCGGATACGGATATCCAGCATTATTTTTGTTTTTTGTTGTGTTGTATATTTCTTTTTTTCCCCTTTATTTTAAAACAATAAAATATAACCATATTTCATATACTATTCTTTTAAAAACATTTTAAATATAATTTACTTAAACATATTTTTTTAATTTTCTATTTATTTGTGCAATATTGCCATGAAGAATAAAACTTTAAGCCTATCATACTCATTCCTACGCTTGCAATTTGTGGTGAAAAGCACTGTCCAAAAAAGATAGGTTTTGTTCAAAATTATAAAACTAAAACTTATTATTTACATATTTTTTACAATACTAGTATTTAAAAAAATGAAACAAAATATTTTACTAATATAATCATATATTATTTAGAAGCAAATAATATCACTACTGCTGAACGGAAACGTGCGACTTTAGTTGCCGTTTGCGGTATCAAAACAGTGGGAATTATTAGGTCTTTAATAGCGCCGTCTGCTATTTCTGAAAAGACTTTTGATGAAATTATGACTGTTTTAAAAACTCATTTTAGCCCCAAACCTTCTGTTATTTTTTCTCGTTTTAAATTCCACAAGCAAACTCAAAATTTAACGAAAGTATAAGCGATTACGTTGCCGAATTACGGCGACTTGCCGAAGCATGTGATTTTGATGCAACTTTGACGGAGAGGCTTCGTGACCAGCTCGTATGCGGCTTAAGAGATGAGGGGGTGCAAAGACGGCTGTTATCGGAAACAAGTTTAACTCTCGAGGATGCCGTATCTAAAGCTTTAGCTTGTGAATCCGCAGCGTCTCAGGTTAAAAGCATGCATTCTTTAAATTCTGTTCGTGTTGCAGGTTCAGAGTTCGTTGATTATGTGAAGGCTGGAAAAGGAAAAAACGAGCGTAAACGAAGATTCGAGATCGATAAAAATACTAAAATTTCGGCTAAAAATGTTTGTTTTGGATGTGGGGAACAGCATGAACGTAAGAATTGCAGGTTTAGAGATGCTAATTGCAGGGGGTGTGCCACTTAAGCCACTTTAAGCCAAGTAGCGTATCAAAAATATAAATAAAATATTGAAAAACAGAAAAGAAAGAAATAGAAAAAATAATCTAACGAATTATGTATTTTTGTCTAAAATGGCAATAAAAATTTAAATGTTGCCAAAGGGAACAATATTAAGGCTGTACCATGATCAGGTTTACATATTTAATTATTTTTCTATATACCAACTACTATTAACTAACTCAACTACTATTATGACCACGAAAAATTGTCTCTTGCGATAGATGTAGCCGATCATAGCATATTGTAATATTATATTTGGCATGAAATTGTTGTCATTTTATGGTTGATCAAATAAATCTAGAAAATAACGTAAAAGAAAATATTATGTATACCATTTATAGTGCTGTTCATATGTAACTGGGATTCAAATGTAAAATTGCTGCTTCAATTTTTTCGATACTGTCCATTTCAAAACTGCCATCTGATAAGCACCCAAATGGAAGCCCACTGGTAAGCTATTGTTGCAGGCAATAGGGACAGGCACCCGAGAGCCTGTGAATGAGTGGGTCGCTGCCGAAGGCAGCGAAGAACCAAAGCTGGCTTTAGAGCAAATTCATGATTTTATTTATATATATATATATATATAAAGCTATATAGAAAAGAGTTTCCTTTAAATATAGTGACCAGCGAAGCAGCCAAATCCTTCGTTAATTCACTACCTTCATTGATTTCATGAATTTAAAAATGGTTAACAAACTTTGGTCTATTGGCACGCACACAGCATCAGGCCGAGTTTTATACATTTTGAGTTTGAAATTTTTCTCGCATTTGGAATTTGGTTCGTTCCTGAACCGATGCTTTTCTAGTTTATAAGAAAACATAAAAGAAAAAAACTAAATGCTTCAAACTAGTATGTTATGGCTACCACAAAACTTTCTTCTATATCACTGACTCTATATAACAATGCTACATGCTGTTTAACATGCACAGAATAAACTTAATCATAGCTTCTCACAATAAAGAGTTTAGGTATGGAGCAGTTTGAATCAAATGATTTTGAGAGGTAGCCATATGGAGAATCGCAGAAGGGAAGGAACAGTTGTGCCACCTGTTGGTCGATATACACCCAAATAAGCCAGCTTTCGTTCTCATATTATCTTGCATATCAAGTTAAGTGTAGTTAAATGTTATAGATGTTGAGATTTAGCCTTCCTATTCACAGAGTAAATTGCAGCATAATATTGCCACCTATCAGCCAGTATGTACCAAAATTGAATCAACATGATGTTTTGTAAAAATGGTCCTCTCACATACAAAATTTGTTCAATTATACACAAATGAATCTGAGATATAACTTCCCTATTCACAGGAAATTTGCAGCATAGCAGCATCACTTATTGGCCGATGTGCACATAAATTAAATAAACATATTTCATAATAGCCTTGTGACCATATTTAGTTTTTATTTTAATTATATACAATAGAAACTGAAAATTCATGAAGATTAAGGGGAATGTCTTAGATCACCCTGGAAAAACCTAGCTAACTCTGTAGAAAATTAAAATAGGGCTTCTATAGTCTTCCTTTAAATGGGAGAAATCGAAGTATAGCAGAGCTACCTGTTGAGTGATTTGTATCAAAAGTTGATGAGCACTCTTTTTTTTTTTTTTTTGGTTAAGATGCAACTATGTAAAAAATTATATGAATCTATTATATCTGTGCATTAGTTCTTAAACTAGAGCTGCTACACAAAATTTTTGACACACGGACATTTTCTAAAGATAATTAAATTGTGTTCTGGTTCCCTCAAAATGTGTAAATCAACTGAAAACTGGAAATAGAAAATTTTTGCACATCCAGTACATCCTTCTATTTAGAAGAAAGTAATAAAAGAAAGTAATGATTCAAAACAAATCCATATATTTTTTACTTATTTTATATTTTGTACAGATAAGAAAGAAAACTTTAGATTATTTATTAAAATTCTTTTACTAAAAGTAAGTTAAGTTTTTCTAATGTACAAAATCAAAAACATTACATATTGAATTTTTTTTTTTTAACTTATCTCTCTTCTTTAACAATCTGAAAGTGAAAGTACAGACTTTCTGAAAATTTAAATGTGTACTTTTATTTGAAGTAATTTTAATTTTGGGGAATATATCTATGCAATGCGACAGGGAATTCTAAATTCAGGTGCTTTAGCAAGATATTTCATTAAAAGTGTAAATTTATATAAACTGGAGGTTTTTTTTTTTTAGCCAAATCAAATAGGTAGAGGGCACAGGCGATGTAAGAGGATCTGCTAGTATAAATAAATGGTCACAAACACAACAACTTTCTTGTATATGAAAAAGTGGATTGTATATAATTAGGTGGGTTCTAGTCAATAAATGCACATTATTTGACTCATTCTCAAAACAATCTAACAACTTAAGAAATTTTAATTTAATAATTCATCAACCATGAAAATTCAATTTTAGATAAAGTGGAATGCAAGGTTGATTTTTATACCAACTGTGGGAAAAATGCCAGAGCCAGAAATCGAACCCGGGCTCTTCACTTAATGTGCGGTTACTCTACCACTGAGTTACCCTGGCTGATAACCAGCTTGGCATTTCTCACATAATATCTGTTGGCAAGGTCACCATATCTGCAAACACAGATATAACAGGTGAGAATAATATTCATTGCACAACTCCAACAGACCACGAAATTTCACTTTAGAAATTTTAATTTATTAATACATCAACCATGAAAATTCAATTTTAGATAAAGTGGAGTGTAAGGTTGATTTTTATACCAACTATGTGAAAAATGCCAGAGTCGGGAATCAAACCGGCTCTGGCTATTATTGTTCAACTATTTTTCACATAGTTGGTATAAAAATCAACCTTACACTAACTCCACTTTATCTGAAATTTAATTTTCACGGTTGATGAATTAATAAATTAAAATTTCTTAAGTGAAATTCCGTGGTCTATTGGAGTTGTGCCACGAATATTATTCTCACCTGTTACATCTGCGTTTGATGATACGGTGTTAACCTTGCCAACAGATATGTGAGAAATGCCGAGCTGATTATGAGCCAGGGTAGCTCAGTGGTTGAGCAATTGCACATTAAGTGGAGAGCCCGGGTTCGATTCCCGGCTCTGGCATTTTTCACATAGTTGGTGTAAAAATCAACCTTACACTCCACTTTATCTAAAATTCAATTTTCACGGTTGATGAATTAATGAATTAAAATTTCTTAAGTGAAATTTCATGGTCTGTTGGAGTTGTGCCACGAATATTATTCTCACCTGTTACATCTGCATTTGCAGATACGAGGACCTTGTCAACAGATATAATGTGAGAAATGCCGAGCTGGTTATCAGGCAGGGTAGCTCAGTGTTAGAGCAACTGCACATTAAGCGGAGAGCCTGGGTTTGATTCCCGGCTCTTGCATTTTTCACATAGTTTGAATAAAAATCAACCTCACACTCTCTCTTTTTTTTTTTTTTTTTTTTTTTTTTTTTAAGATAAAGTAATCTAACAACTTTTAATTCAAAGGCTAGCAACATTACTAAACAATCTAACAACGTATTAAACAAAAGCCATGAAAACAGAGTTATATGCACTGAAGAGAATGAATATCATTTGTTCCAGAACAACAATGAACAGCTCTTTTTATTGTTATGGAAAAGATTAGGGGGAATTTTATAGATCACTCGGGAAAAACCTAGCTAACTCTGTACAAAATTAAAATAGGGCTTCTATATTTTTTAGACCTGTAGCTACTTTTGGCTAAATTTGTTTGCTAAAGTGGCCAAATTCGACTTTCGCAGAAGCCAACTTTTTTTTTTCTTTTTACATTTACAAACTACAACTGATAAAAAAATAAAAAATAAATTGTGACAAAATTTTTATCTGAGGGGAGTTTAAGTTAATTTTCTCCTTTGGATATCCAGTTTAAAATTGCCGGATATCTGTATCTGGTACCCCATCGGACATTTAAAACTCAGTTGGATACTGGATAGTTACCGGATATCCGTTCATCCCTAATTTAAAGTGTGATAGTGTCAAAATGCTGTATTCGAATGAACTGAAAATTTATATCTCTCTCTCTCTCTATATATATATATTATTATTATTATTTTTTTTTTTTGTAGAAAACCATCACATGGACAGAAATTCGATTTTGGTGAATTTTGCAGTTATAGATTTTTACAGGGACACAATGAAAAAGTCTTCTTTATCACTATAATCTATGGGTTCAAATTATTTCAGTGCAATTGCGTTGAATTAAACAACATACTATATGGAGTAAAATACTCAAACATCCTATTATAGTTATTTCTTTTGTTTATTTAATAACTTCTCTTAGTTTTATTTATTTATACACCTGTTAATTACTTAATGTTCAAGTCAAGTGGAGTCAATCTAGATTTTTGGATTTGCATTTAAACTGTGTTAGACTGTAATGTTAAATAATAGTGCTCTGTCCCCCCCCCAACCATTACATATATTGTATGAATTAAGATTCTACATAGTTCTTAAAAAGTCTTCTGGAAGTCCTTGAAAAGTCCTTAAAAACTCTTTACTTTTCTTTTTCATAAATGTGTACACACCATGTAATATATCTAAATATCCCCCTCCCCTCAAATTCCTTGTAATGTTAGAGAATTCACATTTTGAAATCTGAGCCAAAAGATACAAACTAAGCCTTTCTTTTCCCTGATTCTTTTCTTTTAATTAAGTTGATTTTTAAATAATGCTCCTTATCCTTAGAAAGACATTTGAAGGTGATTACACATGGAAAATTTTTCAAATGACAAAAATGTTTTGTTTTGCAGTTTTTAGAAGAATTTTTAAATGGCCCCTTTTTGTTCAGGTGCTCCAGGCACATGCCCTAAATGCCCCACTGTAAATCAACCCCCTACATGTAGAGGCTATTAGTAAAAGTCCTACAGAGAAAAAGTGCTGTTATATATATACAGTGGAACCTGTAAAAGTGACCACCTGACTAAAGTGACCATTTTCTTGACTAAAGTGACCATTTTCCAATTTTAAAGACCCTTTATAAAGTGACCACCTGCGTATAGTGACCATTTTAGCCGGTCCCTAGGGTGGTCACTTTAGACAGGTTCCACTGTATTTATATGAGTTATACACTAACTAAATATGTACAATTCATACACCAGCTATTAGACTGTGCTTTCTTTAAAAGCATAAATAAAGCTTTTAAAAAGTTAAATGATAGTTTATTTTTATGTTTGTTAGAGATTAATCTAAAATCAAGCTATGAAATATATTAGTTTATTTAATAAAATAATATAGTAGCACGGTTTGGTAGAGCGCCAAGCTCGTAATTGGAAGATTGTGTGTTCGATACTCAAACCGTTCAAGGACCGTCGTGTACACGAGTGGTGGCTAGTACACGTAAAATCTATCATGGCCACAATGTCCTCCATGTTCCTATCCAAATTATACCCTTGGGGATCACCGAAGCAGGAGAGCCATTCTTCTGTGGAGGATCAAAATTGTGATGGCATATCTCCAGACCATCCTTAAGGATGCTTCCCAGACTGTCGCCAATTACCCATACCACAGTATTAGTGCAACATTAAACCAAACCAACCAATTCTGTCAATATAAATTATAAAAAATATATATGAATACAAAATTTTCATATATTTTAAAATTTAAGACTCTTGCACAGGGTGAAGATGATATCCCAAAAGAATTATGTTTTGCAAAAATGTACTTAAGGCTAAGCCAGAACTATTGATAGGTACATACCCATTTTCAACAAATAAGTTTTTTTTCTAAATCTGCGAATGTATATATTTCATGCATATGGTGAAAAGCCTATTGAGTGTATTTTCAGAATCTTTAGGAAGGTTCTTATGCTTATGATGTATTTTTTTAATTAAAAATATTAATGTTAAGTTAATTTGATATTTAGCTTTAAATAGTTGCATTCAAATGATCATGACAGAAAATAACTAATGGTAGAAAAATAATTCACATTTTTGTAGTAAAACTTATAATTTTTAAGCAGCTTAAAATTTCTATTTTTTTTTTTTTTTTTTATGTAGTCTAAAAATTTTAAAGAGTTGGATGTTATATATACATGTATATATAAAGAAAAATCTTATCAATAAATAGTAAGCACATCACATTTTCTCCTGAAAATATCCTTAGGTTATTTTCCCCGGGAAAAAATATGCTACATTAAAATAATAAGTAATCATTTGCTTGTCTACTAGTTGGTTATGTCCCATGCAACTGATCTATTACATTGAAGTTAAGAATTGTTAAGTATTTTAAAGATATATATAGTAATCAATAATATATATATTTTAGCTATTTTGAGAGTGTCTGGATCATTAGAAAAGAGCACTGAAGTGATGAAATGTATGCAGAATCTTGTGAAATTGCCAGAAATTTCAAAAACTATGCAAGATTTATCAAAAGAAATGATGAAAGTGAGTTGATATTTATTTTGTAGTAGTTATTATTCTTAATTTTATTACTAGATTCAATCATATTTTTGTTAGTCTTAATGTATAATAGTAAAAAAAGAATTTTTGATTTATCTTATTATACTTAATATTAAAAAAAAAAAAAAAAAATGTATTACCATTGTTCTATAATATTCCTTAGAATGCAAAAATAAGTAAAATCAATGTTAGTTGTATCTAAGGAAGAAAATTAATTATCAGGATTTACCACATAGCTTTATGCTGAGGAATGTCTTCTAAAAAGTTAGCCATAGATTGCCATGACAGTGGCCACATTCCCAGTAGCAGAAACAGTGCAGCATAAAAGCTGCAGATTAATTTAACATCTCAAAAGGAAATGCCAGGCTAAAAAAGACAAAAATTTACATTATATCTCTAGATTATTATACTTGTTGTATATTCTTAATTTATTTTCTTTTTAGGTACAAATTTTGCATATTTTAATTGCTAATACTTCTTGTGAATACTTCTTCTGGCATTCCTGGATAACAAATTTTGTTTTGCTGCAGAGAAATATAGAATTATGAAAAGGGCTTTTGAAGGTAGCATTTATTATAGATGCAAAAAACACTTTTGGGGAATATTATGCAATGCTTGCACACAATTTGCAGTTGAATTTGGTTGAAAGTTTGCAAATTTTGTAAAAGATTCTTTAAACTTTGTCTGTCCTTCACAAAAGAGTTAATATATTCATTTTTCAAATCATGCTCATGCAAAGTGCTAAGATAAGGCATTGTTGCATGTTGTTTATATACAGCATGCAGCGTCAGCTGCTATCTATTAAAATATCGTAGCATAGCTATCAACCTTTCTAACCCTTAAATCAGATTTATCCCCAGTATTTTTAAAAAGAAATATGTTATATATATTTTCAACAATTAAATAAACTGAAAACAGCTATAAAAATTTCCAGTTTGAAGTCTTCCTTCAAAAATGGGAGATTTGGCGCACATGCATAGAAATGAACAAACAGACTTTTAAAAGAATGTAAAATATCATAAGGATTACTTTTTATTTTGTTAAAAAATATAAAGCAGACAACAGGTACCAGATCTCCCTTCCCCCCTATTTTTTCTTTCTTTCTTTCTTTTTTTTTTTTTTTTTTTTGTTCTTGCATTTTTCTTTCTCTTTTTTCTTTTTTTTACACCTTCATTAACCATTCAAAGAAATTGATTATTTAACTTTAGAGGTGAGAATCCTCTGCCTTTGAATGAATTTTGCCTTTTTAAATTTTATCAAAACTGCCCCCACCACGAATAAATATTGTATAAGTTTTGAAAATTTTCATTTTTTTTTTTTTTTTTTTTTTTTCAAAAATTTCATGGAATTGCTTGAATGCCGTTTTCAATTTTCCACTCTACTCGCAGTTTGATTTATTGTTAATTATTATTTATTATTAATCTATACCAAATCATTTCCTGGACTGGTGTCTCTTTCCATTTTCATTTATATAAAGCTTCTACATTTTCTAAAATTCTGTCCAAATTGCCCCTATCAATTTCTGACCTCTTGTACGAAAATTTATGCTTTTTGGAAAGTTTTGTTTCTTTCAAAAATTGTTTGTCCATTTTGAATTTTTCACTGTACTCACTATACCCCACCTCATCCCATTACCGATGCAGAGTCCTATCAGTGGCCGAGCAGTTCTGTGCTCAAAGCTGGTAGACAGGCAGTAGCACATTCAACTCCAGGTTGCGCTTATCAACCTAGCTCATTTGGAGTTTACCACAGTTTTCTCTGAAACTCACATGAATATGGTCTATGATGCCTTAGAAAGACCCCCCCCTCCCCCCCCCCTCACACACAGAGAGAGGGCATCCCATCCTTAGGCCTAGGTTCCTAGTGAAGAAAATTGGCCTTAACCCAAACACTAACACCTACCCACTTAAAATGCAAAATAATTCCTATTTAACCAGCTATGAGATGCCTTAAAAGAAAAAAGCCTACATAAGTACTAGTTGTATTCAGAGAGTCATTAGAGCAGTGTAGTGCTGAAGTTTAATTAAGCTGTAGACAGACTTATTTGCAATTTTTATATAAAATGACTTTTTAATGAAATAAGCAAATTGTTTTCTTTAAAATAAGATATAATAAATATTTAATGAAAATAGACAATTTCTTATTGTTTAAGACCATTTATCATTTATTGTTTTATGTAATGCTTATAATTTTTAATAATAGTTATAGTAACACAATAATTTTGTAATGGGGACTTCTTATGTTTATTTTTCTGCATTTACATCTGTAATTTGGGCTATTTTTAAAGTAAATGTCTCCTATTATTTCTTATTTTCTTAAGTAAATTTCTTCTATTTTACAATGTTTTTAACTTCCATTCTTGTTTGTTTGCTTGTCCAGTACAAATCTTGCAATCAATTTTTAACTAACTTCCTGACTAGTTAGGCATTTGAAACTTTCAGGATGGCTCAGAAAACAGTGACAATACATTTTTTTAACACTTTCAGTCAACTGTTTCAGGTCCCTGCTGCCTGCAGCAGCATTTATATGATTCAACGGAAAATTTATTTAACGAACTTCCCAACTGGCTAGACATTTGAAACTTTCAGAATAGTTCAGAGCACGGTGAAAATGCATTTTTTTAGTACTTTTAGCCAACTGTTTCGGGTTCCTGCTGCCTTCGGCAATGGTACCAGTACAAAGCTTGCAATCGATTTTTAACTCACTACCTTACTAACTGGACATTTGAAACTTTCAGGATAGTTCAGGATAGCAATTTATTTTATTGAATTATGTAAGGTTGAAAACTACATTGTTGTTATTACTAAATGTCTGGATAGTTCTAGCATACTTAACTAGCAAGAAAAAATTATCTGTATGGCAGTAGATGCAGCAGCTGTTAATATTAAAATATGCAGCGAGTTAGTTTAGCTTAATATTCAATCATAGTACTACAGTGAGAAAAGACTATTGCATGTAAAAAGCTCAAATTCTTTTTACAGATCAAGTCCTAAGTGGAATAGAGAAGTTCATGGTACTAGTGAAGCTTCGCCAGTCACTTGTTCAGAAATGATAACAAACAACTTATAGTACAGTCTCTCAGGAGCAAATGCTCAGCTTACAAGTTTGAACACAAAATGACTCGATCTGAGGACATGTCCTCACCTTCTATCATCTTATCAACAGACGTATATAATTTACACAAACGCTGTTTGTAAAAGTTTTTCTTTGCAGAATTTTCTTCTTCTTTGCAGAATTCTTTGCATTACTCGAGAAAAATAGAATTAATTAAAAAAAATTTTTAACCCTTTCATGCTGACTGTCACTCATGCATGCCAGCAAGAAACGCACTCATTTCCCAGCCACCATGTCAATGTGCCAAAGTGTTTTCTTGTTCACCCCCAGGCATTACACATTTGTGCCACAGTGTCTTGGAATGTTTTACTATTGGTTAATATATATATATATATTATATATAGAAATAAAGACATATACATTTTTATTTTCAGTTATTTTATGTTTCATTTATATATTTCTTGTTTTCCAAGTTGTTTAATATATATGTTATGTTTGCAGAAAGTTTTTTGTTTTACTTAAGTCTGCTCATCAATGGTTTAGGTGTTGGTTCAGTATGAAACCATTCTAGAAAAAATTTGTAATTTTATTCTTAATTTAAATAAGGCTTCCATATTTTGGCAAGTTTAGGATACTGCTTTTTGTGATATTTAATTACATACTTGGTTGCCAAGGCCAACCTCCATAGAAATCAGTAGAGCATTTCTTATTTTCCTTATGCCTGTGAATCTATTTTTTCTTCAAAAAGTATTCTAATGGGTTTTATCTGTTGCAATGATATTTTAATGCTTCCACTGATAATGCAATATTAAAAAAGGTGAGATTTTAGAAATATTTCATTGAAGTATTGGGTGAGTGCAAAAGTTCTACCCATTAAGTTATTACCCATAAAGAAGAGCAAATAAACGCAAAATGAACAGTACCTATTATTGTGTATAATCCCCATTGCTATCTATGACCTCTTGCCATCTTTCTGGTAGGACATAAATCCCACGGCGATAAAATTCTGGCGGTTTTGAGTAAAAAAAAGTCTTGGATGGCAGTTTTCACAGCATCAAAATCATCAAAGATTTTCTGACTGAAGGAATTGTTCAATGCACAAAATAGATGATAGTCAGTTGGTGCCAAGTCAGGAGAATGAGGAGAGTGGGATAAAACCTCCCAACCAAAGCCCAGTAACTTTTGGTGAGTGATGACAGCAGCATGTGGCCTGGCAGTATCATAATGAGGGATAACACTACAACGATTGATGAGACCTGGCCGCTTTGCTACTAAATTTGAATGCAGTCAGTCTAACTGTAGACAGTAGAAGGCAGCATAGATGGTTTGGTTGAGTGGCAGGACCGCCCAGTGAATTATTCCCTGTGCATCCCACCACACACTGAATAACACCTTCTTGGGATGAAGTTCAGCTTTCAAAGTCTATGCAGGCAAATTGGAAGGGCGACACACAGCCCTACGACGCTTTACATTATGGTACATAATCCACTTCTTATCTCCTGTCACAATTCGTGTCAAGAATGGGTCATTTTTGTACTGGGTAAGCAAGGAAACACAGGTGGCGATTCGGTCATCCCGTTGATTAGCTGTCAGGTTATGTGGAACCCAACGATCCAACTTTCTTGTAAAACCCAACTTAACCAGCCATCTCTCGACCATTTTCCGGTGTACGTTGAAGGTCTCTGCTAATTCTTGCACGGTTGGGTTCAGATTGTTCCTTATGGCTTGGTCAATATCGTCGTCTCCGACGTGTGATGGTCATCCACTCCTAGCCTGAACTTGGCAGCTTCTATCTTCTTCCCTAAATTTACGAAACCATCGACGACATGTGCTTTCGTCTATTGCATCCTCCCCATAAACTTGACAAACATTGCAACATGCTGCGGCTGCCGTACCCTTTTATCAAACTCGTATAACAAACAGTGTCTTATAT
Organism: Salticus scenicus; assembly: GCA_963930645.1. Classification (NCBI taxonomy): domain Eukaryota; kingdom Metazoa; phylum Arthropoda; class Arachnida; order Araneae; family Salticidae; genus Salticus; species Salticus scenicus. Next base: position 163,461,460 of record OZ005657.1, read on the forward strand.
GCTCCTTCTCGCTTTCAATGTTGCACTCTCTGATTTTTTTTTTTTTTTTTTAGATGATTATCTTTGTGAGACACAATGCATTTATATGTGAGGCATCCAAACATTTGATTGGCCGATGATTTGCTTCATTAGAATGTCATGTGTGACGTCAATTCCATTTTAAATTTGCATATCCATAAACAGGTAGAACTTTTGCACTCACCCAATATTTCAGAACTGGAATTAGTTTGAAAAATTTATATTTTAAATTACAAGCAAATGTATTTAAAAACATGTTATCAGTTTCACGCATTGTAAAAATAATCTAGATAATTTTATCCAGTAAAAATGAAGTCAAATTCAAATGGACAAGTGTGAACCATACTGTGGACTCTATCATTAGTGTTAACAGAAAATGACACATATCGATTACAACTACAAATAAAACAAAAATGACTTTTAAAATATTTGATCTTACATCTTTAATTAACTTCTGTCGGTAGCATCAGAATTGGATGCCTAAACTTTAGCAGTTTATAAAGATCAAGCATATTTGAAAATAACATAAATGCTTATACTTGTTAAATATTTTATGAATAAAAATTAGATATTTAATATTTAAAATTAAATTAAATACCTTTATTTAAACTTCATGCTTGGCAGAAAGCTTTTTCGGTAGTGGATCCCCTCTGTCAACTGTGCCGACTTCTCTCTGTGGTTGGCGGCTGCCCAAGTCTCGATTTTCTCCTTTATACTCTTACAGGTGATGCCACACTTTGTCTGTTTCTGCTGATTTGTGGTCGTTGATGACGTGACTATTGTGCGCGATTTCAATACTTTCTCTAAAAAATGCCTAATTTTGGTTATTATAATTAGCGATTTTTGTGACTCTATCAAAATCTATTTTTATATTATTTTCAAGGTAATTTCTAGCTAAAGTGGTGGTGTTTTGGTTGAATTTTATGTCGTTTTGATGTTCTTTAATTCTGGTTTTTCTTTTTCTTTTGGTGACTCCTATATATTTGTATTCTTTATTTTCTTGATTTTTGAGGGGGACTTTATATATACCGGCAGTTTCAGTGGGGGAAATTTGGTCTTTATCACTTCTTATTAATTGAAAAATATTGGGATTGGGTTTGATTGGGATATTTAAATTTAGTTTACTAGCAGCGTTTCTTATTTTATTTGAAGTACCTTGGTTATAGGGTATAGAAAAAGTAAATTTTGTGGGTTTTTTTTTGTGCATTAGGGAGTTTGTTTAACTGTTTAATTCGTTTTTTATAAAGTTGATTTACTAGTTTTTGGGGGTATCCTGCATCCGTTGTTAATCTATTTATGAAATTTAATTCCTTTGTTAATTCAGACTTTCAAGAGCATATTAGGATGGCACGGTTTATGTAACTTCGTATCGCATTGATGTTATATCTACCGTAATTTCGCGCATATAGTCCGCGGACTATGTGTGTTAAAAAGGCAAATTTTTTCACCCGCGGACTATACGGTGGTGCGGATTATCTGCTAGTTATTCTCAGTTCAAATCCTCAAAATCAGAATTAAACATGCGAATACTACGAACTGCCGATTCTGACAATCAAATATAAACATAAACAAAAGAATAAGACACAAAGAAAAAATTGTATCGGTAGCGAACCATGGAGCATAAAGCAAAAGATCACTATTAGGATAGCATGCTGCTGAATATTCCTGTACTGTTATTTTTTAAATCATGTTCGCAAAATATCGTCGAAGTTTTACTGCTGAGCAATACCAATGACAAACTTTGAGATAATCTTCCAAAAAATATATCTCCTAGAGTGCTGAATCACATACAATCAGCCATGCTGTATTTCTAGTAGGAAAGTAAAACTCACTCAATGACTCAACCATTCAACCGGGAATTCCGTTAGAAAATGTAAATATCAACTTTAAAGGTTTCTTTTAATGTATAAATTTTAAAATAGGGTTTATTAATAACAAGTACTTCTTTTCTTTATACTATTTATTTTAATAGTGGGAATGCTTTAATATTTTCATATAAAACTACATAATAGTGATTTACTTGCTGTTTTCTTGGGGTTATATTTTTCTCCTGCGGACTATACGGTAGTGCGGACAATCTGATGATATTTAAAATAATTTTTACATAAAACTTCACCTGCGGACTATACGATGGTGCGGACTATGCGCGCGAAATTACGGTATATGGTGTTCTGCTTCTATTGTTAATAATTTCTTAATTTGAAATTATTGTTTTAATTTGAAATTATTTGAAAAGTCTGAATTAACAAAGGAATTAAATTTCATAAATAAATTAACCACGGATACAGGATACCCCAAAAAACTAGTAAATCAACTTTATAAAAAATGAATTAAACAGTTAAACAAAATTTTTAATGCACAAAAAAACCCCACAAAATTTACTTTTTCTATACCCTATAACCAAGGTACTTCAAATAAAATAAGAAACGCTGCTAGTAAACTAAATTTAAATATCCCACTCAAACCCAATCCCAATATTTTCCAACTAATAAGAAGTGATAAAGACCACATTTCCTCCACTGAAACTGCCGGTATATATAAAATCCCCCTCAAAAATCAAGAAAATAAAGAATACAAATATATAGGAGTCACCAAAAGAAAAAGAAAAACTAGAATTAAAGAACATCAAAACAACATAAAATTCAACCAAAATACCACCACTTTAGCTAGAAATTACCTTGAAAATAATATAAAAATAGATTTTGATAGAGTCACAAAAATCGCTAATTATAATAACCAAAATTAGGCATTTTTTAGAGAAAGTATTGAAATCGCACACAATAGTCACGTCATCAACGACCACAAATCAGCAGAAATAGACAAAGTGTGGCATCACCTGTATGAGTATAAAGGAGAAAATCAAGACTTGGGCAGCCGCCAACCACAGAGAGCAGTCGGCACAGTTGACGGAGGGGATCCCCTACCGAAAAAGCTTTCTGCCAAGTATGAAGTTTAAATAAAGGTATTTAATTTAATTTTAAATATGAATTATAACTTCATTTATATTAGTTTTTATAAAGTAGATATTTCATATTGCATCACCATAAATATTACACTTTTCATACAGATAAGAAATTATTAATTTTAATTTAAATGTAAAGAATTGGAAATTGTATTTTAAATCATATACCTTGAAAACTTCTTCACATGGCACTTTCACTACCATGTTTGGAGCATCTTCAGATATTCTGTCTGTACTTTTGAGATAGCTTATTTTCTTTCCATTATTTAACACCAAGCGCTATCTGGCATTGATAAATGCTGGTCCAACATCATTACAAGCTAGAGGATTGGCTAAGATCTCTATGGATTCATGTTTCAGGATGTAACTATGATTTTCTTAATTTGCCAATTTGTGCACACTACACTTCCAAAAATCTGTTTTTTAATTTTCTTTTTGATTAACTTTAGTTAAGGCTGCGATTATTCTATTCAATTTTATATCTTTTTGATGTTCCATTACGCACTTTTTCATTTTTCTCTTAGTCATTCTGATATAAGTTCCTGAGTTATCTTTTTAGTTTGTATAGTTAATTTGATAAATTTCAAGGTTTCTAATGAGTCTATTTTTTCTTTAACATTTCAGATTTTTTGAAAATTATTTTTATTGGGTCTGATGGAAATATTTATGCTTAATTTTGCAGCTTCTATTTTTAATTTATTTGCAGTACTTTTATTATTTAGGATAGAAGTGATAAATTTATTTATTTATTATTATTTTAAGCAATATTTATATGGTCAAGTTTTTAAATACAGTTTTAGTATAATTTATTGACTAGATTCTTATTATAACCAGCTTTCCCTTAAACTTTGATAATGCTATTTCATTCCATGTTGAGTAGTTTTTACTAAAGATAGAATTAAATATAATTGTCAAAATTTGTATGTATGTATGCATGCAATCTAATATAATTTTATCATTTTTGTTTTTCAGGCTGGAATTATTGAAGAAATGATGGAAGAGGTTTTTGAATCAACTTTAGAGGATGATGATCTTGAAAAGGAAGCTGATGAAGAGGTGGATAAAGTTTTATGGGAACTTACAGCTGGTAAGAAATCTTTGTATAATATTTTGCTCTTTATTAGAGCATGGGTAACATTTCTATATCTAATTAAGTAAACATATAGTTTTTTAAGATATTGTGAATAGGAATTTGAATGATTTACCCTTGCCCCCTCTTATTCTTTATTATCTCCATGTGTATTGGCACATAGGGGCAGAGGGGGGGGGGGAAGGCGCTGCCCCTCCTGGAAAATTCTAATTGGTAAAAAATAATGATTTTTAAATTATATTTAAAGCTTTAAATCTGTGTCATTAGAGTTTTCATGATAATATAAATTGCCAAATAAAATTTATATCATAGAGCCAATTAGAGAGAAGCCAACTGGACTCGCAAATCAGATTGACTCAAACCTTTACATGAGAGTAGAGTTCTAGTTAACTTAACACTATGATTTCTGGATTCAGATTTAATTAGAACAGACTGTATAATTTTTATAAATAAATGTCTTAAATTATAGGCCAAAAAAAAAAAAAAAAAAAGTTAATGCTTATATACAGACTAGCTTGTTTATCTGAATCAAACAACTAATAAACCATTTAGTCAAACTGAATTTTTAAGATATACCAAACTTTTATAGCTTTCAGTTTGCCCCCTCCTGAAAAAGTTTCTGGTAACACCATTGATCTTCAAAAGAAAAGAATGGGTGAATAAAGCAAAATAGACTGATTATCAGTAATAGCAAGTTCTAAAGTATTCTTTAGGAGACAGTAGCATTATTGAAATGCAATTTAATTATCATGATAGTTAATAGATTATCTCGTCATTATTGAAATGCAATCTAAAATATCATTTTCAGTCATACAAAAATTACCTTTTTAAATTTTGGCTGATAATGAAATATTTAAATATTTTAAATTATTGTAAATTTTATTACTTTACTCCTTACTGTATTGTTCATTTTTGTAAATCAAAATTACATACAAGAATTTATAACTGTTTTTATGTTATTATTTTGCATTAAAATAGTTCTTTTGTTCATGATTTTTAAAAATATATTTGTTATAAATATATATATTTGTTCTATAAATAAATATATATGCAATGGCATACCTGAATATTTTTTAGGGAAGTGCAAATTTATAATTGTAAATATTTGGTTTAAATATAGCCGAACATTTACTTTTTAAATATAAAAAATCACTTACACATATGGTTGCTTAGTTGAGATGATTAAACAAGCCTGTATTTGCTCTAACAAAAATTTCTTACATAAAATTTAAACCAAGAAATTCTGTTTAAGAAATCACACAGTTTTGTAAAATTATAAGAAAAATGTTCAACTTTTAAAAAAGAATCACAAACCTCTTCTGCTCTCTCTAAATTTATTTATAATTTTTTGTATACTTTTGTTAATTTATGCTTAGCATGCATAAACATGATAAACAGGGTATTCTTAACCATACTTTAGGATACTGGCTTTCCTTTTATTACAACCCACAGAATTTTTGGCGTACAAATATGCTGTATCTTTCAATTGTAATTCTTTGCATATACTGGATGTGGAAAGAACTAAAATGTGATAATAAAGATTTTGAGTTTTTTTTTTTTTTTTTTTTTTTTTTTTCAAAAATATTGCAAGTATACTTTTTTTTTTTTTTTTTTTTTTTTAAGGGATGTGTAAATTAAAATCTTGGTAATAATTGGTTACTAGACAGCTAGTAACCAATTCATTTATTTCATTATCATTAAATTCAAGGGAAATTTTGAACTTTTTGTTAAATTCAAGGCTTTGTGATTTATTGAAACCTTTCAAAGCTGAACAACATAGTCTGAAACTGGATAGTTTAACCAGCTCCTCTTTGAGCTTTAAGGGTGTACAGTACTTATCCTCATTGATAACCAGAGCTCACATTATTCTACGAGGAAATTTCTTTATAAAATTACTAATGGTGATATATATATATATATATATTATACATATTTAAAGAAAATTTACAACTGTTAAACTTATCATTTTTCAAAAATTGATTTCTTTAATTTTTAATACTGAATTTTTGAGTTAAAAAGTACAAAAAAATTAACTACATGCATCTTTTGCTTTTTTAAACGGCAAAATAAAGTGTTAAAAATTAAAAAAAATTAATATTTGAAATATGAGAACAAATTTAATGGTTGTGAATTTTCTGAATGTGAAAATACATTGAAAAAAAGATATATATATATATATATTAATGAGTTATGTTATAAACAAATTTCTCCATAGAGTAACATGAGTGTTCTGGCTGTTGGTAAAGACAGACTTTTTGTTTGTGTAACTGCTTGTCTTCGAACTTTAACTGCTGTTTCAAAAACTTCCTTACCAATCATAACAGGTTTTTCAAACATTTTGTGAAACTCAGTTTTGTTGTTCTCGCCCCCTTTCCAAGGCCGTAGCCAGGATTTTTTTCAGGGGGGGGGGCATCACATTTCTAATACCAGGTCATAGAATATGATAAAATAATGTACACACGCATATCCAAACTGATGTGCACACAAACAAGGGTCTGATTAACATAGGAGCACACAGGGCACATGTTGCCTCAGGCCCTGAGTAGCAAAGGCAACTAAAACTGGCCCTGAAAATGCCCTTTTGCCTCTAAAAATAACAGAAATTGTATCATAAAATGCTAAATTCTGTCAATTTAGTTTCATATACAGTATCTATATGTACTTTTGCTTATTCATACACAGTATGAATGGAGGGAGGTGGGGCTCACAAAAGTATGTTTACTCTGAACCTTACACAAAGTTAATCAGGCCTTACACAAACAGACCCTGATTAATTTCATGCGAGGCCCGGGGCACACATAGTTTCATGAGCCTGCCTCCTCCTCGTACTGTGCATCAATAAACACAGGTACAAATATACCTGTTTATGGGAGTAATATGGCAGAATTTGCATTATATGATACCATTTTTAGGGCATAAAAGGTTAAATGGTATTTTTAGCGCAAGCTATATAGCCCCCTGCTTTAATCAGGCCTTGCACACAAATCTTTCTTCTATATTTTTGTACACAAATTCACTCAATACCTATCATTTTAGTAAAACTTTTATTTATTAAAGTTAATTTCCATGATGAATGCATATGATTTGTTTCTAATAGAAATGAACACTTAATGTCCAAAGAAAGTCGATTTTATGTTCACTAAGGATATTTTAAAAAATGTGTTTTTCCCTTTTTTTTTTGTTAAAAATGAAAAAAATGGAAAACTTAGATTCAAATTATCACAGATCAATAGTTCAGCTATTCGTCTTAAAGATATTGACAAGTTCTTTTTAAAGATACCCATATCGAATATTTGTCCCCCTCGGGGGGAGTTCCCCCCCCCCCCCCCCATCAGGGGAGAAGCGTTGCTCCTATGTGTCCAAAATTTTTTGCTTATTTGATTATTTCTACATAATAAATTAATTCTTTTTAATTTTAAAATGATTTGTACAAAATAATTCTTATTATGTGCATTTATAAGAAATTTTGTCCTATACTGCCAAGTTAAAAACTGAGAAGAATCCAGACAGCAATGCCACCTGTTGGACAATTTTCACCAAAAGGTAATAGGTACTAATTTATGTCATGGTGCAGCTGCATATAAATTTATATATAATTCAATGCAGTGCAGTGCAGTAGTTCCTGAAATACAATTAAAACAAAATTTTTGTCACACACAGATAGATATTTTCTAAAAATGGTCAAATCGTGTTCTAGAACTCTCAAAACATGTAAATACATCCAAAAACCGGAAATATATATATATATTTTTTCGAATCCAGTACTTTCTTCTATTGAATACAGAAAAAAGTAAAAAGATTGAATTTATGATGTAGGATAGTCTACTATAGCTATAGCAAGAAGGTGAATGAAATTAAGCAAATAAATGTAGCGAGATTAAGGTTGAATGGGTTTTATGATGCTCTAGAGCTTAAATATGGGGAAGAAAGAACATAATGGGAAATCTAATTGAATTAATATGTTTTATGTTTTTATTTTTTCAGACAGCAATGCTTGCCTGATACAAGAAACTATACGAAAACAGTCTTTCATGAAAGCCCGTTGGCCCCTCTCCCCTCCCCCCCTTGCCTACAGCATTGCCCCTTTCAGTGTCAGCAGAATATTCTCAGTGAGCTCAACTGCAGAGCTAGTTCATGGTGGGTATTTCGGAAGAATTCTGGAAATAATAACATGAAACTGAATAAGTATTCACACACTGAAATTGATACAATAAAGCTTTATTTCTCTATAGGAGCTAGAAATATTCATGCAGTACTTGAAAATGATTGATTCATGTCCAACAGTTGTTGAGACTTGTCACTAATGCAGGAAGAAGTTCAGTAAAAGCATTTACAGAAGTCTAGTATTCCATATATCTAGTCTCAGAAAAGCGTAATAACCCCGATTTCTTTTTAATTTCTAGCAAAAGCTTGGCAATGTTTTCTTTCAAAAGGTTATTTGCTTAAGTATTATCCCCCCCCCCCCCAAAAAAAAAAAAAAGTAATTTATTTTAAAATATCCAAACTGTTTTTAATTAAACACACATTAAGAGATTAATTTAGGACATAAATTTAAGCAATGACTATCATAATAAGCATACATCACTTTCAGGCAGTGCTTAAGACATCTTATTTGGGCACTATTTATTTATCCACTCATCACTGAAGCTCCATCATATCTTTGACTAATTAATTTATTGAGATCAATGTTTAAATTATTGCAGGATTTCAAAATCACCTACATTTTCTATCGATAAATCTGTCAGTAGGGGAAAAAAAAAAAAAAAAAAGTTACAAAATCTTCTTTTAGTAAAGGCGTGTTCTCATTTGTATTTTTTTTTTTATTATTATTATCTTTTTTTATTTAAATCTTATATATATATATATATATATATATTAGGGGGGGGGGGGGAGGTAAAATTATACCTTTCTATATGCATGCAGGGCCCGATCTAGCTCATCCGCCGCCCCGGGCAAAGTATAATTTTGCCGCCCTTCATGATTGGTTTTAAATAAATACAACCAAACCTCAGTATAAGGCTACCGTCGTCACACATTATTAATCCGTTTATATTGCGATAATTCCCAGTGTCCATGCAATTTCAAAGAAAACATTTTTTCTGTTTATTAGCTATATTTCATATAAGTTCACTTTTGTGTGTACTCCATGGATAGTCCTTTTATAAGGTTTGGCTGTATTTAAAAAAAAGGAATTTATAAGGAAGAATTGACTAATACAACAACAGACTTTTCGTCCTAAATTAAATTCTATGTCGGACAAAAGTTCAATTTATCTTTCTTATTTTATATTTCTATTGATAAATATTTAAAAAAAAAATCATCTTACACTACGAGTAACAGTTATAAGAATTTATCTAGACTATATAAAAAAAAAAATATTTTATCTAACAATATTATTTAAGAAATTAAAAAAATAATAATCAGAAAACACTTTCATATCTGAATCTTCATTTAACAGATTTTAAAAGATGAGAAAAACAAAAGCATAAATAAACTAAAAGTCACTATTTTACATAATTAAAAAAAAAAAAAAAAAATCTTACGTTATAACGCAACAAGAATATATATAGAGAGATAGATTGAAATAAAAAAGCAGAACTCTTTATTTGAGAAAAAAGTAAGTATGCGTACAGTATGAAAGTAGAAATATTGACTTGAAATTTAAATAAATTGATTGTAATTATAAATTGAATAATCATGTTTTTACTTCCTGGTTTCTGTGCATTATACTGATAAGATACATATATATGTATTGTAAAATATTTGAAAATTTTTCTTGCTTATTCAGTCTGTAAATTTAGTTTTAATAATATCGCTTATTTTATTAATTTTTGGTTTTTTAACCATTTTTTTCCTCTTTAATATATACATAAACGATCAGGCTTTGCCCTCTTCGCTAAGCATTATACTTAAATGAGTTGTCAAAATTCCATTACATTATTAATAATCTAAGTTAAAGTTCCCTCTGTATTCCGTAGAGGTTTTTCCCGCTCGCAACGTGAAGATTTCGGGTCCACACTGCCTTCGGCAGCAACTTACCCGCTTCTTACTTCCCCTTCCTCAGCGGCTAAGTTAGAAGTTTTGCGAAATCTCACCAAAGTACATAATGCGTACACCTAATCAACATCCACACACCAAAATGCATCATTCTAAGATAATGTTAAGCGAATTCAAACAGAATAACGTGTTTTTACGCGTGCTTATTGCCCCCTCCCCGGACCCCAAGGGGGTAAGTGGGTGAATCTCGTTACAATAAGTGTCAGATACATATAAACAATTTGTGCACCAAATTTCGTGACCGCAGATCCCATAGCTTTCCCAAGACAAATTTAGCGCTAAAGGGGGGGGGGTGTCTTGAATTTGCAACTCCCCCCCCCTCAAAAAAAAAAAAAAAAAAAAAAAAAATCGAAAATTACATAAAAACGAAAATGTGTTTTTGAAAATATTCTAAAGAAGACACGTGGCTATTTTCAATACCTTTGTAATATCTTTAGTAGAGCTCTACTAAAAAATCCAGAGTTTCTTAAATTTCCCCCTCGAAAATCGATTTTCCCCCCTCCTTTAAGAATCAAGAATTCTAAAATCGTATGTAATGTTTTATTTATACTCAAGTCTAGTCTCATCATGTGCAATTTCTTAACCGTGATGTAATTTGGGGCCGAGTTATGCTTACAAACGTTTTTTTGCTTCCTATCCCGCTGGGGGGGAAGGGGGTATTTCGATAAATCCAGTTTCTTTAGGTGCTGGTTATATATAAAAAATCTAAGGACCAAACTTCGTGACCGCAGCTCTCATAAATTTTCCAGGACAAATTTAGCGCTAAAAACGGTGTCTCGAATTTGCCCTTTGTAACACATACCCCCCCCCCCCCCCCAAAGAAAAAAAATGGCAGATCACAAAAAATCAAAAATGTATTTTAGGAAATATCCTAAAAAAGTCGCATAGCCTTTTTTCAACATCTTTATTCCATTTTTGGTAGAGTTCGACTCAAATCAGGACTTTTCAAAATTTCCCGCCAAAAATCAATTTTCTCCCTTCCTTGCTTTAAAAATCGAAAATTCCTAAATCGCACATACGCACGCACACACACACACACACTGGCAAAATTTTCTGAAGTCATTTTCGGCTTTCATAGTGTGTGAAACGTGAAGATATCGCAAAATTTTTTGATTCTGACAAATTTACAGACAAAAGTCTGATTTTATTAATATAGACACTAACAGGCTTTGCCCGCTTCGCTGGTCATTATATTGAAATAAATCCCCAAAACAACGTATCATTCATAATAAAAAATATATTAAAAAAAAAAAAAAAGAAAGAAAAAAAGATCATTGAAATCCGTGAAAATCTAAGTTTAAGTTTCGCTACTTTCTATAGCGGTATTCCCGCTTGCTACAGTCAAGTCTGTAGCTCCAATGCCTTCTGCAGTCTCTTACTTGCTTTTTACTCACCCTCCCTCGCGGTTACCGTTGAAAGTTTTGCAAAATCTCATCAAAGTGCATATTGCGTTTACTTAATCAACACCCTCACGCCAAAATTCGCCATTTTTAGATAATTTGGACGGATTTAAAATTCCAAAATGTGTTTTTTGCCCCGCCCGCTCCAGAAGAAGGGGGTTGGGGGTAAATTCGCAAAATTACTTTATATTGCATGTTGCATACACATACCTAACTGACACATTAAAAAGTCGAGATCCTGAAATTATTTAAAGCAAAGCTATGCTTTAAAACTTTTTTTTTTTTTTTAAATCTCCCCCGCTCTTAAAGGAGGAAAGGGTCAAGGAATTTCGAAAAATATCTTCATACTCTGAATTAGATACATATAACCATCCCTCACATCAAAATTTCCAACCTCAGCTAATTTAGTGCAGCGTTACGCATGAATTCATGTTTTTGCCCCCCATTCTCCAAAGGGCTTTAGGGTGGAATTTCACAAAATCCCTTTGTAGTGTGTGTTGAGTTCGATTTTTTTGTGTGTTGAGTGCCATTCTTCGAAAATCGTTTCCCTCCCCCCCCCCTTAAAAATCCAAAATTCCAAAATCGCAGAAAATAATTTTTTTGTACTCATCTGGTCTTTCCATCTGCAATTTCTTCACCGTGAAGTAATTTGGAGTCGAGTTATGCTTATAAAGGTGTTTGTGCCTTCTGCCCCCTAAGGGGGACAGGGGGGGGGGGTATTTAGCAAAATTCAGTCCCAGTGAACCCCATTCTGCTGTCCTTACTTATTTTCGCACGAGAAGTGCAAATGCAAACGTCATCTGCTGTTTTCTCTGAAAAAGAGAGACAGAAAGCATTTGTTACGAAAAGAGAATTTTCCATTGAAATGGTTGAGAAAGGCGTTTTCTTTTCTACCGTAAAATATATATATATTTTTTTTTTTGAAACTGCCGCCCTTAGAAATTTGCCGCCCCGGGCAATTGCCCGGGTTGCCCTGCCCTAGATCGGGCCCTGTATGCATGCAAATTTTACTGTATATACAATAACACCTTTCACACATTCACAAAGTGTATAAATATTTTGATGAAAATAATTTCCAATATTTCATAAAAATAATTAATTAAAGGGATGGTATAGACCCCCTGGACTTCTCTTTTGGCTATGGGTCTTAACAGATTTATTCAGCTACAATTAGGTTTGTGATATAAATTTTATTTGGTAATTTAGCTAAAAGGTTAAAATTTTATAAATTAGAATATTTTAGAAGGGGACACATGCCCTACCTTTCCCCAATGTGCCAAAGCCCATATATTTATGTAATCTGTTCAGCTATTATTATTAATAATTTTATTTTATTACAGTGAACATTTTGATTGAAATATAAGAAATATATTAATTTCATCTTGGATTTGTTTGTGATGTAGGTCAGTTAGGCACTGCTCCTGCTGCTGTTTCTGAGTCATTGCCTGAGGTGGAAGCTGAAGGTGTAACTGCATCAACATCAGTTGTTCATGATACTGATCTTGCAGACATGCAAGAAAGACTAGAAGCCTTGAGAAGTTAGCTGTCTGTGAAATGATAGCGTTGTTTATAAGTACTTTGTTTCTGCTACAGAAACCATGCTTTTGGATAAAACAATTTAAATTTAAAGCAGAAGATCCCAGTTACCTTTTTCTTATTCTAAATTAAAAGATGCAATTACAAATCACAATCACGACAAATGTTCATAATTTTTTTATTTTATATAGCTATAATAAATTACTGTGTTGCAGATTAATTTTAAAGCATTTATTTAAATAAAGTTTATTAAAAAAAAGATATATTTGAAGTTGTTTCATTTTTATAATTCACAGGGGTCGTACATGTCCTGAATTTCCTGAAATTCCTTAAAATTTAAAAAACGTCCTGAAATGTCCTTAAATATGATAAGTTGTCCTAAAATTCCTGATTTTTTTAGTGATTATCTTACTACAGACTTGCCAAGTCTCCAGATTTTTTTTACTTTATTTTCATCTCCGGATTCTTAACGAAAATCTCCGGCTTTTTTCGATCGCGATACGCGAGTTTCGTTTCCATTCCCGTATAGCAGACGAGTCATCGAAGTGCCACTCCGCGTGATGATGTCCTTGAAAAACCGCCCCACTTGTTGACGTGAAACGCCGCGAGAGAAATGGACTTTCTCGATCTTTCCTTAGCATTCAAAACCGGAAATAAATTCGTTTAGTGAAAGGCTAAAGTAGTTCCGACTGGATTTTGTTTAGCATTTTAGAAGGGGAATGGAGTTTATGCAGGGCTCCCACTAGATCCGTTATTGGGTCCGTGAAGTCTGTTTTTACAGGCAATTAACCGACCGTAAAATTTTAATTGATGCTCAGCTAAATGCCGAAAATCGTTAAAATTTTAACAGCGAGAGCCAACTTTTTTAAGCTGATCATTCTATATAGAAACAAATTTAAATAGATACTATGCAGGGGTTGGAACATTCTGCCAGTCTTTTTAAAAGTTTTCTCCAAAACTGCGGATTTTACTCTTTTGCCCCTTCCTTTCTCTCTTTCTATAATTTCTATCGTGCAAATAGTCATCGAATTTGCTTAGAGCCGAAATTCACGAGTTCGTTCTCACAAGATGGCGAGATTCGCATCCAAATTTAAAATATCCGTCAACAAAAATTCCGCGAGCGTAGGCCTCTGCCCCCCCCCCCCTCAAAAAAAGAAAAAAAGGACAATAAATTATAATTTACAGTACAAAACTGTTTCGTACTTAAAGGTTTATATATATATTTTTTCAAATATGGTAGAAGTTTACACTAATGCAACAAATGAAATAATTGCAAGGATCAAATTAGGAAAAATTAGTTTCAGAAACGTACGTTTAGCTACGATTGACGATCTTAAAATGAGCTTTCACAAAAATCGGCGAAATTAAAATAAATTTCTTTTAAAAATATACATTTTAAAATTATTTATTTAAAAAATCCGTGTATAAGAAAATTAAATAATAGTACCTGGGGGGAAAAAAAAAAAAAAAAAAAGATTGTAATTTCTGTGGTTAGTGGCTAATTAGTTGTTTATTTTTGGAATTGGAATATGATTTAAAGGAAAAAAATAAGTCTGGGGATAAAACAAAAAAAAAAAAAAAAAAAAAAGAGAGAGAGAGAGAGAAAGAAAGAAACAGCGAAATAATTGCTTATTTCAACAATAGGCTTAGAAAAACGCAATTTTTCACAATTAACAATGAAATGGTCCTTTATTGCGGAATATTTGCTTAAATATGAATAAAAAGCGTGGATTTTATCAGTAAACGGTGAAATGATCGTGTATAGAGTCGGTCGCAATTTTTTTGTATATTTCAGGAATCTGCTTAATCCGTGTAATGTAAAAAGCATGAATTTTATCAATTGTGAAATGATCGCGTATTTTATCAGTCTTGGCTGCACACTTATCACTTATTTCAGGAGTCTGCTTTGAAAAAAAAAAAAAAAAAAAAAAAACTATTTTATCAGTTCTCTGTGAATCGTTTATTTCGGCGATCAGTTGCAAAATATCACATATTTCAGGAATCTGCTTTGAAAAAATGCGCTAATTTTATCAGTTAGCAGCCAAATAATAGGTTGCAAAATTACATATTTTGGGAATTTGTTTTGAAAAATAGCATTGATTTTAAGTCACTTTTCAATGATCGCGCATTACGGCGATCAGTCGCAAAAATACCGCGTATTTTGGGAATCTACTTTGATCAAAGTATGAATTTTATTAATCAGTGGTAAAATGACTCAATGTTTCGTCGACTGCCGTAAAATAATTTGCGTATTTCGACAGTTAATAGCAAACATAATAGATTTTAGGAATTTTATCCATTAATGGTCAGATGATCGCGTATTTCGCCAATCGATCGCAAAATTGCTGATTTAGGGAAACTGCTTTTTAAAAAGTTTATTATTATTTTTATTAAGAGCCAATTTAAAAAAAAAAAGGGGTGGGGTGAAGCACAAAAGATAGCATTAAAAAATTACCGCATATTTTGGCAATCAGTCGCAATACTATCACGTATTTCGGGAATCTGCTTTGAAAAAAATCGCGAATTTTTTCAGTTAGCGCTGAAATTATCACCTATTTCGACGATCGTTATAAAATTATTTGCTATTCTGGAAATTAAAAATAGAGCGATTTTTATAAGTTAGTGCTGAAACGATCGCGTATTTCGTCGATCGATTGCGAAATATCGCGAATTTTGAGGATTAGCTTTAAAAAAAAACAAAAACAAATATTAAGCATTTAGGGGCAAAATAATCGCCTATTTTCAGCAACTAGTTGCAATTAAATACAAATTTTGTCAGTTAGTGGCGAAATAGTCACTTATTTTGGCAATCAGTTGCGAAAATGTTACATATTTCTCTTATTATTATAATTTTTCAAATAGCTTCTTAAATAATCATCAGCTAATAAGATAAAACAGTATAAATTGCTAACGGTGAAAAACTGTTGAAAAAATAGCATTCTAGCAATTTGATGCTCCAAAAGGAGTTTTTTTTTTTTTTTTCTTTTGTTACACCAAAATTGCTCCAAGAATTTTTGCAATTGAAACCTTGCTTTTGTCAATCATTGGCATCGCATTTCAGCAATCAGCTGCCAGAATACGGCACATTCAATCAGTTAAGCACACATACAAAGAAATTTTGAGAATTTGTAGTGAAGTGATGACATGTATCAAAAAACAGCTTTGGAAGAAAAAAAAAAAAAAAAAAAAAGCATGAAATTTGAAGATAGGCAATGAAATAATTGCTAATTAGTTGCAATCAAAATTACAGCATGTGTTTCTTCTATTAATCTCTTAAAAAAAAAAAAAAAAAAGTTATTTTAGCAACTCAATAAAGAGTTTGCATGTAGGTATTTTATCAATTAAAAAAAAATAAATGACATACAAAAAATATTTTTTTGGCAATGACATACAAAAAATATTTTTTCTTTGTGTATGTATTTAATAATTACATATTTAGGGATTCAGCTTAAAATAATAATAATATAAACTGAAATTTTGCCAGAGACAAAAAAGATCTCATGTTAAAACAATCATTTGCGAAGTATCGTGTAATTAAATTTTTTAAATGCCTAGAAATTATTGAAATAAAAAATTCAGTTTTCAAGAATTGAAATGTAATATGCCATATTTTTAACTAATCCATTTTATTGTAGTATTCTGGCAATGTTTCAGCCTCAAATTATTAAACATGGCTTGGCTTAAACTTTTAGCAAAGCACAATTTTTAATGCTTAAATTACGAATCTGAAGATAAAAATGCCGGTATGTCGATAAAATAGCCTCCAAAATGTCTCAGGCTTTTTCATTTTGGAAACTTGGCAAGTCTGCATGTGATTTATAATTTATATCTTTAAAGTGAATAAGTATGGATGTAACTATAAAATAGATGATAAAGTTTAATAATACAATAAAACATGTTAGTCTTTCAAATGTAGGTGTCTTTTTTTTTTTTGTTTGTTTGTTTGTTTATCTCATATATATATAAGAGTTATAAAAGAATAATTTAGAAGGCGAGTTTATTGCTTGTGATGGCGAAATGGATCCCTATTTTGTCCTGAAAATGTCCTGAAATTTTCAAAAATTTGTGTCCTGAAATTTCACTCAGTGCTTGTACTACCCCTGAATTCAGACTTTTAGTTCTTACTTTGAATTAAGAAAAAATCAAAATTAGTATGTATTTAGGGTTAAGACAGATGGACACAGGCTTAAAAGAAAAGTTTGAATCTCTAAAATTCCTAATGAAAACAAATCAGATCCATACTTCTTTTATTAGTCAGGATTCACATTTAGGTGTTGTAGTGAGTTTTTTATTCAAATTCATGAATAGGACTTAGTTTAAGTCCTTTGGACCTGGGGGAGAGAGAAGAAAATGGAGAGGAGGGGGAAAAAAAAAAAAAAAAAAAAAAAAATGAAATTTTTTGTAAATTGAATTTTATGACACAAGAAAAATATAATAAAAATAATCATATTCCTTTGGTTTTCTTGAGCTATCCATCACTCCTAATTTCATGCTGTTAAATTTTTGTAATCCGATTGCAGATCATAAATCACTTTCCTGTACCTGGCACTGATTCTTGCCTTAACTCTTTTCTATAAATTACTACTACTTTACTTTTTTTTTCTCCTGTTCATGTTAATATCAAAAAGACTGATTTTGTATTTGGCTCATTTGTGGTATTCTCCTTGATTTTGCAACAATTTGATTGGTGCCTCATTGTCATAATTCTGGTGATACTAATTTCTGATTTGTAATCTGACTGATCAATCTTTTCAACCTAACTAATTCTCTGACTGCCTTACTAGTTGCAACTATCTTAATTTCTACGATAGAAAGTGCTACAGAAGATTGTCTTAGACTGCATCATGATATTGCTCCACCAGCACAAAGGAAATGGTGGTGGTTGAATGGCCAGTTGTAGTAATCAGCATCACTGTAGTCTTCTAATATGCCTTTATGTATTCTGATTTGAGCTTTGTGTATTCTGTTTTGTAAATTAGTCCATCTAGAATTCCTTTCCTATATTAAAATATTCTCTTAACTCTCTGAAGTCTTCTTTATTTGGATTTTGGTAATATCTACTTTCCCAAATTGAGAACCCTCTTTGATAATAGGTATGTACACAGGTTTACAATTGTTCATACTAAATCTTTCTAGAACTTTTCTTGTGTGGGACATAATTTAATGGTTTGACATATTTAATGGAACTATTTTCCTGATGATGAATCTGAAATCCTAAATAATACTCAACAAGTTTGGTTATGATTTTAAATTCTTTAGATTTTTGAGAAAACTTCCTAATCTTTATTTGAGGATGGAACCAAGCCATCATTCAGATACAAAGCTATCAAAAGTATTTATGAATTTTGATAGAAGACTTGGCATGAGATTATAAACAAGGCAAATAACAACGTCTAGAACATCAAAAATAAATAACAGGAAAGCAGACAGCTGTTTCATATCAGCATATTTCAGATGCACTGAAGACGGTACGCTAAAGGCTACTGAAACAGCTGTCTGCTTTTATTTTTGGTGTTCTAGACGTTGTTATTTGCCTTGTTTATTTATGAATTGTTTGTTCATATATATATATATATATATATATATATATATATATATATATATATATATATATATAAACATGGATCTCCATCACTTCTTAAAAAGCAAAGTTTTAGCAAATATCCCCCAATATGTTTATTCCAGCATCATGGTACTTGTTTTAACTTTTCTTTAGTTAGCATACTTTATCATTTTTTTTGTCTTCATAGTCTTCTAGTTGACACATGAAATTATCCTTTTCTAATTTGTCACATAAAAATGCCATTGAATTATCCAGTTGGATAAGAGTCATGTTTTCATTGGCTTCCAGACTAATCAAAATTCTAACAGTGCTTGTTCTTGCAACAGGACTGAATGTTTCTTTTGTATTGAACAAAACCTTTTATAACAAGCCTTTCTTTGTATTATCAATACTGCCATCTGGATTTCTCTTGATTCTATAAATCAATTTACATGGTATAGCCTTGACTCCCACAGACAATTTAGTCATTTATCATGTTTAGTTTCCTTTAATGAAATCATTTCATTTTTCATAGCTTTTCTCCAGTTATTCTTTTCTTGATTCTCAATAGCATTTTGATATGCTTCGAGAGCACCTTCATTGAAGATGAATGACTCTACTTTTGTAATATATTTATCAAGCTGTTCAGGTTTCTTTATCTGAGATTGATCTCTTAAATTTATTTTGTGGGAAGACTTCAGTTCTTTTTATTCATTTTCACTCTCAATTTTAACTTTAGTTGAAGTAACACTTCTGTTCCAATTCGTTTATGCCTTTCCTGATCAGATGAATTAAGTTTGTTGTCTGAATTTTGCAATAACACTGTATTGTATTTCTTACGCTTTTGAATTTTTTTGTGAAAAATTACATCTCTTAAAAAAATTACTTGTCTATAGTCTACTAACCAAATTTTAAGATTGATAGTCTACTAACCAAATTTTCTGAATGATTTAAGAGAAAGTATGACACCTGATTTGTGTTTCAGAAAGAAAACATAGCATTATTTTGAATATTCATCTATGAAAGCAACAAAATATTTACACTTGTATTGTGACACTTCTAGTGATGTGGGTTTTCCAGAAAATTTTGAAACGGAAAATTTTCAATCTCTAAATTACGAAGGTTTTGTAAAATAAAACTAAATACATTAAAAGCTACAAGTAAACAAAACTATTCAAAGAAAAGTATGAATAATTATTCAATTCAAAAAGAAATTAGTAAACAAAACACAGAAATTATGATTTAATGATTTATTAAACATGTATAAAGCTAGGAAGTTATAATTTTTTATGACTGTTTTGCATGTATAATGGTTGAATAATCTATATAAAAAAAGGTGTCTGTGAACGTTCTGTAGCTGTCAGAGACCCTCACATATCACTGCCAACAGCTGAACCCCATTTTATTATATGGGGAGAAATTTTATGAGAATTAATGTTTTTTTTTTTTTTTTCTTTCTTTCTTTAAATTCTGTTTTCATTATTTAAAAAAAAAAAAAAAAAAAAAAATCTAGAAAAATTAAATTTGCCTTTGTTTTTTCCAAAATTTATTTAATTTTTAATACTTCATACTGAAGTTACAAACAGGGGCGAGCTGCCCCCCCAATGTTGAAGATAGATAATCCAGTCGGCCTAGAGGCAGATGTATCGATTGAATTTTTTATTCCAGTCGACTTTTATTTCTAAGCAAATTTTTCAAACGGAAAATATATCGTTAAAAAAGTATTTGACTATGAGATGAATCTCTTTTATATTATAGCTCTAACATTCAATACAAACCTTTCAGTCAACTTTTCAACAGATAATCTGATTGATCGTCTTTTAATTAACTTTTATTTCAAGTTAAATTTTTTTTAACTTCGTACAAGCGAAATTTTCTAGTCCATTCCAGGTTGAAAGCTCGATGAAATTTGTTTTACTTTCGGCTCTAAAATTCAATAAAATTATTCCATTCAGCCTATTGACAATAACCCGATTAAATTCCATTGCTTTGGGCTCCAAAGTTCAATAAAAGTATTCTAGTCGGCCTACTGACAGATAACCCGATTAAATCGTTTTGCTTTCGACTTCGAAGTTCAATAAAAGTATTTCAGTCGGCTTGTTGACAAATAACCCGATGAAAGTGTTTTGCTATTAGCTTCGAAGTTCAATAAAAGTACTCCAGTCGGCCTATTGAGGGATAACCCGATTAAATTGTTTTGCTTTCGGTGCCAACGTTCAATAAAAGTATTCCAGTCATCCTACTGAGAGATAACTCGATTAAATTGTTTCCTTTCGACTTCAAAGTTCAATAAAAGTATTTTAGTCAGCCTACTGGCAGATAACCCAATTAAATAGTTTTGCTTTCAGCTTCGAAGTTCAATAAATACATTCCAGTTGGCCTCCTGACTGATAACTCGATTAAATTGGTTTGCTTTTGATTTCGAAGTTTAATTAAAGTATTCCATTCAGCCTATTGACAGGTAACTCGATTAAAGTGTTTTGCTTTCGGCTCCAAAGTCCAATAAAGTATTCCAGACGGCCTAATGATAGATAACCCGATTAAATTGTTTTGCTTTTGACTCCGAAGTTCAATAAAAGTATTCCAGTCGGCCTATTGACAGATAACCTGATTAAACTGTTTTACTTTCAGTCTCGAAATTCAGTAAAAGCATTCCAATCGCCCTTCTAACAGATAACTCTGTTAAATTTCTTTTGGCTCCAGAGTTTAATAAAAGTATTCCAGTCGTTCTATTGACAGATAACCCGATTAATTTGTTTTGTTTTCGGCTCAAAATTTCAATTAAAGTATTCCAATCAGTAGCCCGATTAAATTGTAATCAGATTGCTTTTATGCTCAGAGAAAATTATCTTCTGAGATGGCCCTTGTTTATCCCGAAACTTTCAAATAAAAAAACGACTTTTTCTTAGTCAGTATTTGATCGTTGTAAAAATCTTTTTAGGACTTCTAGAACCTCTTTAGGACTTCTTTACTGGGCTCTAAAGCCCAGTAGAAACACATCGGAAATCTCAATAAAAGTCACTCTAGTCGACGAACACATATGTCTCGCTTATATGTCTAGTCTAGTTATAAATGAATAATCTGATTGATATTTTTTCACATAGTCTTTATTTTCAGATTGAATAAATCTCTTTTATTTCGGCTCTGAATTTTATTTAAAACAGTCCTATCGTCTAAATAACTGATAATCTGATTGATTTGTTAGTCTTTACCTTTTATTTCAGATATAAAATTTGAGATCAGAAAAAAAGACCTGTTTAAAAAGTACTCGGCCGTCGAACAAATCTCTTTTTTCACTTGGTCACAGACCTTTTCAATAACGACTAACTGGGTCTAGAGTGTGATAAAGCCAAAATAGGGAACAGAACCAATTCAATCCCTCCCCTATCTACAGTCAGAAGAAATAAAAAATTGTTCACACGTTAAATTTCATTTATGAACATATAAATCAATGTTTGTTGCAGGTTTTATTCATTAGAGGAGGATGGAGGATTTATTAAGGCCAATTGACTCCGCATGTGACGCAGGCCTATAAGGGGACTGCCGTCCAAGGGGGTCTTTCTAAGGGGTCCTAGCCCGTATTTACGCGAGTATTGGAGGAAACCACGGAAAATTCTGAACAACTAGGTCGATGAGCGCGACCTGGGATCGAACCCGGCACCTCCCATCTACCAGCTATGAGCGCAGAACCGCTTGGCCACTGGTGGGCTTTATTCATTGGATGGTGGATGCTCTTTAATATCATCGGAAAATATTTTCCAGTTGTTTTTATTACTATGCTGAAAAAAAGAAGACGAAAGTTATATTTTAAATGACATAAGGACTGTGACTAATGATATTGGCCAAATTTGAAAATGTATAATTAATTTATTTCTACATCTATGCATCTAAAACAAATTTCTTTTTCACATATCAACCTTGAAGAATACAAGTTCATGATATTTATACCATAAATTACAGTAATTTGAGAAAAAGAAATGAATAAAGATGAACGTAGAGGAAGGATTGTTGCCGAATTCTTAAAGAATCCACAAAAACCATGGTATAACCTTGCTAAAAACTAAAAAATTCTGAGAAGTACTGTAAATAGAGTATTAAATAGATTTAACGAAACATTGCCAACAATAAGGAAATCTCATTGTAAAGAAAAATTCAGAGCTCATGATATTCAACTTGACAAAAATATAAAAAGAACAGTTTGTCGAAATCGAGGAATATAGGTCAGATATGTGGCAAAAAAATGTGGAACAAATATATCAATCGTTCAGAGGGCTAAAAAATGATTGAACTTAAGAACTTATAAAAAATAAAAAATGCCTAAAGTGACAAAAAAAAATATCTATAAAACTAAAAGCTAGAGAATTGTATGAATATACAAGCGAGGATAAGTTTAATTGGATTTTAGACGATGAGACCTACGTCAAAGCTGACTTTTCTACTCTTCCTGGCCCTCATTATTACACAAAAAAGAACTTTGAACATCTGCCTGAATCAGAGACATTCATTAGTTTGGAAAAATTTTGAAAAAAATATCTTGTTTGGTTCACTATTTGTCAGTGTGAAGATAACAGTAAGCTATTTGTAACAGAAAGTACAATTGATCATAAATTTATGTAAATGAATGCCTCAGGAAGCGTTTACTGCATTTTTTAAACAAACACGATATTCTTACATTATTTTGGCCCAATTTAGCCACAGCTCATTATTCAAAAATTGCAACAAATTTTATGAAACAAAATTCCATCAATTTCGTGCCAAAAACCATAAACCCACCAAATGTCCCACAGTGTAAATTGGGCTTTATTTAAAAAAAAAATTAAGATCCTCAAGTAAACATGCCACCAGCAAAAAACATTTCACTCGTTTGATCGAAAAAGCTATCAAGGGGATCCCAAAAGAGACCGTGAAATCACTAATGAAAGGCATTCGTACAAACCTGCAAAAAAGAATATGAAAAACTGTAAAAAAATTTTTGTTTTCACTAACAACATATTTTTGTACACCCAATTCATCATATTCAATTCATGCAAGGATTGCTGAATAAATTTAAAATTAATAAGCGATATATTTATTTGAAAATGATCAATATCATTCATCACAGTCCTTAATACAATGTACATATTCATTTTTGTAAGGCCATGCGAGTGTCCGAGACTTTTTGCTGTCGGATGAGAGGCACAAATTCCCATCCTTGGTCTCGCTCGTCGGCCTAGCTGTTCGGAGTTTTCCATAGTTTTCTCTTAAAATCACGTAAATACGAACTAAGACTCATTAAAAATACCCCTACAGAAGACAGATCATCCTAGTTCTAGGTCCCTCGTATAATCAGTCTGACTTACTCTCAAACATACCTCATTTATGCGGGTATGTCACATTTTTTGTAGTTTTGTAATGGGCAAGACAAACTAGTTTATATAAATTTATTTTGTTGAAAAGGCTTTCCAACGTATCTTGCATAGTTCCCTTTGTGAAAATACGTTTTACATAATCAGATTTTGATTCTTAACTAAATCGAAAAGAGAATTTCTTGAAACAATTGCTATCTTTAAAAAAAAAAAATAGCATCTTTTTCTTCACAATTACTGAAAATGCATTTTTTTCCCCCCCTTGTAACATAACTGAGAACATTAATCAGATGAATAAAGTTTTTTTCCACCAAACCATCTTTTATAAATCCGCATACTAAGTGGTTCTGGACGTTTTCTTTCTATCCATGATATTAAAAATGTATCTAATAGCAGAAAAAAAAGAAAGAAAGGGAAGAAAAAACATAAGCTTATTTTTATTTTCTAGATTTAAAATTCTACACAAAACAAAATTTTATTTAGTACAACAGGACTTATTTTAATTTATTCTTGCATGTAAAGGCATGCAGCAACTGTGTTTCATTCTCTAGTATCGGTTACTATATTCATTTCTTAAGATGTCTTTAGTATAGCTTTACCGAAGGAACTCCTTGGAGGCTTTTAATTTATTGTTGTCATTTTAGCAATGAATTAAAATGTCTATCGCAATTGCATAAGTAAAGATCTTGGCGAGAAACGTCAGAGTTACTTTGATGCCAGATTTCAAAAAGAACAATTTAGACGATAAACAGGGCTACATAAAAACAATCTTTATAACACTTTCTTTTTAGAAATAAAGCTTTAAAAAAATTTTTGTGAAATTTTTACTGCAGAGCTAAAAGGAAATGTACTTTTGTAGGTTTGTTGTCTTGTTTCAATATAACAAAGCTCGAGGTGAGAGCTACACAAAAGAAATGTGTTAATAAGTTTTTTTTTTTTTTTTTTTTTAAGAAAAAGGTATAAAAATATTTTGTGTGTAATTTTTTTCTTTTAAACTAAAAACAAAATATTTCTTAGTGTGCCATCACTGAGGTGAAATATACATATATCGAAAATTAAACAATATAGTGGGTAAATATAGCTGAAAAGTTTTTCTAATCAATGTAAATTGAATTATTTTTCATTCATGTTCAGTCGGGCTTAAGCCAGATTTGAGTCGGCTAATTTTATATTTTGCCCCCCCAATATTTATTGTTCGCTACGGCCCTGGTTACAAAGTGGAAAAAAATGATCAAAGTTCTTTTTTGCACTTTATAATTTCAATTAAAAAAAAAAAAAAAAAAAAAAAAAAAAACTGTTTTTGAAAAACAAGAACAAATTTAACAATTGTGAATTTTCTGAAAGTAAACATAATTTAAAACAAGTCCTTCCGGCTCATTCGGAAGGGTAGGTTGATTTCTTTCTCCTTATCAAGTAACCGCCATTTTAAAACAAAATGGCGGCATTTTGTTTCAAAACATTAATACAAATTATTAATGGACTTCGTGATATTTTAATGATAAATCCATTTTTAAACTTTGGTTTGAACTGATTAATTATTTCAAAAGTTACCGTGATAACACATTTTCAAGTGGCTGCCACTTGGAAACAATATAATGGAGCAAGTTGCAGAACAAACTCATCCAAGATATTTAAAGCATAAGTTCACTGTCAAACTTTTGTTCGAATCAGTGCAATGTTTCAAAAGTTACTGTTACGAGAAATTTTCAAGAGGCAGTCTAATTGACTGCAACTTAGAAACAAATTGGTGAAGCAAGTTGTCCAGTGAAATCGTACAAGATATTTGTATGATAAGTTCAATGTCCAAATTTAGTTCAAATTAAATCAGGGTTTTAAAAATTATCGTGATAAGAAATTTTCAAGTGATACTGTGATTTCAGGTGGCCACCACTTGGAAAACAAAACCAGAATGAGATGCCCAGCGGACTTATCTGTAATATATGAATGGTAAATCCACAACCCAAAATTGATGCAAGTTGATTTAGTATTACAAATGTTATCATAATGACAAATTTTCAAGTGGCTGCCACTTGGAAATAAAATTGCAGATCAAGTTACCAAGCGAACATATCCAATATATTTTAACCATAAATTCACTATCTAACTTTTGTTCGAATCAATTTAGTATTTTAAAAGTTATCTTGATAGCACATTTTCAAGTGGCCACAACTTGGAAACAAGAAGCTGGAACAAGTTGCCAAGTGAACTTATCCAAGATAATTATATGATAAGATTACTATTCAACTTTGGTTCAAATTGAATTAGAATTTAAAAAGTTATCCTGTTTATAAATTTTCAAGTGGTAGCCTAATTTCAAGTTGTCTCGCTAAGTTTATAACATCCACACTTTGTTAAAAATGACAGATAAAGTTTATTAATAAAGTTGATTGAGACACTTATATGGTCCATGTGTACATCAAAATTCAAATAAATTCAGAATATGCTTTTTACAAATTGAATTTGAAATTTTCAAGTGGTTGAAAATAAAATGTTGGAGCAACTTGGTTAAGAAACTCATCAAGATATTTATAAGATAAGTTAATGCACTGTCCAAATTTGGTTCGATTTGGAGTATTATTTCAGAAGTTATTATGATTTAAAAGTGGTAGCCTGATTTCAAGATTGAGACACTTATATGGTCCATGTGTACATCAAAACCAAGCAAATCTTGCTTTAAATCTGCTTTTTATATTGTGGGTTTGAAATTTTCAAGTGGCTTCCACTTGAAAACAAAAAGTTGGAGCAACTTGGTTAACGAACTCATCCAAGATATTTATAAAATGAGTTCACTGTCCAAATTTGGTTTGGTTTGGAGTATTATTTCGGGAGTTATCGTGATGACAAAATTTTTATTATAGATAGATAGATAGATAAATGAAGTGATTGCAATAGGTTGATTTCTAAAGAAATCGACCTTAAAAAAAAACAGAGGTAATTATCATAACATATTTCTGTTTAGAATAATATGGGGTTTGGCTGCTAGTGGCAGCAAAATTATTGAAACACACATCTATATTTTTCTTTCTTTTCTTTAATTTGATTGCTAATTTTTATCATGAACTTACTTTTTTATAAACAGTATAAGACTAAGATCATGACTCGATAAATATTTACTTAACAAAATAGTATTAGGTGCACATCTTTTAAATAGAAATTATTGCTCGTGCATCAATAATTTTGCTGTCGACTGTACAAGGTTAAGCATAGTTTGCGAACACAAAATCATATTTTTTAATAGTTGGTGGTATTGGATGTAATCCTCTATTCAAAAAAATTAATCTGGAAATTTGAAATTTTATTATTATTGTTATTATTTAACTTTAAATGTAACACCTTTGTGAGATTTTTCAAGTACAATTCAATTTCGGATATTTTAAGCAAATAAACAAATATTGAGTTATTTTAATTAAACCTCCAGTTATGATGTCATTCATTTTATCTATTTGATTTCCTTAAATTTTAATCAAAATCTTGCTGTTTATTTTTTTAGGCAATTAATTGTATTTCCTGTTGCTTGCATAACTTTTACTTTTCTCCACATTAGAAATTAGTTTTAAAAAGTGATTAAAAAAATATATTTTTTTTAATTACTTTTTAAAACTAATATGTTTTTATATAAGATTTTTCTCTAAAATTTTCAACAATGCCAATTTTTAATTAAAGCAATTTTTTTTAAAGTTTTGCTCTTTTTTTTTTTTTTTTTTAATATTTAACGAAGATTATGGCAATAACTTTCTGAGTCACTCTCAAAACCAGAGACCATATAGTGACCTAAGTCAGAATTGCTGCCTGAATTTGAAAAACATTGGCGTATCATCATTTATCAAATGAATATTTTGAAAAATAGATACTCATGCTCAGCAGTATAGTAGTGCATTAATTTATCAATATGAGCCAGTCCACCCCTGTACATCCATACCTTCTCCGGGATTCAAACCCAGGCCCAACCGTGTAGAAGTCAGGGACGCTAACTACTACACCATCTGGGTGGCATTACTAGCAATCATATTTTTTGCATAACTGTTGTCCTGTCTATACAAATCAGCATTTAATTTATATATCTTACATGCTTCAGTATCAGTCATGTTAGATAACTGTTCTCGTTTCTTTAATTTATTTTCTTTTACCATTAATGCTCCTTCATCGTAATTTAACAAATCATGAATCTTTCATCTCCATATTGGAAAATCAGTTTAGTTTTTTACTGAGCTTACATATTCAAATGCACCTGTAAGCCTGTCAACACTCATAACCTGTTAACATTAAAAGAATTATTTTAACTTAAAACATTTAAAATTAACAGAGTATGTTAAAAATTGTGATGTTAGAAGATCTGAAAAACATTACTTTTATTAAAAAAATAAAACAATATAACACTCGCATAATGAAAACAATGATCCACTGTTCCTGTTGCCACATAAATTGAAACAAAACAAAAAAAAAAAAAAAAAAAAAAAACTATTTGAGTAGTTCGTTATCATATATGGATATATTTTTTTTTCTAATACTGGTTGTTATGACAAATAATCCATGTATTAATGACAATAATAATGAACATTTATCAACATTTGTTTACTATCTAGCGTCATATATTAACTACACTCATGTCCATAAATTAAGGATAATTCAGATTCACACTAAAATCAAACTTTAATGCAAAAATTTCACCTGTAGAAATACCACACACATTTTTAAGAATAATATGCAAATTATAGGAAGCCATCAGATGACGCCGATATGATGTTACAGTGACCAAAGTGTAAGAAGGGGGTAGATAAGGAATGGGAGCAAAGAAGGGAAATTCTTCACAAGCGTTCTGTGTGCCACTCAGTGCCACAACCGAATGGTTATGACACAGAGGACGCATGCAAATAATTTTTTACGTGGTAGAATTATCGGCTGACTAGAATGTGGGCGTACTCAGATAGAAGTATCAGGGGAACTTAGAATCGCCCAAAATGTCATATCTAGGCTTTGGCAACGATTCCAAAACGATGGAAATGCCACTCGGCGTTACAGTACTGGTCGGCCCCGAGTTACAATGGCGAATAAGCACCGGTATTTGGCAGTAACTGCTAAAATAAGCAGATAAAGCTCAGAATCAGACCTGTCTCGTCAGCTGTCTGCAGCTACGAGTGCCACAGTTTCAAGACAAACCGTGTATAGACGTTTGGGAGATATTGGTCTATATGCTCGAAGGCATGTTAGATGTGTTCCACTCACGGCAATGCACTGTGCCAGCGGTTAACTTGGAGTAGAGAACATGCAATGTGGACAGCAGCACAGTCAGCTTGTGTGATGTTTTCCGATGAGTCCAGGTTTAGCTTTCAGTGTGATTCACGCCAGACTTTCATATGTAGAACGTCAGGTATCCGTTACCACCAAAACAACATCATTGAACGACACCGTTACGGGCAGGAGTGCTCGTTTGGGGGGGGGGGGATCATATTGGGCACAAGAACAGATTTGCATGTTCAAATCGGAAGAATGATAGGCCTAATTTATCAGGACATCATTCGTGAACAACATGTACATTTGTTTATGGGTGCCATGAGCCCAGAATTTATGTTTATGGATGACAATGCACGTCCTCACCATGCAGACGTTGTACATGGATGCCTACAATCTGAAACTATCACGCACATGGAATGGCCAGCATTCTCACCTGACTAGAATCCGAAAGAACATGTGTAGGACATGCTTTTCCAACGAATTGTAGTCCGTCAACCACCTCCTACATGTGTACCAGAACTTCGGAGAGCATTGCTCACTGAGTTGAGTAATCTTCCCAAAGATTAGATCAATAATTTAAAACTAAACATTCCTAGGCATTGTAAGGACTGTGTTTCATCATCTGAGAGACATACAATGTATTAACCATCATACCAACCATGTAATGTTAAGTTTTTGTAAGGGAGATATTTTTTGTAATTGCTTCAGGGAGCAAAAATCGTAGTTTTTATAAATAGTATCCTACATAAACCACCTTTTTTTGTTCTTGATCTTTTGTTTAATAAATGGACTTTATGAATAAGTCATGTTTGTTTTGCTTCTGAACCTTTATTTGCCTCAGCTAGCATTATCCTTAATTTATGGACATGAGTGTATATACATATTTAGTAACAGGAGACGTGGTATTGGAAAATTAAAACACGAATAAAGTACTACATCAGAAACGCCAAAGAAAAATATTTCAGATGCATACAGCTGATTTGGTAGCCTTAAGCGTACCGTCTTCAGTGCAAATTCTTTTTGCACTGAAGACTGTATGCTTAAGGCTACCGAATCAGCTGTATGCATCTCAAATATTTTTCTTTTGCGTTTCTGACATAGTAGTTTATTCGTGTTTATATACATATTTACAATCAATAGCAATATTTTGATACATTTTATAGCCCTTTCCAACCCAAAACATTTTTATCTTAAACCATTACATTCTTCTGTTTTTACAAACTGAAAGAAAAATATGGACTATATCTGACATTTGTTGATTGAAAATTGTACTTTACACTTTCTGCTAATTAGCTCAATCATTTATTTCCTGATTTTATTACATATGACTGTTCCAGATGCAAAAATGTAAGTGGATGTGGTGGATCCCACACGATCGTACAGTCTGGGTCGGAAAGGGATAGTTGATGATTTTGAATCAGAAGTAATAGACAAGTTGAATCAAAGCTGCCACTTTTAAAAAAAATAATGATAATGCAATTATTGGGAAAAATACAAGTAGGTATCCAAGGAGGCTACAGTAATTCTCTCCTACTGAACAACGAAAATGCCAAATTAACCCTTAAAATAAAATATAATCTTACAGATATCATAGTTGATACCTTGTTCTTACAAGTTTTCAGACTGGGGGTGAGGGAATTTGCCGCTGATCTATAGCTGGATATGTATTTAACTCATTTCTTTGAGGATTGATAGCTTGGTAATATGCAATGTCATGATTTTTAATATGGAAGTATTTCCGGTGAGGGACTGATGGAGATGCTCTATTTCCCCTTTTAATGTGTGATGTATGTATCTGATTAATCTGTTGCTTAATTTCCCTGCCTTCGTCTCGTTCTACTATGTAATGGATGTCAGTGGCGGATCCAGAACTTGACTTTTGAGGGGGGGGGGGGGGGCTAAGATTTTTCAAAGTGTTATTCTAGACCAATAAAAAATTTACAATTGCAATATTCAATTGTGAATGTCAGTGTTTTGGCCTAGCCCCCCCCCCCCTTAAATCCGCCACTGATGGATGTGTAAGTTTTTGAGTTATGACTCCTAGCTTCTAGATAATTTTATTGTTTATAAAGAATTTTGCTCTTGCTCTCTCCCCCACTTGAATTTTTTGAGTATGAAGTCTGATCTGTTCATATTTCTTTTCATGGCATGGAAACATTATGTTAAGTTTAATATGAATTTGATGATTTAATATATTTCTGCTGGTGTCTTTTTATTTCCCAAAGGCATTGCTCAATATTGAAAAAGAATCTTTTGAATTTTTATGTGAAGATTTTCTGAAGCCATTGCTTTTAGTCAATTTTTCAGTGTTTGCACGTTCTCTATAAGTCTGTTGGTTCCTGTGATGTCCTAGTGCAATAAATTTTTGCTTTATTTCATTCATATAATAGAAAATTTTGAATGTTTCATTCCTAAAAATTGAGGTGTGGTCAGAAACCATGACTAGTGGATATCCATGAATTGCATACATTTTATTAAGAAATTTCATGGTAATTTTGGTATTGAGAATTTTCTGCAATACTTTGATTTCTACCCAATGTAATTTTGCATCTACAACAAGTCGGTAATAAAATCCTTTTAAGGAATCTGTATAATCGATATGAATTTCATCCCAATTGTTAATTGGTAAATCCTAGTCGTGAAGGAGTGCCTTCACAGTCTCACTGACGAGCAATCCTGGCAAGATTATACTAAGTTTTCTATACCCTTGATGATATCCTTTCATATACAATAATGTCAAGCAAACTGTTTTATTTTTGTTATTCCAATATGTATGGAATGTAGCTCTTTTAGGATCTCTGGCTGTAGTTTTTTTCGTATTACAATATGCATATTCTTAAATAAGATACTACCATCCAAAATAAATCACTGTTAATGGGACGTGCTTGAAGTTCTTGTTTGATCTGTGTCAACTTCTAATCTTTAGCATCTGCAGTCAGAGTTTCAGTTGATATTTCAAAAATAATTAATATGCATATTTCATGAACGTCATCATTTATGCATGCATCTGTATGGATAAGTAATTCTGGTTTAAAGGAAATTTAGATAAACAATCTATGTTCTGATTTTTCATCTCTTTCCTAAATTTGATTTTGTAATCAAATCTGGTTAGATAATAAATATAGTGCAGAAGTCAAGCTGATGTCTTTTTTGGAAGACTTGCTTTTTTATTGAATATTCTAGTTAAGGGCTGGTTATCAGTGATGAGTGTTGACAATAAAAGTAATCAAAGTATCGAAAAAATCCACACATGATTGCTAAAGGTGCTATCAGACGGAAGACAATATATTCTAAAATATAAACTATTGCCACTCAAAAGCGAACAAACGACTTCAGTAGGGTTGTTTTTAAGCATAAATGGAAGAACGAAATCCAGAAATGTAAACAACGGACCCAACATTTGGCTATTACTCCCTCCCAAGGATGTTTAAAAGGGAAAAGAATAGAGGGTGTTCTGTAATCGCAATTCTCTGATTGGAGGATTTCATTCTAAAGACTACTGTATGTGATTTAAACAGTCGAAAATGCATGATTGACGAACAAACGTTCAGATATTTGTATCAAACAACATATTTGGATCTTTTTCCGCATGAGAAACCTGTTTATGAGGTATTTTATGCTAAAGCATACCTGCCAACATTTGAAAATGACAATTAGTAGCACACCAATTTTAAAAATAGATTGGATGGTTGGTTGGTTCATTTTTATCATCCAACACATGAATCCTAAATAAATAAATGTATGTATATTACCGTATTGTCTTGCGTATAATCCATAGGGTACTATTTTCAGCCCTGATAATTTTCCATAGATAATACGCACTGCCGGATGCCAGACATCCGGCCACATTATGTTAAATGTTTTTTTACCCCCCCCTTTCCCCTCAGATTAAATATTTTTAAAGTTATTATTTTTATGAAACCAAGTGTAAAATCATTTTATTCAAAATTACTCTTTTTACACTATATTCAACCAGTTATTAAAATTCAGCAAAAATGCTAGCAAATCAATAAATATTTTTATTGTGCGTTTAATTATGGGTATAATTTTAAAAAATATAAATTATAATTATTGGAAAAAATTATAATCTTAGCATTGGGATAATTATTTTTAAAATGTTAAAATGTAAATATTGAACACATTCAAAGGCTTCTGTAGGTGTTTGATCATCGATTGTTAGAGAAGGGGGGGGGGGCAAAAAAAGAGTGAGAAATATTGAACAAATCTACTTCTTTATAGGTTCTAGCATCTAATAAAGTAAATTTAAAAAGAACATTGATATTTATGTTGCAGATGGAAAAAGATGAGGAATCCCAAGGCACCGCAAGGCGTTTGTTTGCCGATCGTTAGGGGGTGGTATGGAGTGTGAGGGGGGACACAAACAAATACACGAATGAGAAACATTTAACAATTATATCTCTTTATACATTCTAGAATCTAATAAAGCAAGTTTAAAATGAAAATTGACATTTATGGAGTGGATGGAAAAAGATTGAAAATCGCAAAGCAAAACGTAGTCAGAAATGTTGCAGTTTTGGTGCTAGATAAAAATTCGTAATTTTGACCGATTTTCATAGTATCGTAGTTTACGACCCAAATTCGTAGCAACTATGAAATATTCGTAGCAGTTGGCAGGTCTGGCTAAAGACTATTGTATGATTCTTCGTTTGATAGCGGCTTTAGGCTTCTTGGTTCATCTTCTACTAAGGAACAAGAAGTGAAAGCAATTTGCTTTTCTACATCATCGATGATATGCAATAATATAGTAGTAACTCTGACCAAACTAGCATGTGTTGCCAGCATAACTGTAATGGTAATTTGGCATTGAAGAGTACTAATTGGATATCTCTTCCTTAAGCTTAATAAAAGCATGCTCACTTTCTTTATTCCAACAAAATCGCTGATATTTATGCAGAAGTTCGTGTATATGATTGGTAATGATCGAAACATTTGATATTAATTGAGAATAGAAAGTAACATTACCTAAAAATCGACACAGTTCTTGAACATTCTTTTGTCATGGCATGCACCTTATAGCTTTAACTTTTGAGAGTTATTATGATATCTTATTGTTTCTTCTACTACATGAGCTAAATATTCAATTTTTGTTTGAAAAAAATCATGTTTCTTGATATTCATATGTAAATCATAGTCACGTAACCTTTCTAGACATGCAAGGAAGTTCTTTCAGTATTCCTCATTGGTTTTACCATGAAAGACAATATCATTGAAATAAACGATAGTTTTTGATAACCCTTTCAGAATTTGATCAGTTACTCAGTTAAACCATGGCTCCCTGCAATTCAATAGCGGCTGTCCAGATGCGAACTTAAACAATAGAAACACCGTACAAGGCATAGTTACCCTCTTCTCTGCTTGGTGCGCTAGTTACACGTCTTGTAGTTACGATATATACTTACTTGCACACAAAGCTTTTTGAGAGTTTAACGAATTATTTTTATTACAACTGTCTTGTAATGCACAAAACTGTTTGTTATACTTGCAGAATGTTTTAAGATTATTTGTAGATGAATAATTATTTATTTCTACATTTATTCCAGAAAGTTCAGCTATTTAAAAATTTCCTACTAAAAATGTTTTAAATTTAAAATCCATTTTAAAAAAAGGTCACTAATTATAGACATAAAAATCTCCTTGAAATAAGCCAAATAATAATAATAATAATAAAGATAAGAGGGAACTGTATATAAGGAATATTTAATAATTGTGCTTGAAAAAACAAATCCATATTTGAAATCATTTTAAGTATTTATTACATTAGTATCTGAAATATTTTTTATTTATTTTATTTTTTAATATCTATGTTTTGTACACACATTAAAATTTTTCTTTATGTAAATTTTTAATTAAAAAAAAAAAGTCTTAGAATTACATGTAGATATTTTTATTATACATATGCAGTAAAAATCACGAATAATTATTATATTGATATTTCTTAAAAATTAAAAAATAAATAAAGAAAAATAGAAAAAAAAGAAAAAGAAATATTTAAAAATTTTTGGGGAAAAAAGAGCGTTCTCTAAGCTGGTAAGGGGAAGATGCCGGGTTCAAAGCCATGTTACGATTGTTGATCCAGCCATTCTGATTTATTCGCGATCTTTTCCAATACTTGCATAAATACGGGATAGAAAAAAAATTATATTTACATTATCCCTATTAGTTAAAATTTTTTTTTTTTTTTTTTTTTTTTTTTTTTAAATATCTATGCTTTATACTCGCACTAAAAAATTCCTTTAAAAAAATTATAATTTGTGTTTCTTTCTTTTCTTTTTCCTTTTTTTTTTTTTTTTTTTTTTTTTTTTGCTTATTGTTTTACACATACACACATATATATAATCATTATACATCTGCAATGAAATATAGTAATCAGATAAAATATTTAAATGCTACTGTGTTCACTCAGACACACATCTTTATAAAAACAGAAAAATTAATTTAGGAAGCCACAAAATGTATAAATATACCGGAAACCTACAGTGATTTTTTTTTTTTTTTTTTTCATGGATACAATATTTTTCTTACTTAGTATGGAAATTAAAAATGAATTCAGGAGATCTTAAAATGTATAGATATAACCAAATTCTCATAGTTCAAATTCCTTTATAATTAAAAGCATTTTCTAACATAGTTTTATAAAACTTTTTTAACTTCTCAACACATACTAGAATGATAAATCTCTATTTGGGAATAACAACTCTAAAATAGTACACAAATGAAAAGGGAAAATTATAGACATTTTAATAATTTTTACTTTTCGTACATACATATTTGAGGAATATATTGTAATCATGTCAAAAATCAGACTTTGAAATCTTAATTTAGAAAGTATTTATCAACCGTAATTAATTTTAGAAAATTTGGAGTGGAAGGATGATTTTTATACCAACTATGTGAAAAATACCAGAGCTGGGAATCGAACCCTGGCCTTCCGCTTACCACGCGGATGCTCTACCACTGAGTTACCCTAGGTGACAACCAGCTAGAAAATGTTATTCTTATGACCAGACCTTTAAATTAGCGATGAAGAAATGATTTTTTTATTATATTTTTTGTGGTGAAAACATTTTGACAAACAAACATATAATTCTACATGCACTGATATTAATTACTATCCATATTCAAATTTTTTTTTTCGGCATTTTAATGAGTGTACAACATTAGTTACAAATGCTTCTGTATAATGTTATTGGCTGGACCTTTAAATCAAAGAAAATCAAGGCTTGTATAAAGCGCCAATTGCTACGTAGCGGTAAAAAATATAAGTTCTCGCTGTACAGTCTTTTTGCCTCATCTGGACAGCTGCTATTGAATCGCAGGCAGCCATGATTAAACTCAGCTGGTGCAGTTTTAATTCCAAAGTTCAACCTATTCATCTTGTATGCCTCCCAATGTGTCAAAATAGTTTTTATAATATTTCTCTCGTCATAAGTGTTTAAGTGAAGCTATGCCTTAAACAAGTTGAACTTGCAAAAATATT
This sequence comes from Salticus scenicus, assembly GCA_963930645.1. Taxonomy (NCBI): domain Eukaryota; kingdom Metazoa; phylum Arthropoda; class Arachnida; order Araneae; family Salticidae; genus Salticus; species Salticus scenicus. The sequence continues at coordinate 163,498,140 of OZ005657.1, forward strand.
TCAAATTTCTGAGACTGCTCAATACTTCATCAATTTCCTTTAGTACATATTATTTGGGGTCCTAAGCAGATCGTTAACTCTAATTTTGTAGTCAACACAAAGCTAAACTGTTCTTTTCCTCCCAGAAATTGCAACCAAAGGCAATCCCCAATCACTTTTAATTCATTTAGATATTATCCCAGCAGCTTTGAGATCCTCAAGTTCTTTATCAACCTTTTTTCATAAAGCACAGAGTGCATTTCATTCCAGAGTTTAACTAGGCTGTGCTCCATCATGTAACCTCAGTTTGATTATGAAATTCAACACACAACCAACCCTCTATTCAAACAGTTTTGAAAAAATATTTGTAATATCAGAGACATCATTGATTGAAATGATTTTATTTTCGATTTTTATTTTCTGTATCAATTTCATCTATATTAATTTATAAATGTCGAACCCATACTCAGCTTAAAAGAGGACCATATCAATCAGAAATGATACATATACAGTAGACTCCCGATTATCGGCGGTCGGTTTATCCGCTTTGCAGATTATCCGAGGTCCTCAAGGGCTTGAATTTAAAAGGGACTTTAAAAATACAGAACAAACTTATTACAAAAAATGATCGAAGAGAGTAATGACCTTCAAGGCTTTTGGAGATATTACACGATTCTTGACAGCATTTATAGCATACACACTGCTTGGGAGGCAGTTAAGCAGTCTACATTGGTAAGGTATTGGAGAAAAAATTTACCAAATGTGGAAAATACTTTGGTAGAGTTTATAGAGGAGGAAGAAATTTCTGCTCATGATTTGGCAAATTTAGCTAAATCTGTTACTGGAAGAGAAAAGTCAATGAAGGAAACATTGAAGAGTAGATTAATTGTGACGTCAATGATCCAGGTATTGAACACCTTACAGATGAACAAATTGTGGGCCAACAATTAGACCCAGTTTCAGAAGATAGTGAAGAATGAGAGAAAGAAGGAGATAAAACTCAGCGGAGGATGAGCCCCGACGCAGCCCTAGCATATGCAGATGGAATTATAAAATATCTCGAGGAACAGGACGATGTATCACTTTGTGACAAAATGCTGATAAAGAAACTGCAATCTCAAATTAATAAAAAGTGTTTTAGTACAAAAAAACAAAAATGTTTGACTGATCATTTTGTTAAAAAATAGAGCAAAACATAAGTAGAAATTTTTATTATTATGTTAAATTGTATATGTAGGCCATGCTTAACTGTTAATTAAATAGTATTGCTCAAAAGGCTTTATGTGTTGATTTATATCCCCTTTTTGACCATTTTGCGGATTATCCGCTGATTCGATTATCCGCGGTTGTCTATTCCCCGTTCACCGCGGATAATCGGGAGTTTACTGTATCTTCATTAGATATTGTATACCCTTTATACTCAACCTTTACTCATACATTCCTGAAGAGCAAAAAACACACTTTCACTTTTCAGTATACATGATCTAAATGCAATTATTTGTTGGTTCAAACTGTTTCTTGAGACAATCTTTTTAAATTGATTTTCTGGTATAAGAGTGTATCTTGCTCCTGTGTCGACTTCAAAATTTTGATAGCAATTTTTGATTTTTATTGCAGTAAAATATTTCTTAATCGGGTAGTAACATATTTCTTCTGAGATATGATTGTTGCAAATATCGACAATCTCATGTTTATAGTATTATTCTCATATGTTTCCATATAGTTAGTTATTTTTTTACTGTTTGATCTTTTAGCATTAAGTAATGTTCTGATACAGACACATTGTACATGTTCAATTGATATATATGACTTGCACTTCACGGATCTATATGCAACACAGTCCTTTGATACATGATGATCCTGTAACTCAGGTGTAAGTTATTTATGCAAAATCAATTTGATTTTGCTTAGATCTTATGAACTTAGATATTTTTTTTTCTACCCTGGCACTCTGCTATATTCCATATGTCAATGTCAAGTGAAAGATTGTTAGTACTTAAAAAAAAAAAAAAAAAAAAGGTTTGATTGGCAGATATTTCACAAAAATATTGATATTTTGTGTCCTAAAATGTTAGATATAATAGTAATAATATCATCAGGCAAAAGTACAGAACCATGCAACTATTTTTTTCAAGTCGAAATAATCAAGTGTGAACCTTCATCAGATGATAAAAAGTAGGCACGAGTGCAGCTTGAAAGCCGAAATCCACTAGTGCATACTTTAATATTTTGAAAATTCTGATTTCAGTGTAGAGCAAAGTACAATATTTTTTCAAGTTACGGTTACTCAAGCATAACTGCCTAATGTTAATTTTTCCTTTTTTTTTTTTTTTTTTTTTTTTCCTTTTTCTATAGCAGTTTTTTTTTTTTTTTTTCCTTATAGACAATTTTATAAGCATTTGTAGTTTTGTATGATTAAGGTAAAAGTTTCTATGAAGAAGGAAAAAAAAAAATAGCAAACAATTGTAACACTTGGCAGCTATCCACAAGTCAGACCTAACAGAAAAAAAAAGGCATTTCTAAAGTTTTAAACTATTCAAGTTTTTTTCCTGGGATTCTATTGTGCTTCTTAATTTAGTATTTCAAGACAAACTTCCTGGCCAATTGAGGCATCAGTACATAATTTCTAACCTAGAATTTTTATCCACCTTTAAATCAATATATCAAATTTAATTAATCGTATTCTCATATAATTTGAAAAAAAAAAAATCCTATTCATAAACAACAGCAATGATTGAGGCATTGGCGTATCCACACAGAGGACAATGGAGGTAGTTATTCCCCCCCCCCCTCCTATCCAAATTGAGAAGGATTTCATTTTGGAGATTCATGATGATTATTGTTAAATTTTGATATTTCTTTTTTTATATTTAGTACTAAACTGGTTCAAGACGCCTGAAAATTCTAACTAGCAAATTTCCACTTGGAGGTAGCTACGGTGTCCCCATCTGTACTCTATTCATGTAAACACCCTATTTTATGGCACCTTTGATTTATATTTCAAATAGTTTTGATCGTGGCAATCATCCCCAGGCTGGCTACTCCTGACTCTTGAAAATCCCATCTGTGGGAAACTCCGGCTCTTGAAATTTCCCCTCAATTTTGCATAATCATTATTTTATAATAATTTTTCTTTTCAATAATATTTTCAAAATTATTTCGGTAACCGAAGAAACTGCAAAAAAGTGGCAAATAAATTAAAAAGATCTATCAGTTACTGGTCAATATGTTGGAAATTCAATTTTTAGATTTATCCCTTGAAATGTTTCTTTAAAAAATTTTGAACATTGCGCAGAGGAATATTTATTTGGTTGGGGAAGAATGAATAGAGCTTTCCAATAATTTATAACACAAACAGATTAGTAATTAGCAAAAGAGAAAACATTGCTCCCTGGCAGTGGTAAAGTTAGAGTTATTTCATAATGTTTTGCTTTTTCTAGGGATTGAGAAGAAAATTTAAACTAAGGATAAGATGTATAGAAGACAAAATAAGAAAGGAATATAGAATGTTAAAGCAACAGTAAAGTTTACATGTTACGGTTAGAGACTCGAAAAGACATACTACAAGAATGATAGGGATGGGGAATCACTTATTCTTCAACCACATTTTTTGTGACCATGGGCTTCTCTGCGCATATGCTGACTCAACGAGTTCATAGCTACAATAGGGGTGATAACTCTTGTGGTTTAGAGAAAATAAACAATAAAGAAACACCGAATGACTTTATATTTACCAAATCCCAACCTGTCAGTCAATTTGTCATTCCTCTAAGCTTTTAGAATTATGCTATGTGTGGGAAATGTGGTTGCACTGTAAAAATACTTTTAGCAGCTAAGAATAGTGATTGAAATAGCGAAAAACATGGACACATCAAAATATTTCTGTAAATTACAGAGCTTTTTTAACTATATGCCAGTACTCTTTGTCATGTGACAGTTAAAAGTTTCTAGTGCATTGATTAAAAGACAAGAGATTGCAAATGAATTTAATTAAATATTTGATTTCTAAAACTCAAGTTTGCACTGAATCTAGAAATTTTTTTGTGAATTTACAATCCCTATTTATAGTCAATTTGCAATTTTGTTAAAATCGGTCGGAAAAACACACATTTAAAGTTTGCGATAATGTTAAAGTTTGCGATTTTGTAAGTTATTTTTACTCCAGCCCAAAAACTATGTGACTAACGCACGGTTGGATTACCCCTCCCATGATTTGTGTCTGGATACGCCACTGGATTGACGTTCATGCGAGTAATGAAAATTCAGTGATCCAAAAATATAAAATGGTAGATAAATGTATAAAAGTAGACTCTTTTTATTCATATTTTTACTGCAAAATTATAGTTTTAAGCTACGGCACAATTTCATTTTAATCTATAAACACAAGTTTTTTTTTTTTTTTTTAAATATGTGTTTCTGTTTTATTAATATAATTCACAAAAAGAGAGAAAAAATAAAAAAAATAATTTAAACCTATAAATTATGCCTGATAGACTTTTAAAAACTTGCAATAAAATGCTTGTAAAAGTGGTGGTGAAAGGCACACAGCTGATTTAGGTTGAAATAATTAAACTGACCCTGCATCAAACAAAAAAAAAAAAAAAAAAAAATGGTATGATGTGCAGTATGAAAGCAAAAATATAATGCAGTAGACTGTTTGTCGATAAAGATTACATACCCAGTGAAATGTACTGTCTAAAAAAAAAAAAAAAAAAAAAATCAAAGTAAAAAAATCTTAACTTTTATCACATGAATGTGTAAATTAACTCATTTACAGGTTTTTGCTTCTGAAATCTATATCCCGAATAAAAGCAATCCAACAGTCCAAGATACACATTCTCACTAGATTGATGAAAATGCTTGATGAAACCGATAGTGCCATTATTCAATATCTGTAAATGGCTTTAAAATAAACACTGTGGTGTAACAACATGTAATTTAACAGTAATTTATTGATGTTTGTGATATCATAGTATTGTAAATATATAATTTAAAACCAATTTATTACATCTGGTAGCAGAAATTTTAATGTTAAAAAAAAAAAAAAAAAAAAAAGAAATTTACAATTAAAAGTTTGTTTTAAATTTTCTGATTTCAATAACTTTAATTTTAACAAAATTAAAAATACTGCTAGTAAATTCAACATTAATATCCTGATTAAACATAACCCTAATATTTTCCAAATTATAAGAAGCAATAGAGACAGTATTTCCCCCTGGAGGCTGCAGGCGTTTATAAAATTCCATTCAAATATTGAAATAATGAAACTGGTTGTTATGTAGGTGTATCAAAGCGAAAAATAAAAACCAGATTAAAAGAAAACTAGAACAATATTAAATACGGAAAGAGTACTACTGCCCAGACCAAAACGTACCAAAATAATAGCATCGATATTCAGTTTAATAACATTACTAAAATTGCGAACTATAATAACCCTACCTATGCTTTCTATCAGGAAACCATATTCCCAACCGTAACTCAGTTAACAAACATGAATCAAAGGCTGGTATAGATCTACAATGGCAACACCTAATCATGAGAGGAGATGAAGAGTGAGGAAGACAACAAAGGCAAGCAACATTTTCCACTCAGCACAGCACTGATGACATGGAGGGCCCTCCCGTGAAAGCAGCTTTGCAAATAATGAAGCAATAAAGTAAGGTTTTATGTTTATATTTAATTTTAATTAACAATGCTCCATTTTTATAAGTTTAAATTGGATATTACCATTTGAAAAAATGAAGTTGGTGCAAGTTTTAATATGAAGATGACCCATAAGTAAAAGTCAACCATAGCACTAATGACAAGATATTAGTATGAATCAATTGTCACCAGCTGCATATTTATATGGTGATTTGCAGCAAAATTAGTTGGGGGCTGGCATTTATTTTTTGGTGAATGTACAATCAACAAAAAGAAAAATTGCCGCTTCCCGACTAATTTTGCTGCAAATTATCCTATAAATATGGGGCTGGTGCTGATGATAATCACTTAGTAATAATATTATATATTGTTCACAGGATAATCTACATATTAAAATTTACATGAACTTTTTTCTTTTTTTTTAAATACTCACACCTGTTTTTGATTCCATAGGTGTTAAGCCTCCTGTTTTAGATGGGAGACTTTAAAGCAGAAATTTTCTATAACAATTTTCATTTTATGTAATCATAGACAATTAACACAACAGGTATCTATTAAAAGATAGTAGTGACTTAAAAAAAAAAAAAAAAAACTGTAATTGTTGGCAAGTATGATATTCCAATTTCTAAGATCAAGGCAATTCCAAAAAAGGTATATAGTTTATATACATTTAATAAATTTTTCTTGATATAGTAAGAAATGAAAAGTGCATTAGTGGTCCAGTGGCGGATCCAGAACTTCTCTTTTAGGGGGGCTAAGATTTTTCAAAGTGCTATTCTAGACCAATAAAAAATTTACAATTGCAATATTCAATAGTGAATGTGTGTTTTTTTTTTTTTTTTTTTTTTTTTGGGGGGGGGGGGGGTGCCCCCCCACTTAAATCCGCCACTGTAGTGGTCCATTCAAAGATCAGATTGGAAAAAAAAAAAAAAAAATCGAGACCTTGCACAACAAAAGTATTGTATTCATTCAGATAAAGTATGAAAATTTGAAATAAACTAAACATCAAAATATTTAGAACGAACATAAATATCAATATGTAATAAAATTTCTGGTGTAAAATAGTTTTATTTAAGCTACACCTTACACAGTCGAACGTTGTTAACGTGAACATGTTTAACATGAATTACTTAAACATGAACTATTTCCACAATCCCCACGAAAATGAAGATTAGTTTAGTTATATGAAGATTAGTTACTGATAGCATGAACAATTTTTCTTTTCCCCTTAAGATTCACGTTAATGAGGTTCAACTGTATACCAAAAATTATGGAATAATGTTGATAAAACAAAAAAACCAGGAATAATAAAGAAACAAGAACAAAATATAATAGGATGAATTGGAAGAAAAAGAGGAACTTTATTTTGAAATTTCAGAAACACATACACACAAATGAATTACAGAGAATTTTCTGATAATTAAATCAATGTACAGTAAAAAATGAAGGATATAGCACATATATTATTTAAGTAGTAGATATTTTTAATTAGTTTAATTAAGAAATTTAAGTACTTAACAGAGTCCTTACGCATAAAATGCTAAATTTTATAACTTCTTTAATTGCATCTTAATACAGAAACATCCACAACTATTACACATATGTTAGACAACATATTAACCAGAGATACATTAAATTTTGCTTTGATTCCAGCCAGAAGTTTATTAAAATCAGATTTTGCAGAGATAATAAATATTGAAAATTACGCATTTATTCACTTATTTTTAGCTTAATTTAACTGTTACCAAAACAAAAATCTTAATACACAAATATGTATTAATAAGAATCAATTATCCATAACTGTTACATATTACAGACAACTTATTAACCTGTGATACATTAAATTTTGCTTTGATTCCAACCAGAAGTTTTTTACTATCAAATTTTGCAGAAATTATTTAATAAACACTGAAAATTACACTTTTATTCATTTATGTTTTAGCTTAACTTAATTGTTACCATAACAAAAATCGTAATACACAAACATATGTTTAATAAGAATAATTAATCTATATCTAGCACATATATGTCAGGCAACTTATTAACACAGGATACATTTAATTTTGCTTTGATTCTAACTGGAAGTTTATTAAAATAAAAATTTGCAGATATTATTCAATAAACATTGAAAATTACACTTTTATTCATTTATTTTTAACCTAAACTTCATTGTTACCAAAATAAAGTGTTTTTAGATTTACCATATTTAAAGTGAACCATAAGCTTATAATATTTGTTTAATAATTGTCTAAAAAACAGTTAAGATCTTGTTGAAATTGAAAACAATATTCAAACTTCCAGTCAGAATGTTATTTAAAATTATCTTTCCTATAATATTTTCAGCAGATATACAATACAAATGACTTTTTTTTCCTTTCTTTCTATAACTTTAATGTAATACATATTATTGCCAACAGCCAAACCCTGTGAAATTTAGATGTCATTCAACTTCCTTATAGATATTGTTTTTTATCCATTCTGTGACAAATTTTTAACTTCAGTTTCAGATAAATAAGTAAACATGATCAATTCTTTTTATAGTGGATCAAGGATGTTTTTCTTGTCTGGAAACATACTTTTGCCAAAGAATGTTTAGACTACAATTCTTAAATTTCTTTAAAAATCAGCTTAAAAAAAATAAATAAATAATTTTTTTTTTTAAACTGCCTACTAGAAATATTGATTCTGAAATATTTTAATATAACTGCTTAAAATGCAGCTGTTCTTAGATAAGAATTCGACTGACTTGAAAACTCTTTCAAGTGCAAATAAACTGTACATTCAAGATCACTCTGGCATAACATTTAATCAAGAATGATATTTTCCAGAAATATTGAGTGTTGAGTTAAAGCAGAAAAGCTATTAAAAAAAATATATATATTTGTTTTAACTATATTTGCTGAACAATTCCATTTTGATCTTTTAATTAAACAAATATTCTAATATGATTTTATTTTATTGTCTGTAAGCTAATTTAAAAGTACAAGCTGATTAAATTTATCATATTGCAATGCTGAAGTTACATTAAATAATTAAAGCTGCTTAATATATTTGAATTTCTTAGCATCAATCAGTGAGAGTTATGCAATTTGACTAAAACTTTTGTATTTGTCATTCATTTTTTAAGAAGGGCAATTTAGCAGCTTTAAAATCTGCTAGTGAATTAAATACAACGTACACTAATAATTTTTCCAAGCCAATTAACACTTGAAAGAGTTTCTTAGAGAAATCAGATTTATTAATGAATTGCTCAAAAAAAGAAAAAAAATCATTGCAGCATTATTTCTGTTATTTGACTAAGTAATAGAATATTAAAAATATTTTATAATTTTATTAGAATGTTTATCATTTTTTCAATGTATTTTAAACTGAACTACAGTAAAATTAGTAACTTTAGAAATGGATAGAAGAAAACATTTAACAAAACTGCCCTGAAAGATTAATTAAAAAGGCAAAATAATAATAAAAATAATATTGCTTTTTCATTTATGAGAGTTTTATTGAGATAATCATGCTTTGATTATGATAAATTTTTACATGCCCATCCAGAAACTAAGAGATCATTTTATATTTACAAATGTAAATAATAGAGATCATATATAATTCAGAACTAGGGCAATCTGCTACTTGTGAGTTTTGCTTTTTAAACTTCAAGTCCTAATATCAAACTAAATTACACAGTTTTAAAAAGTATGAAACTCAAAATATGTCAGTTTAATAGCATTTTAAGACTAAGTAAACTACGTATTTTACATTAGATAAATACCCAAGTTAACATAAAGCGTAAGTGCTGTTGACAAGAATATGGTTCAGAATTAAAATTACTGTTAAAGATTGCCTCAGAATTCCATAATTTGTATCATACAATTAAAAAAAAAATATATATATATATATAAAAAAAAAAGCACAGTGGTCAAATAAAAAGTACTCATCTTTTATGAGATTTAATTTGAGATCACAGTACAAAGTAAACTATTCTAATTCAGTATGCATCTACTTACAAAAAATTCTTCCACTGAAGATAAATATCAATACAACTGATTTTATAAAAATTATATAATTATGTATTTGTATGTTCACTTACTTATCAGAAAAAAAAAAAAAAAAAAAAAAAATGAAATGTTAAATTATATTTGACATTGATATAAATTGATTCATTTTTTATTGATTACAACAAAAGCACAATGGTCAGATAATAAATATTTTCTATCTTTTAAGAGATGTATTTTGAGATCTAAGAATTATAAATCAGAATAATTTTTAAGTAAACTCTGAAAAATTATTTAAGACAATTCAGTTTAAAAAGAAAAAAAAAAAAAAAAAATAATAATAACATTGCATGTTCAAATTTATTACTGCTTTTATACAGGATTCATATTCAAATAATAGTGATAAATTTCCTGAGTTTTCTAGTTCATTTTCATGAAAAATTAGAAATACACTATGTAACTAGATGAGCAGTTTCAGCTGATCTTGCTAGAATTTATTTAGCCTAGTATTAAATTTATATACTTTAAAATTAAATTTATATACTTAAAATTTATACTTCATGTTTTCTTTCAAATAAAACACGAATGATGAGTTAATTATTAGTACATTTTTCATTTCTACTAATTAGTAGCATTTGTAAGATTGTAAAATAAAAAATAATACACATTTTATTGAAAGAGATGCTACTATAAAATCTAACTACATTGCACAATTGTCCCGGATGACTCATGGAAAAAAAAAAAAAATGCATGGTATAAACAATGTATTGAAGGCTGCACAAAACATTCTTCCCTTGTTTTATATCTGATCATCAATAACCATGATTAAAAATCTGTAGCAAATTCTTCACTACAACTGCTAATGACTGGGAGTTAGCAATGGAAGGACTTTTTGTATAAGCATAGATATTTTCAACGGATTACAAAATGTTGTGCAATGGGATAATTTGAATATTTCATCTTTTGAAGGAACAATAATATAAATATTGAAACAATGACAATTACATAGCATTGATATTTTATTAACACATCGTCCATTCCTACTTACAATTATGAAATGTTTTACTTTACTTTATGCATATTTAATGTCTTCAAACCAGTTTCAAATTTGAGAAAAATAAAAAGTAAGAATATATATACCACATGGAAATATATCTATTTATCCTTTACTGATAATTTATTTTTTTTATAATCTATTATAGCTTAGTTCAAATACAACCAATTTCTATTCTAATCATTTCAGGTCATGTAATATACACACTGGTCTTAGCTTTTTTTTACTCCCATTTGACTCTGATATTATTTACATTTGACATTGAAATTTACTTGTTATATTGTATGTTTGCGTTTTACATTGTTTTATTATAATTTAGAATATACTGGCCAAGAAAATATTAGAAAACTACAATACAAAATTAAAAAGTTATTTTTTAAGCCGTTGAACAAACATGAACATGTTATTTTTCTCTATTTTTCAAAAAGAAAAAATATCTATACATATAGATATTATACTAGTTAATAATAACAATTCAATATAAATTAATCTGTGCAAAACATAGAAGATATCAACAGGTGATCACATTATATAAATTTTCATAAATTCTTTAACATTATGAAAATAAACATTTTACTGTACATAGATAGTTAACATAAAAAATAAAACAAATAGATAAAAGGTAATTTATAACAATTAACAGTAAAAAAAGTCAATTTAATTTGTTCCTTAAAAAAACATCGAAAACACTGAGATGACGGATTGACTTTAAGGCACTCGGACACAATGAATATTCATTCCTCTTAACACATCTAAATAGTAAGAAACAAAAAAATATGGTATTAGTTAACAAATATTAAGAAGCATGTTTAAAAATATTATCTGCCATTTATAATATATATTAAAATGCTGCTGAATATATATATATATATAGATTCTGTTTATAACCCCATCCCCCTCCACCCAAACAATCAGTTTTGTTGGCTAAGTTTTATATTCTTTTTTTTTTTCCTCATCACAATTCATATTCATCCAGCTTCACAAATACTTCTCTTTAAAGCCTCTGGGGAGGTCTTAAATACATATTTAAAAACTTTTTTTTTTTTTTTCCAAACGTATAATATATCTAAGAAAAGAACTGAAAAAGTACTTTATTTCTTATTAATCTTCAAAACCGGCATTTGCAAAGTCTGAAAGAGGAGGGAAATAAAATTATAATAATAGTAACAATTCTTTAAACATTTATCTAATTGAGAGCTAAATACTATTTCAATTATGCCCAAATTTTTAATTGAAAAACCTAAAGTACTAAAACAAAAACAAAAAATCACAGAAATGTTTTAAAAATGGTATGTCTTTCTTATTCAATTTATTATCTTTTATTGTAACTTGTACTAATTTTTTTATGCAAATATTTCAATAAATCTATTTTTTTGTTAAAGTTGATATAAATAATATTACAGAATATGCTTAAAAATCATAATATATTATTTTTTACTTGAATTTTCATATTATCCAAATACTTAAACCAAAAATCTAGAATCGCCGCAGTCCCAACGATTCCAGATTTTTGGCTTCATACACTAAATGTTGCAGCGTTTCTCACAATTTTTAAGTTTTTTATACTAATTGTACTTAAGTGCAACGTTTACACCGATGCGGCATTTCTTCCAAAGGTTACAGTACCTGATTTGCAACCATAATGTTTTTAATAGAAATATTTAAAAAAAATAAAAAGTAATGAAATAAAGTGTAAAAAATTCAACGTATTAAAGTTTATGAAAAATATTGTAAATGTTATAATAAATAATAATCAATAATATTATAATGTCTACCTCCACTGGCACATATAAATTCAGCTAAATTTGTCTAGCTTCTGCAAGTTCATGGAATTGACAGATTCCACTTTTGTTTATAATATTCTGTTATTAAAAACAAAATGTTTAATAACATTAATGTTTATAGATAACAGATAGATATAGTTTTGTCCTTAATGTTTATAGATAACAGTGGTACAGAACAAACTTTTTTAGTGTTACCTATACGAACACCGAGGACTTAAAACAGGATATTAAAAGAAGTGGTCACTAGCATTGTCTTGTAGAAAGTGTATGATGAATTCAGCTATCATCTTGATGTTATACGTGTTGCTGGATATTGCAATTTATTTACATGTTACATTAAAAAGTATTAAGGTTCAAAACTGGGTCATTCTTTTTGATATACTTTGTATATTATTATTTTCTTTTTATGCTAATCTATAATAATAAAAGAAGATGTCTGTCTGTCTGTGCATCTATACATTCAGCCCCTACTGAACGCAGAAGTATAAAATTTGACATACGGGTGCTCAGAAGCCTTCCCGAGTTGATAGTGAAAACAGTTTCATAAAGTTGGATTTTTCAGGGATCGTGAACCAGCTGGTCGCCGAAGGCGGCTAGTATTTAATAAAAATAAAATATTTCTTTTTTTTAAAGGATGACTTAGTGAAATAAAGAAAAAAATTCAAAGAATTTCCTTATTTGCGAGATCACACAGTGACTAGGATCTGTTTAACTATGGCTATGGCCCTGTGCTGTTGCAAGAAGTTGGAGATGGAAAAATGAATCTTGTTTATTACATGTCGAAGAAAACAAGCTTGGCAGAAGAAAAATACAGTAGCTATGAACTGGAGGTTCTAACTATTGTCGAAGCGTTAAAAAAGTTCCAAGTTTATTCACCTGGCAACAAGTTTAAAATAGTCATGGATTGCTCAGCTTTCCAGAAGGCTGTGGACAAAAACGATCTTGTTACGCATATTGCATGCTGGGCTTTGTTATTGGAGGAGTTTATTTATGAAATTGAACATAGACTGGGTCAAAGAATGCAGCATCAGTGGCAAATTTAAGGGGGGGGGGGGACTAGGGGGCTGAACCCCCCCCCAAAAAAAACACCGACATTCACAATTGAATATTGCAATTGTAAATTTTTTATTTGTCTAGAATAACATTTTGAAAAATCTCAGCCCCCCCCCAAAGTCAAGTTCTGGATCCACCACTGTGCAGCATGTAGATGCCTTGAGTAGACATCCTGTTATGATTATAGAAAATGATACTTTGACTGCCAGACTAAGAAATGCACAGTTAAAAGATGAACATACATGTGCACTTAAAACACTTTTATCTGAGAATGACACTTAAGAATATTTAATGAAAAATGACATTTTTTATAAATTTGCCAGTGGTCATGAACATATTCTCGTACCAACAGATATGAAAATAGAAATTATTAAATTAGCTCATGAAAAAGATCATTTTTCAGCTGCTAAGACTGAAGAAATCGTTTAGCAGGAATTGTTTTTTCCTAATTTGAGTAAACTAACTCAAAATGTAATAATTAACTGTGTACTTTGCATATTAGCCAACAGAAAATGTAGAAAAAAGGAAGGATTTCTTAACTCTATTCCGAAAGAAGACATACCTTTGAACACCTATCACGTTGACTTTATTGGCCCATTGCCTTCGACAAATAAAAATTATCAGCACATACAGGGTGGCTATTAAGTATCTGGAAAAAATTTGAGGAGCTTTTATGAACTACCTACTTCATTATAACCACTTTTTTGTTGTTGTAATGCTTTTATCTTTAACTATTATTTATTAAAATAATTTACATTTACTCAACGGGCAGTTTTTGAGAGATTAGGGAAAGCAAAATCTATTAGATAAATGAAAATATTTCGTGATTTTTTTCAAAATGGGCACATCTGAGATATTTTGTGGTTCATTGAGAAAGTTTTTACTGTTTAAGTCGCTAAAAAACTCTCAGAATCATCCCAAACTTCTAGAGCTAGCTCTCAAGAACACCAGAAAACAAAAAGATGCAACAAGGTCTTTGTTTCTAAAATGTTTGATGGTTTGGGCTGAGATTAGCAACAACAGGAAGACCCAACTGGCTTTTTTTCAAAGAAAACATAAAAAATAATGGAAAAGTTTATCAAAAACATGTTTTAGAGAAAGCTGTACTTTTATGGAAGTGAAATCACCTAGCTAAGATCTTTCACAAAGTTTGTGCTCTGGCCCATGGAGTCAAATCAACATTTGCTTTAATCAATGTCAGAGTGAAAAGGTATCTGACCAGAAATCTGTGTTCTTCTAACAGCTCTGATTTGTGTCCAATGCATTTTTTCAGTGCATGGGTTCTTAGAAGAACAACTGCGAACACAGAAAATCATACATTTGATAGACTCAAGAAAGTCCTGAGCAAAATATAGAATGATTTAGATACAAACTACTTGTGCCACACCGTCACCTCACTTCTGAAGAATATTGTAGCTTGCATCAAAGCCGCTGACTGCCATTTCGAAAACTCATAGTAACAAATAATTATTAGACATTACTTGTTGCAAAAATAGAAGCTTTAAATTTGTTTGCCATTTCACTAATTGTTTATTATCAAATACTTTTTCCGAATACTTAATAGCCACCCTGCATTTACAGTCGTAGATGCTTTTTCGAAATTTACCTGGTTGTACCCTGTTAAGACAGTTTCTGCTGAAGAAGCAGTAAACAAGTTGAAATTATAGCAAAAGACTTTCGGAAATCCCATTAGAATTACAACAGATCAAGGCTCTTCTTTCATATCTAAGGTTTTTAATGAATACTGCATGTAAGAAGGTATCTAACATCAACAGATAGCTACAGGAGTCCCTCGTAGAAATGGACAAGTGGAAACAGTTCATTGTACCCTTATATCCATTCTTACAAAATTGACTCTTGATGACGTGACAAAATGGTTTAAACATGTTGATAGGTTACGGCAAATTCTCAACACAACAACAAATCAAAGTACGAAATGGACACCATTTGAACTTTTGACTGGTGTAAAAATGTGAAACAAAGAAGATATCACTCTTTAAATGAAAAAGTGTAATACCTTCCTACAGTATATTCTAAAACAACGCCCCCCCACCAAAAAAAAAAAAATAAAATAAAATAAAATAAATAAATAAAAAATAAATGAATAAATAAATACCATTATTTAATGCAGTTTTATTCAAATAAATAATTGTGATTAGAATGGCCGCTAGGCATATGAAAAGCGAAGTGTTAATTTTTGTGTAACACATAAAATAAATTAGAAATATCAGTCCTATCGTTACATTTTTGGTACAAAATGAAAGGAGCGAATTTTCTGAATCCAGGAGGTGCAAACAGTTTTTCTACATGGCAATTAGATTTTTTAAAAAATTAACTAAAGTATGAAATTTAGGTGGCAACACTTCATTTTAATTCCTTTCAGTCATTTTAAAAGTACGTGGCTCGTTACAAATTCGGTACTAAATGAAAGGGGAGATTTTTCTGAATTCAGAGGTGCAAACAGTTTTTCCACATGAAAATTAGACTTTTTAAAATTAACTAAAGTATAAAATTTAGGTAGCAACACTTCATTTTAAACTATTTATACTTTTTTACGCGAATCAAGCTAATAGAAAAAGTCTTTAATTATTGTTATTTTTTTTTTTTTTACATTTTATTTATTTTTGAAGCACCACATTGATAGATAGGTTTCATGTTTACACAGTTCTGGCATTGCTTTATATACAACCTTACTATGAGACTTATGTGAGCGTCATGAAAAAGAAGTTAGTTACATTAGGTAAGAACAAAAATTGCAGCTCCAAATCGCAATCTAGATGCTACATGCAAAATTTCGTGGTTGTTTAAGATAAGAGAACAAACATATAGGATGAAGCATGAAGCAGCGTGCTCCATGAATGAAACATTTTCGACTTCACTTGTGCATGCATCCTAGATGAAAACAATCAAGAAAGACGAGGCATTCATCGCAAAGTTTCAATACTTGTTTGTATTTAAGTTCTTTGATCCCAAACTTGCCTGAAATTGTGTATACTGCACAACACACAATGAATCAAAATTGTTTGTAAATCCGTAAAATTATAGGAAAATTAAAATAAATAGTCAAATTACTCTGATGTAATTAATTATACAGTAATATGTTTTGAGGGGTTTCCTGGGGCCCCATTCGGCCGAGGGCCGTCAGCAATCACCGACCAGCCGACCTGGACAGTCCAGGCCTGGTTGTGATCAATGTTATTCAAGGTGTTTAAAATTTCATTGGGATCTATTATAGCAAAAACGTCATCCACATAACGGAACCAAAAAAAAATTTTACTTTTAAGTTTTTTACCTATGATGTTCTCAATTTTACGCAATTTATAGTCAGCTAAGAAAGCTGAGATTGGTGAGCCCATCGGGGCACCTTTATTTTGTTTGTAATATTTTTTAATGAAAGTGAAATAATTTTCATTTAACAGGAAATTAGTTGCAATGTTAAGAGTTTGAGCAATTTGTGGGTTCTTATAATGTTCGTTGATTTCTTTATTTATTAAGTTGGCTATTTCTTTAATATCTATTGATGGATAAAGGTTCACCACATTGAAACTAACAAAACGGTAATTTTCTTTAATATTAATATCATAAATTTTATTTTATAAAGTCTTCTGTGGAATTTAAACTATGGGGTGAGGGGGGGAAGCAATTTTATAAATATCGGCTATATATTTTTCTAATGAATAAGTGGGACCTTCACTCTTAATAACAATGAGTCTGAATTTAGGGGGATCTTTATGGTCTTTAAACCGACTGAAAATATGCGGGGTGTTAGTAGCAAAATTATTAGAAATTGGAGGTTTATTGCCAAGCCAGGTTCCTTCCTTTATTATTTTATGTATTTTTTCAACCAATTTATTAGTAGGGTCTTTCTTGACTTCTGAGGCACCAATTTCATCTATCGTTTCTTCCATTTTATTTATGTAATGTTGACGGTTTAGTATTGCAATTTTCCTAGTTTTATCAGTTAATGTGCATGTAATGTTTTTATCTTTCTTAAGATTTCTAACAGCTTTCAGATCCTCTTGATTAATTTTACGATTTTTAACAGTCTTTTTGATTTCATAAACAGCGGTATTCCTAATGTTAGTTTGGGTTTTTTACAGGAACATTACTTATGGCAGATTGAATTCTGGCAACACTATCATTTAACTTAATTGGCTGGTCTAAGATATATTTATGTCCTAATTTTAACAAGTTATCTTGGTGGCTATTTATTTTAATATCTGAAAAGTTAATATATGCCCAGTAATTTTTTTTTTTTGTGTGTGTGTGTGTGTGTGGGGGGGGGGGGGGCTTGATCGTCAGTAGCGCCGAGTGTTTAAAGGTGATGAAGGCCAGAAGAAACATCAATTTCGTCTAACTTCGTGCACCGTACCTGCCGGTGAAAAAGCATGCGAAACTAGTTTGGCAGTCAAGCAACATGAAGATTTAATAAAAAGATTGTATGTTTTAAATATGTTTATAGTTACACTTCATGATTTAATTTTTATAAAGTATTACATTTTATTTTTAATTTTTTACTGTTCTCTTTTCACTTTTGATACATAACTTTTGTGGAAATATATAAGGTATAACTTAAGTCTTTTTTCTCTAACATGTCAAGATAATTCATAAAGTATTTTTCTAGATATTTTACAAAACATCTAAAATCAAAGGTGGCCAATCATTTATGGAAAGTTAATGTATATAATTATATGTATATTTTAATGATTACAGAACATAAGGTAAAATATAACTAGTTACATAAACAAGAAAAGGATTTCAATCACATAGAAAACATTTTATACAATAAAAATATTCTTACCCTGGTGTTTAATCTGAATCAAGCTGAAAAGAAAATTGAAGTTTGTTAATTTCATTATATTTTATAAAGAAGCAAGTTAGTACAAGTAACTTAAATTAAAAAGAATCAAAACTTTACATACTGTAATGACGATATTTCCGTCGTCATCCACTTCATACTGTAAAATAAATTGATATCCATAAATATGAGTGGATATAAATATATTTTTAAGTCAATTTAAATTTAAATACTTAAAGCCATTAAACATAATATATTAAAACAATCTTACTTTCAGCTTCAAGGAAGGCCTTTAAGGACCCTTCAGAGACTGGCAACTTCGGCGGTTTCTTTTGAAATCTCTTTGATGTGGGAATCGAGTTGACGCGAAGCGTGAGAGAGATTTTCTCAGCTGACAAACCTCCTACTGCGATCGAAATTGGGTCTCTTTTGTAAAAGAGAAATAAAAAGTAATGTCCTTCATTGTAAATGTGTGCAAAATTTCAAGGGTCGCTTTCGGACAATGGATAATTTATGACTTTTGAAGCTGTGCATAGTTGCCAGTCTCTGAAGGGTCCTTTACAGCAGAGTACTTTCTAGGTAGTGGGATCCCCCTCATCATCAATACCAGCCACCTCTGTGGTACTTGGCTCTTGTATGCTTTTAGCAAACTGATGAGTTTTTCTTCCCTTCAAAATACAGTGCCAGGTGGAATCTATTCTGGCTTTTGATTCACTGGGGTTGCATGCGGTTGATTGGCTTAAAATTTCTGTTTCACGTAACAAAGCAGTGTTATTGCAATGAGTTTTTTTTCAACATTATTAAAATCAATATTAATCTCCTCTTTTTGATGGATTTGGGCAAAGGCCATTGTACTTTTCTTGTATTTAATATCGTTTATATGTTTTTTAATGTGAATTTTAATTTTTATTTTTGACATGTCAATGTAACAACCTTCATTATTATTTTTATACTTAAATGGTACTTCGTATATATATCAGCCGTTTCGAGGGGGAAGATCGGATCTTTATCATTTTAAATTATTTGATATATGTTAGAATGTGGTTTAATGGGTATATTTACATTTAATTTTTTAGCAATGTTTTTAATTTTAACTGCACCTCCCTGTTTGTATGGAATGGAATTGATAAATTTTATAGGTGTTTTTTGGTGGAATTTGGTTCAGTTGTTTAATGCGCTTATTATAAATTTTATGAACCAGGTTTTTTGGATAATTGATCTGGACAGTTAATTTTTTGATATAATTAAGTTCATTTTTAAGATCGCTAGGTTCAGTGCAGATTAATATTGCATGGTTTATGTAAGCTTGGTTAGTGTTAATTTTATATTTATATGGTGTTTTACTATTATAATTGATAATCTCTTGATTGGAGGTTGGTTTTCTATACACTGTTGTTTTTTATGGTGTTTTCTAGTCTTTTTATTTTGACGTCCAGATAGTTAAGTTCATGATTGGTTTCTATTTCACAGGTAAATTGGATATTTTTATCGAAATTAATTAAACCTTCTAACATTTTTTCAATATTCTGATTTTTATGAACAATGGCAAAGATGTCGTCTAAATACCTATTCCAATACATGATTTTTCCTTTGAATTCTTTTAATATTATGGTTTCCAACATTCTTAGTTTAAGTTCTGCGATGAGTCCAGACCACAGCTGACCACATGACCTCCAGTTTACCTCCAGTTTAGAAGAGCACGATGAATACACTAGATGAAGCTTAGCTATCTCCAGTTTAGAAGAGAACAATAATTTCAAAGTGCAGTAAGTGGGCTCAGTTCATTGCACTATTCAGCCTATCATAAGTAATTCACGATGGAAACAAGTCTCTAGTATTATGATTCTCAGTATTAGAAGGTAACTCATAGTGTTGTTCAACTG
The DNA here is from genome assembly GCA_963930645.1 of Salticus scenicus. NCBI lineage: Eukaryota > Metazoa > Arthropoda > Arachnida > Araneae > Salticidae > Salticus > Salticus scenicus. Next base: position 163,518,323 of record OZ005657.1, read on the forward strand.
TCGATGATACAAGAAGAATAAAAAAACTCTAGCTGGGCACTATGTTGGAAGCAGTCACACAAGTTTCAGTAATAATGCAATCAGCCTCCCCCCCCCCCCCTCTCTTTCTGTAGCAGTGATCCTTGAAACTGGTGACTAGCACTATTATGTAGCATAGTTTTAAGTGTTTCATGGCCAATGAGAGATCATATATACATCTCGTTACAATGCAATAATCAAGTTCAGAGGTGGATGAATTAACTGGAAACATTTATTTGGAAAAAAAAAAATTTAAAATAGTTCGTAACTACATCGTTATAATATTTTTAATAATAAGTGTGTGTGTGTGTGTGGGAGAGAGAGAGAGAGAGAGAGAGAGAGAGAGACAAACTTTCTACATATTCACTTAACAATAGCTGTGTCGAATTGATGGGGTTTATAAGTAGCCCACATGATTCCTGGTAGCAAAATCTGGTATCCCCGCAAAGCTCTTGGCGAAGCTGTCACCAAAGAATCGCCTATCCAAATTCTTTATTTGCAGCCTGAAAGCAATGCAAAATTTTGAATTTTTAATGACGGTTCCCATAAATGATAACCCAGTATTTGACGGAATCATTTTGCCAACAGCCCACCTGTTTCCAAGACAGGACATGAAATAAATGATTAGGTACATGCATTTAACGTAATTTCAAAAAATTCTTGCATCAGAAAATATTTCGCGATGCGAAGATCTTTTTATTAAAACTGAGAACAATTTTATTTTATTTTTATAAGTTTTATTTAACGTATTGAATTTTAAGTTTTATATTTTATTTTAAAGATTAATTAATAATAAAAGATTACATGGAAACTATTTTAATAAACCTCTAATTAATTTGAAATAAAATTAACTTCTTTCTTAATTAATTTCTTATGTCAAATAATGTACAAATTTATTTATTTATTTTTTATTGACAAGATGTGTGAAACTACTTCACACTAGTAATTTAATTTTAAAGGAAAGGTATTTCAGATTTAATGACAAAATATATGAAATAAAGGGGTCCTAATGGGATCACCTATATCTGGGCTCATTGCACGAACTTAAACGAAGAATGTTGGAAACCACAATATTAGAAGAATTCAAAGGAAAAATCATGTACTGGAATAGGTATGTAGACGATAACTTTGCCATAGTTCACAAAAATCAGAATATTGAAAAAATGTTAGAAGATTTAAATAAGTTCGATAAGAGTATCTAATTTACCTGTGAAATGGAAACTGAAAATAATGAAATTAACTATCTGGACGTCAAAATAAAAAGACTAGAAAACACCATAAAAAACAACAGTGTATAGAAAACCAACCTCCAGTCAAGAGATTATCAATTATAATAGTAAAACACCAATATTCTACAATATAATTACAATCAATTATAATTTTATACAAGTACAGTAGAACTTGGATAATTCGAAGTTGAAGGGACCAGAAAAAAATTCAAAATATCCAAAAATTCGAATTACATATACTCAGTGGCGGCTTGTGCAAATTTTCACAGGTGGGGCCCGATCCATCGTATGACGCGTAATTTAACTTTAATACTATTCATTATTCAAACATGAAAACAAACATTAATAAAATGGGATGTAAAACGAAATTTCATTTTTTTTTTTTTTTTTTTTTTTTTTTATGATGGTGAATTTTAAATTCAACACTATGGAAAACATTGCATAAAATTACAGTAGAACTTGAATAATTCAAAGTTGAAGGGACAAGAAAAAAATTTGAAATATCCAAAAATTCGAATTACATATAGTATTTTGTCAAAAAAAGTGATAAATTAAAAAATTAAAACTCTACGATCAGAGATTTAACACATAAACTTTATAATATCTAAGAAAACCGCTACATTACCCCTTTCACCCCCCCCCCAATTAAATCAATATTTTTTACGAGCTTAATTATTCAACATTTTTTAAAAAATAGTCAAATATTTTTTATTTATTTTTTAAGTAGAATCTTTGTGTCATAGCATATGACCTGATATAAAAATAGAATCTTCTACATTACACATGACTTTCAATTCACAAAACCCCGAAGTTCATACATATGCACTATATCTTCTGGTGCACTAGCTAGGGGCTTCTATTGTATTTCCTTATCCTTCTTTTGAAAGACTATAAAAATTGATAATGCACTTCAAATGAGTAAAATCTTGGGAACAAATTTTACTGTAATATTTTAAAGGTAATTGTATGAAAAATTCGAATTATCCAAAATAGAATTCAAATTATCCACAATTTTTTAGCATTATTGTAATACAAAATTCAAGGGACCGTGTAAAATATTCGAATTATCCAAAATTTCAAATTAAACAAGTTCGAATTATTCAAGTTTCACTGTATAAAATTAATGCTATCCAAGCTTACATAAACCATGCGATACTGCACCGAACCTAGCGATCTTAAAACTGAACTTAATTATATTAAAAATTAACTGTCCAGGCCAAATATCCAAAAAATCTGGTTGGTAAAGTATATAATAAGTGCATAAAACAACTGAACCAAATTCCATCAAAAAACACCTATAAAATTTATCAATTCCATTCCATACAAACAGGGAGCTGCAGTTAAAATTAAAAACATTGCTAAAAAATTAAATGTAAATATACCCATTAAACCAAATTCTAACATATATCAAATAATTCTAAATGATAAAGATCTGATCTCCCCCCTTGAAACGGCTGGTATAAATAAAGTACCATTTACATATAAAAATAATAATGAAGGTGGTTATATTGGCATGTCAAAAATAAAAATGTGCATTAAAGAACATATAAACGATATTAAATACGAGAAAAGTTCAATGACCCTGGCCCAGATCCATCAAAAAGAATAGATTAATATTGATTTTAATAATGTTCAGAAAACAGCTCATTACGATAACCCTCAATACGCTTTGTTATGTGAAAAAGTAGAAATTTTAAGCTAATCAACCATATGCAACCACGACAAATCAAAAGCTGGAATAGATTCCACCTGGTGCTGCATATTGAAGGGAAGTAAAACTCATCAGTTTGCTAAAAGGATACAAGGGCCAAGCACCAAAGAGGTGGCTGGTATCGATAATGAGGGGGACCCCCCTACCTAGAAAGTACTCTACCATAAAGTCGACTTATCCTGGAGCTGAAAGTAAGGTTATTTTAATATATTATAAGATTTTTAAGTGTTTTAGTTAGGGAAAAAAAAAAAAAAAAACCTCTTAAGTGAATAAAACATACAGGGTTCCCACTCAATTTCAAAAATAGAATTATCAGACTTTTCTAGGTTTTCCTGGCATATTTTTATAAAATTCTAGGTCACAAAATTTGGTTTGCAATATAAAAAAACAGCTCATAACCTAAAACATAACACAGCTTGCAACATGAAAAATAACATAGTACATTACTTTTCCAGGTGAAACGAAAAGTAGAGAACAAAAGCTTGTACAAATCAGAATTATTTTCATTTCTGAAATCATATTTTAAAATATTCTTTGGCAGTTAAGTGGATTCATTGATAATTATAAAATAAGACTTTCAAATTAATATTAAATAAACTAAAAATAAGCCATAATTGATTAATAAAACATAAATTTATTTGCAAGCGACAGAACACATATCCCCTTGCATTTATTATCAAAACAAAACTGAACTTCTACAGCCATTGCAAAACATAGCAACTTAATTTCTAAATGATTTGAATTCGCTTTTAAATCCCCGGTGGAGGCTAAATATTTCATACTCCCCACCTAAACTCTTCTTTAAGAGTAGTAATAATAAATATACATTACAAAAATACCCCTACTTAAATCAAATAACATGAATTAATTCAAGAAAAATTGTATTAAAGTTACAGTTAATAAAGAAAAACATACTTATTTTCTACAACATTTCACACACACACACACACCAAAAAAAAAAAAAAAAAAGCATCTGAAATAAATATATAAATAAATAAAAATAAGAAATTAATACATCAACACTGATCAAAAAATTAAAGAAACAACATTTTTTGTATGTATCAACATGTATCTATTGTAACAACATGTATCTCATTTTGTTCTCTTATTGCTGATAATTTCGAGGACTTTTTAAAAATGCTTTTAGTTTAAAATAATAATAATAATTAGCTATTATACTATATTTTTACTCTTTTTTTTTCTTCCAGAGCACATTGAGCTAGATGTTTTCTATTATTTCTTAATAGCAACCAACTCCTACATAATATTAGTTTTAAGACCGTCTCAAAAAGAGCTGATTAAAAATTTATAAAAAACTGTTTTTCATCTACAATATAATGAAATTTTAATTTATATTTTTATACAAATTTATATATGGGGGGACCAATTTTTTTAAAAAAGGACCCAGATTTTTGGAATTTGTGGGTCCCAGGAACCCAGGATTTTCAAACCCAAATGGCATCACTGCTACCGTATATACTCGCGTATAAGTCAACTCTCCATTTTCACCAAAAAAAAAAAGGTAAAAAAAATCTGAATCCTGCATATAAGTCGACCCTCTACTTAAAATTTTTTTTTTTTTTTTTTTTGGTACATATAAATTTTTCAAAAGCATTTAATAACTAAATGTTAAATAATAAACATAATTCTCAACTATCCAAAAAATCTTAACAAAGTTTTTTTTCTTCTCTCCATTAAAATGATAATTTGTAACCATTTTCCCCTTTTTCCTAAAACAACTGCCAGATGATCAGCCTATTTTTTTCTTTCTCTGTGTTTATCTTCAAAAGGCACACATTCAAAAACACTGAGAAATACAATCTGCTAATTATCACAGCTGTCAATCTCAGCATTGAACCGGACTGCCACAAAGAAGCGTCAGTAGTCAAGCAGAGGTGAGGGAAGGAGAATAGATTAAAGTAAATAGGATCTCTTCATACCCTCCCTTACTACTCTTTAATGTCCTTCACTGAATAATTTTCGGATGTGCGATGATTCTACCTCTTCGGAGATGACCTTATTTGAACTTTCAGCTAATATTTATCATTTGACTAGTGTCAATTTATTTTCCATTATGTTTTGAAAGTAGATTCTGTTATTAGCTATTAAATGAGCAACTTTAAAAGTTTATATCAAAAATAAAAAATTGTGGGTTGGATTTTTTTTTTTTTTTTACTTTATAAAAAACTAAACCATGAAGTTAAACATCTAAATTTAAAACATTTTAAAATTACAACCTTTTTAATTCTTCATGTCACTTGCTGAATAGTTTCGCTTGGGGCGCCCCAGCTTGTTCTCCGGCAATATAGTGTTCGAAGTTAGTTGAAACTGACGTTTCACTCCCTCTTCTTCTCTTTTAAAGACTTGGTGCCACTGCCGGTCAAGTAGTGCCCCATCGTTGCCATTGCAATTATTAAAATTCGACAATATTTCTACAGATTCCTTAACTGCGGCATAATTGTGTTTATGATAATTGGCAATTTCTCGCACATGCTCAAATTTAATATTGATGTTATCGTCCCTATTAATTTGTGTTAAAGCAGTAGTTATTTTTCCTGTAGCGATATCGTGACTGTGTTCTTTAATACGTGTTTTAATTTTTCTTTTTGTTTTTCCAATGTAACACATTTCTATGACAGCCATGACAGAGAAATGTGTTACATTACTCTGCGAAAAGCAGGATATCCAGACTAATTAATTAACAAGCTTTATAAAAAACATATAAAATCCTAGATATAATAAATAATTTTCAAAAACCATAACTTAAGTTTACCATCACCTCAATTCTTTATGATCACAGGGTCTCATGTAAGATTTAAAAAAGTAGCCACCAAGCATAGCATTATTATTCCCATTAAACCCAGCACAAACATTTTTCAGATCATATGAAGTAATAAAGATCTAATTCATCCATTAGAAACTGCAGGTATTAACAAAGTTCTGTACACTGACAGTGAAGGTAACAAAGAATGTTTAGTAAAAAAGCACAGCCATGACATAGTCACAGGCAAAATTACAACTGTGTTAACACAAGTAAATAGAAATTATGAGATAAATATTAAATTTGAAGGAGTTAAAAAACTTGCGAATTATCACAATCATAAATACACTGCATTCAGAGAAGCCATTGAAATAAGATTTCCTGATTCATGTAATGGCGATGATGGGGCAGGACTAGATTTGACAATGGCGCCAGATGCTGAAATGCCACGAGAAACAGTACAGTTCCGAGACTTCAAACACCAGTTTGCTGTTGAGAAAGCTGGGGGTGTTCTGGCAAAAACATTCCAGCTAAGTGAGCATGGAGTCTTAAAAGGTTGTATATTTTAGTTTTAAGTTTATTATAGTACTCCATGAGGTGTTTTTGAAATACTTTAACTATTAGTCAACAAATGTTTTTGACCTGTTTTCCATGATAGTCAAACTTTATATTGAGAATTCTCAATTTAAATTAAAAACTATTAAAATTCATTTATAAAATCATCTTGATGATAGTGCTTTCAGCTGCATAACAATGCAGCCTTCCTCAGGCATGCTGAGTGAACTGAAAATATTCCTCTTGTTGTTTGCTTTGTTTCTTCTTCTTCTCCTCTTCCAGCATAGCATACCATCTTTCGTCTATTTCTATTGGTTTTGAGAAGTTACAAAAATCGCAATTTGCCAAAATTTCAATGGCTTCTCTTATAATTGCATAATAATAATTTTTTGTAATGGGCCAGTTCTGAAAAATTCATGAAAACAATTTTTATATTTTACTTTAAATAAAATACCGCAAATGTTTCATCCTTCTGGATTGTGGAAATATATATCAAGCGCACTTTTTATCAGTGCACTTGGTGACACTGCCTGTCTTTTAGTCTGTTTTCATTCTTCCTTTTTCTTGCCGATCCTCTTCATTTACTTCAGCAGGTGTTGCCATTCATTGGGAACAATACTATGCTCTTGGTCATTGCCGGAAATGTTAGTGGTTATAATTTCTATGGCTTCACTTTTAAGTGCAAAAAACACAAAACTTTTAGCAAAAAAGCGGTATTTTTATCCATCTTATTTTGAAAGATGGATAAAAATACTGCTTTTTCTAAATTAAAGAAACTTAACAAGAAACATGTTAAAATAGAAGAAGGAATTTCAAACAAGACAGCAAAAATTTCAATATTACACTGAGAGCTTTGAGAATAAACAATAAATCACTTATTAAACTGTTTCTATGAGACGTAAAAATTTTTGAAAAGAAAATGCTTTCTAATCCAACTTTTATAGCAATTTAAAAGCAATTGATGAAATAGATTATCATATTAAGAACCTGTGACGGATCCAGAACTTAACTTTTGGGGGGGGGGGGGGCTAAGATTTTTCAAGATGTAATTCCAGATGAAGGAAAAGTTTGCAATTGTACTATTCAATTGGGAATGTCAGTACTTTTAGGGGGGGGGGGGGCTTCAGCCATCTAGCTCCCCCCCCCTTAAATCTGCCACTGTTAAGAACACCTCTGACGATATGGACTATAATATTATGAAAAACAAAAAAGAAACCTTTAAAACTGTTGAACAGAATATAACCATAGAGAAACATAATAAAAAACTAAAAAACTGGATTAATAAAGAAACTATAAAAACAAAACAAACTAGGGAACAACTGTACATAAATCTTTCAAATTATAAAACCAATAGCCATGACGACGCACTGTTAAAACTTGGTCCTAAATTCATTCTAGAACAGCCTGTTAACATGAACAAAACATAATAGAAACTACTGTTAATAACATTCCAGTACAAAGTAAAAACACTATCAGAAGTATTGCTTATAAAGAACTAATTGAAAGTGCCAGTAATAAAAATATAAATCGTGCAGATTTAAAAGCCTTAAAACAAATTAAAAAGAACGATCAAATTGCACACACCCTCACTGATAAAATTTAAAAAATTGCCATTTTGAACAGAACTGACTATATAAATAAAATGAACAAAACACTAAAAGAAATAGGAACTACAGTAGTTAAAAATGACCCAAATAAACTTTCCGATAAAGTTCATCAACTCATTAAACAAGGAAACTGGACGGAAAATCGTCCCCTCTTTGTTAATAATTTTTCCGCATTTATTTGGACATAAAAATCTGCCAAATTCTGACCAATAGTTAATAAAAAAAAAGAAGGCTCTACTTACCCCTTCAATAAAAATATGACCGAAATATATCTTAATTTACTACCTCTTCACAAAATAACCTAAACTCACTTGAAGATTTCATAAAATGTTTAAGCAGGCCTTACAACAAGTTTTTACCTCAAATATACCTTTATAGACAAAAATTGGAAATTTATAGACTTAATAGACTAACATTAAATAAATTAATAACTAAATTCAAAAGACGGAATTAGGAAATTAAAAAAGAACACTCTTTTATAAATTTTGATGTAGTAAATCTTTCTTCATCCATAGAAATAAACAAAATCTCTAAAATAATTAATAAATCCCTCAAAGGAAAATATAATGCCCCAAAAGCAGAAATTTTAATAGAAGCTAGTAATTTAACCTTCCATGAAAGTTATTCCAAATTTAATGGAAAAGTATGCAAACAAAACAAGGGGGTCCCAATGGGATCAACTGTGTAAGGTTTTGTAGCCAAACACAAATTAAGACTGCTAGAAAATGTAACCTTTGAAACCCTGCAAAACAAAATAATCTTTTGGATCAGAAACATAGATGACATTTTCGTTATTACTCATAAAGATCAAAACATCAATGAAATTCTAAATACTTTAAACCAACTTGACAACAATATTAAATTCACATGTGGAACTGAAAAACAACAATGAAATGAACGATCACAATGTAAAAATAAAATGTATTGACAATAATATTAATATCATCATCGTGTATAGGAAACCAACCTCTTGTCAAGAAATTATCATTAATCTCCATAAAACTTCCTATAAATGTAAGGCAGGCATATACGCTAAACGAATTCCTGATTAATTTTAAACATTGTTGGAAAGTATTAAAAATGTTTAACATAAACTGAAATGCAGCCCATAATTTCCAATTGCAGCGTTAAATGTATTTGAATATTTTTGTACAGCCCTGTAAATCTGAAGGTTAAGCATATCATATTTTCACAAAATATTATTTTAGCATATTAAAAATAAATGTCAATTTCTTTATGATTTTTGCAGTAGAAAAAAAGTGTCTCTCCTAAAACACAATGCAGTGGTATTTGTTGGGTCTCCCTGTACACAAACCAGCTGTACAAGACCTCTTAATGCCATTTTAAAGAGGGAACATTCCATACAGTGCGTCCCAAAAGTTTAAAGACAGATTTTTTTATTTTACCATTGAAAAAAATGAATAAAGATTTCAAAATCATTTTTAATTATAAGTAATATCAAGACAATAATATTATACAAAAATAATATCTTACAATCACAGACATTGTAACAAACTAAACCTAAAAATTTACTGTCCCAAAAGTTTATAGACAACCAATTATTTTTTCTTTAACATTAAAATTTTTGAGCCATTTTCCCTAATCACTTCAAAAACTCGATCAGGCATACTCAAAACAATAATTTGAATAATTTCTGGCTTTAGAGGAAAAGAAAACCAACTTCTTTCAATTTGCAGCATTTGATCTTGAACTGATGCAAATTGACACTATTAGCATATACATCTCTAATATTCCCCCAATGGTTATCCATTGGGTTCAGGTCAGGACTTAGGGCTGGCCAGTCCATAACAGTTACTTGGTTTTGTCTAAACTATTGCATTGTAGAGTTTGACATATGAATGGAACAACTGTCTTGCTGATACACCCATTCTTCCCCACCTAGCAACTTTCCAAATAGAAGTAACCGTACTTCTAGCATTTTCATCTTCGGAACATTGACGACCTTTTAAAAAAACAATATCGGTAGTGACGATAGTTCCTTTAAAGGAAAATGCTCCCCGCACCATGAATGAACCCCCTCCTTGTTGTCTACTGAAAAAAGTTTGTGGTTCCTTGCGAATATCGTGCTAGTAATATTCCCAACCATCGGAGCCATCTAAATTGAACTTTTTTTCATCACTAAACAGAACACTCAGCCATTCATATGTCCAATTCATATGATTTCGAGCCCACTAAACATAAGCGTCTTTATGCCATTTTGTCAACTTTGTTGAACGATGCATTTTTCAATAAGCAAGCAATTTACTCACCCGCAACCATCGATGCACCATGGATTTTGAGACTGGAACGGAAACCTCTCTAGAAATTAACCGTACAGACAGGTTCTGGGTTGAAACTAATCTGAAAATCTCTGTCTTGTCGTTTAGTTGTTTCTTTGGTCACCCAGAATGTGATTTTGTTTCAAAATTGTATCCTTCTGACAGAATTTGGTAAATATGAACCCTGCTGCGTCCAAGTTTTTTTTAAATGCTCACAACTTTCATTCCGCGAGCTTTGAAACAATAAATTTTCAAAATTTTATTATTGGAAAACTGCACTTTGCGAGGCATCTGTACAATCAGTCAAAAGAGAAAGACAGCTTCGCTTTTATCTCAGAAAAATATTGCCTCACAAGTACATGACCTTGGAATATGCAAATTTGAAGATCAGTACTTCAATCGGCTTTTAACACCGGTTGTCTATATATTTTTGGGACAGCATTATTTTCTTTTTATTTTTTTATATTAAATTTATGTGTGTTTAAAGTTCTTTAAATATTTCATTACTTGTATTACATCAATACATATTTACATAATTTATTTCATCTTTCTTACTCGTTTAATTATCTTTTAAATAAATAATAATAATAAAAAAAAAAAAAAAACGGTTGTCTATAAACTTTTGGGATGCACTTTAGTAAACTTGAATAACATATATCAGTTTTAAAAAATTCTGAAATATTTACAGATGCTAGAGACAGGTAGAAGGACAGTCTCACAAACAAATAAACTAATTTAAATCGTATCTATACTTAAAAATTGTTAGAAAGTGTTAAAAGCATTTATTGCAAACAAAAATGCAATTCCAGCAAACATCCAATTACAGCATAATATAAATGCATAATATAACTGAATATTTTTATGTGGCCCTATAAATATCCTACTGTTAATCATATATTCTATAGAAAACATTCTTCTGTGTGAATGAATAACATATTTCAATTTCATTAATATTTGCACAAAATAAAGTTATTAAAATATGGTTTACAGCAATATCTCTCATAGAACACAAAGCTTTAAAATAATTTTGGATGCCCCTGTACACAAACCAATGGTGGTATTTTCTCCATTTTCAATAGAAAATATCTGATAGTGAACTTCAATAAAATATATCAGTTTCAAGAAATTCCATGAATATTTATGGGAGTTAGCATGCAGACAGACAGATAAACTGAAGCCATTAATACTTTTCAACCTTGTTGGAAAGGTGTTAAAAACCTATCAAAACAATAACATCAAAATCAAATTCAATGAAACTACCAAATTGCAAATTACAATAACTCAGATTACACATTCTTCAGTGAAACTGTACAAATGTAATATAAATTCCTGTAATAGCAAATAATTGAAAGCTGGCTTGGACCCACAGTGGTTCTACCTGCTTGAGGAGAGAGGGAAGCAGAAGAAAACACGACTTACCACCGGTGGTACAGACCACTAAAGAGAACGCAGATGAAGAAGGGGATTCCCCTCACAACAGCAGCTGCACTGACATATATTACTATGAAGCTATAATGTAAGGCTTCTATAAATTTAATTTAGTTTAACTATGCTTCATTTAAATAATTCAAGTACTTTATAACTTAAATATTGATGGAAATTATAAGTGAAGTTATATAAAGAAGGAGGAAAATATAAAAATGACATCTGAAAATTTTATATGCATATTTTCTTCAATTTTATATGCGTATCTGCTGGGAAAATATTTTTTAATATGGAAGTTCTTAAAAATATAGACTTTATAGACTAATTTTTTTAAAATATAGACTTGTACAGACTCATTGTTAAATATATAGATTTTTATAGACTTTATAGACTAGTTGTGAGCTCTGATTAAGAGAGTTAAGAATCAGTAAAAATGATCATTTTGTTAGCTTTGATGTAGTTAGTCTTTTTCCATCTATTGATATTGATGAAATCTCTAATGTTATTAACCAATCAATTAAAGAAAAATATAAAAACCCATACTGCAAATACCTTAATAGCCCCCAGCAATCTCGTACTTTGTGAAAGTTATTTTAAGTTTAATGATACCATTTATATACAAAATATGGGAGTCCCAATGTTATCGCCCATATCAGGAATCATAGCCGAATTCAAATTAAGATTGCATGAAAATGATGATTTAAAGAAAAATAAAATTTCTTTCTGGGTCAGATATGTGGATGATGTATTTGACATTGTTCAAAAAGATCAAAATACAGATGAAATACTTAACACCCTTAACCAACTCAACAATAATATAAAATTTACATGTGATTATGAAGCCAGTAACAAAATCAATTATTTGGATGAGAAAATAAAATACGAAAATAACCATATAAAAACTACTGTCTATAGAAAATCCATGGCCAGCAACAAAATTATAAATAATAAAAGTAAAACTCTGTTCAAATACAAAGTAAATGCAATCCGTAGCTACATTAATCGTGCCATTTTAATTTGTACAGACAAATCCAATTTAAAAGAAGAGCTCAAATTCATAAGAAAATAAACTACTGAAGCACGCAACTAAAAAAATCTTAATGACAAATTATACAGAAAAATAATTCACCAATTAAATCAAATACAAAATCGCCAAAAATCTTTGATGAAATTTACTTAACTCGATACCGTACGATCAAGGAGTCTCCAGTAAAATAAAAAATGCTGCTAGTAAATTTAAATTAATACACCAATTAAACCCAGTTCTAATATATTCCAAATAATAAAAAGTGATGAAGATCGTGTTGTACCCCTTGAAACTGCAGGAGTTTATAAAATTCCATTTAAATATCAGAATGATGAAATAGGTTGGTTATATAGGATTCACAAGAAAAAAAAAATAATAATAATAAATAAATGAATAAAAACCGGGTTAAAAGAGCATCAAATAAGCAAAAAATAGCACCGACCTAGCTAAAAAGTATCAAAATAATAACATCGATATTCTGTTCAACGACATTACCAAAACAGTGAACTACAGTAATTCTACCTATGCATTTTTTCATGAAACTGTTAAAATTACCCATGACCAAAATGCTGTAAATGACCACAAATCAAAAGCTGGTATTGATATACAGTGGCACAACCTAATTGTAGGAGTAGATAAAGAGGAAGATGAAAACAAAGCAATGTGTCACTTTCAACTTAGTAACAGCACTGACGACGCGGAGTGTCCTCCCGTGAAAGCCACTTTGCAAGCATAATGAAGCAATAAGTAAGGTTTTATGTATTAAATAATTTTAATTAAAAATGCTTCATTTTCAAAAGTTTAAATTAGGTAATTTTTTTTTTTGGTTTACTGAATTGTGTAATCACAATGTTCCAACATTCTCTAGCTATTATTTCTTACTGAAGAAAATCTAACAAGGCTATAGAATTCTAATGTTAATTCTTGAAAAATTGCTTTTAACAAAATTGGTGTCAATAAATTGGCATATGTTTAATTAAATTAAATAAAAACCTTTCAAACTTACCTCATTACTGTGCCGTAAATTTTTTACCTGGGTACCGATAACAACCCCCCTAAACTTATAAACCATGTACCCAATACTCCTCGCATTTTTGGCAGATACAAAGACCACAAAAATCCCCCAAAGTTCCGGCCTATTGTCAATAAAAATGAAGCCCCCACCTATTGTTTAGAGAAATATATGGCTAAAATTTACCATGAAATTATCCCCCCCTTCGAACATTCTTTAGAATTCACTGAGGATTTTATTAAGAAATTAAGAGAAATCCCGAAAATTGTACAAACACTTACCGCAACTACCAACCTTTTACTCAACAAAAACTATTTCAGATTTAACAATAAAATATACCAACAAAAAAAGGGGGTCCCGATGGGATTGCCCATTTCAGGTTTCATTGCAGAATTCAAACTAAGAATAACTGAAAATGAAATAATCAAACATTTAAAGGATAAATTTTTTTATAGGTATGTCGATGATGTTTTCACGGTTATTGACAAAGAATGTAATATACAGCAATTACTAAACTCTATTAACAGCATTGATTCCAATATACAATTTACCTAGGAAGAAAAAATTGACCAACAAATTAATTTCCTTGACGTCAAAATTGTACGAATAGAAAATAAAATTAAAACCACAGTTTACCAAAAACCGACAAATAGCAATGAAATTATCCACTACAAAAGTAAAACACCTTTCCGATATAAAATTAACGCCATCCGATCATATATCAACCGTGCCATTTTAGTTTGAAATGAAACAGACAACTTAAACCAAGAAATAAATGTTATTAACCTTTAAAAAACGGGGTGCGAATTTCTAACAAACTGCTCTCTATATGAGAAAATCCAAGCGATTTTCACCCCCTTACTTAATGAGCAGTCACTATGGGTGGTGTAGGTGGAAATCATTTTCAAATAGTGATGATCAAAAGAGGGAATTTATTTTCCCCGTGTAGAAAGGAAAGGAAAAGAATTCACATGTCAGAAGCAACACATATCTTGTTTATAAATAATCTTTCACGTATAGTTGATGGAGATAAGTACATTCTTGAACAAAGTTACTCTCGTTAAAATTAAATGATAACGTTTATCAATAATCAAGTTGTCTTGAAAATAATTGGATATTTCTTTTCGTAAGTATAGCAATTAATGGTTTATTTTACGTAAAATACAGAATGGCATAAATAAACTCATAATTATAAATAAATGTAGTGCTAATTACCTGAGCCAGATGAAGAAAAATTATTTATTATTGCTTTTGAATATCAAAAGTTATGGAAAATTAAATAATTCAAAAATAATATTAAAAATGTATATTTTCTTTTAATGAGGGGGGATTCAAATTTAATGTAAAAGAAATATCACAGGAAAAGTCTGCATATTTAAATTTAAAAGGAATGGAACTAGATAAAAGTTTTATTTGCGAAATGTTTTATTCATTCCTTAAATTGAATATATGTAGATATGTAACTAAACAATCTTTATAAAATTGACCCCCCCCCCCCCACACACACACAAAAGGAATTAAAACTAAAATTATTTATATGTTCATTTTGTACACATTTTTTGTACGTACGTTTTTAGAAGCATTTTTTATGAACTTTCAGGCTTGATAAATAAATTTCTAAATTAAATTGAAAATTCCGTGGTCTATTGGAGTTGTGCCATGATTAATAATGTCACTTGATAAAACTGTGGTTGCAGACTCAGTGACTTTGCCAATGAATGTTATGTGAGAAATGCCTAGCTGATAATCAGCCAGGATAGTTCGATAGTTTGAGCATCTGTACGTAAAGCGGAAGGCCTGGGTTCGATTCCCGGTTCTGGTATTTTTCACATAGTTGGTGTATATGTATATATATATATATAAATCAGCCTTACACTCTAAAATTTTCTGAAATGAAAGCTACTTACTTCAAGTTGTGCATCTGGAGGATCCATTAGGCTGAACAAGTCGAACTCGTACCTCTATAAAAGAAAGAAGCAATATTAAGTTACATTTAAATTTCCTCCTACTTTTTTTTTTTTTTTTTTAATTTTCATTTCAGTTAAATACACTAAATGACCAAAAAAAAAAAAAAAAAAAAAGGCTGCACTTGGATATTTGCTTTTTCACTTTCTATAACTGTAAATTTTATCGTTTAAAGAGCAAAATTTTGAACAGATTTTATTACGTTGTCCTCCATGTACACTTGAGCATTGAGCCCAGTGTTAAAAAATTATTATCTAAAATTATAATTTTAGATAATAATTTATCTAAAATTGTAATTTTAGATATTATTTCAAAAATGCAAGGAAAAGGCAGTTAACAATGCCACAAAAAGTATTAATTTCAGAATGAAAATCAAAAAATATTTTAATATGTGAGATGGCAAAATAATTAAATGTTAACGAAATATTGTTGAGGGTTTTTAGCAAGACATAAAATTTTTTGGCTGTTTAAACTGGAAATTTGCCTTTAGGTGGCCATGTTGCTCATCCAAACGAGATGACTGCAAGTTAATAAAAAGCAAATGTTAAAAAAAATCAATATGCATCTTGTTTCGAATTTAGAAAAGACTAAAAAAAAGTGTATAGCAAAATACTTTCTTTAAAAATAGTGCGGAAACAGTTAAACAAAGCAGGTTAAAAGCCAGAAGATCTGCAAAAAAGCCATTATTAAGGACAAGAATTAATATTGAAAAGAACGCAATAGTAAATAAACACAATAAAAGAGTTAAATTCTGGATTAAAAAGAGTAATTACCAACCAAACATTAAGAATGAAATCTCTTTTATTAATTTGTCCAATGTTGACATTAATAGTTACCAAAATGAACTACTTAATCTGGGACTGAAATTTATTATTGATCAACCTGTAAACATAAAACATAGCATTGCAAAGATTGAATCTGCACTTAATAGAGATAAAATCTGTAATATAGCCATTAACAAAATTGGGAAATCCGCTAAAAATAAAAATGTTAACAAAGCAGATTTAAAGGAATTGAATAGACTCAAAAAGAATCAAGATATCACATGCACCCTAACGGACAAAACTCATAAAATAGCCATTCTAAATTGCGTAGATTACGGAAGAAACAATAAATGAAATTGGAGTTAACGTAATAAATAAAGATCCGAATGATAAACTATGAAATAAAACTAAAAATATTATCAAAGAAGGAAAATGGCCCGACAATAAACCCCCCCTAATCCAAAACCACGCCACTAATACCCCCCCCCCCGTATTTTCGGTAGGTATAAAGACCACAAGAACCCCCCTAAGTTCAGACCAATTGAAAATAAAAAGGAGGCCCCCACATTTTGTTTAGAAAAATACATGGCTAAAATTTACCGTAACATCATCCCCCCTCACAACATTCATTAGAGTCAACTGAAGATTTCATCAAAAAATTAAGATATATTGAAAACGATGATAGATACCATTTCGTCAGCTTTGACGTGGTTAATTTATATCCATCCATAGACATTAACGAAATTAACAGAATTATTAATGAAACAATTAACAAGAAATAGCATAATCCTGAAATAGCCCGGACTCTAACCACCACTACAAATTTTTTGTTGAAAGAAAATTACTTTAAATTTAATAATAAAATTTACCAGCAGATGAAAGGCGTCCTTATGGGATCCCCCCTTTCAGGTTTTGCAGCCGAATTTAAATTACGAATACTAGAAAACGAAATCCTCAATAAGTTAAAAAACAAAATTATTTTCTGGTATAGATACATCGATGATGTTTTTGCGGTAATTGATAAAAATTTAAACGCTAATGAAATTAACACTTTTGACCCAAACATACAGTTCACTTGTGAGGAAGAAAACAACAGGCAAATCAATTTTTTGGATGCCAAAATCACACGCACCGATCAAGAAATTAAAACGTCTGTCTATAGGAAACCAACAAAGAGCAACGAAATTATAAATTACAAGTGTAAAACACCCTACAGATACAAAATTAATGCAATAAGATCATACATAAATTGCGCGTTTCTAATTTGCAATAACCCCGAAGACCTAAATAACGAATTAAACCTCATCAAAACGTCCACAAGGCAAGCTGGATATCCGGATAAAATTGTAAACAAAATAATTAAGAATAAAACAAAATATATTGATAATATACCTAGCTTTCAGAAACCCACCTTAAAATTTACGACATCCATACCATACGATCGCGGTGCCTAAAAACGCAGCGAATAAATACGAAGTCGACATCCCCATAAAGCCTAATAAAAATATCTTCCAGCTTATTAGAAATGAAGAAGACCCCATTCTCCCCCTTGAGACTGCAGGAATCTACAAAATACCTTACACCAACCAAAACAACTAACCAGGTTCGTACATCGGAGTAACGAAGAGAAAAATTAAAACAAGAATAAAAGAACACATAAAAGATATCAAAACAGGAAGTCAGAATACAGTCTTGGCCAAAACATTTTACAAAGAAGATATCAATATAAATTTTGAACAAACAACTAAAATAGTCAATTATGAGGACTATAACTACACAATGTACTGCGAATCAATAGAGATAGCCACCAATAGGAACACTTGCAATAACAGCGGCACAGTAGCTCCGGACAGAATGTGGCGCCATCTTTGGAAAGCTAAAGACCATCATAACAGTCCAAGTCACGCACAGAGGAGGCCGTCTGATGAGAACCGGGAATCTGGTGGAAAAGTTTAACGGCAAGCAACGAAGTCAGTAAAGGTTTTTTCATGTACTTAGTTTAGTAATTTCAGCACTTCGTTTTTAATTAATATAATTTAAACATTAATATAACATTTGGTCATGTCAATGTAACAACCTCTTTTATTATTTTCATGTTTAAAATCAATTTTATAAATACCTGAAGTGTTTTTTGGGTCAATTTGATCGTTTTCGTTACGGAGACGTTGAAATATGTTTTTATTGGGTTTAATAGGTATGTTTATATTAAGTTTTTTAGCTTCATTCTTAATCTTTAGTGCAGCACCATTACAAAAAGGTATAGCGGTAGTAAAAAGTGGTTTGGATTTTTGTGCATTGTTAATGGAATTTAAAGTTTTTAAACGTTTTTTATAAATTTTATCGATGAGATTTGTACTATAGTTGGCTTTTTTTCGCGATTTCTTTAAAGAATTTAATTTAATCTTTTAATAAGGTTTTGTTAGAGCAAATGAGGATGGCACAGTTTATATAACAGCGGAGTGCGGTATGTTTATATGAAAGGGGGGTTTTGCATTTCATATTGATAAATTCATTATTTGCAGTAGGTTTCCTATAAACAGTAGTATCGAAATAATTATTTAGATTTTTGATAACGCGAACATCGGGGAAATTTAAAGTGTTATTAGTCTCAGTTTCAATCGTGAATTTTATTTTATTGTCAAGGTTATTAAGATTTTCGAGAAGGTTTGTAGGGTTAATATTAATGGGTATAACAGTGAAAATGTCGTCGACATAACGGTTCCAGAATTTGCATTTATTTATAATTTCTGTAGCTTTAAGTTCTAAAAGACGCATTTTTAGTTCGGCGATTACCCCCTGATATGGGAGAGCCCATGGGGACGCCCTGAGTCTGTTTATAAATATTTTGATTGAAGGAGAAATACGATTCATTAAGTAGAAAATTGTTGGCATGGATAAGTGTTTTGCTGATTTTATTGTTTTCATAAATTTCGGTAATTTTTTGGTTAATAAGTTTGGTGATTTCAGGAATGTCAATGGAGGGGTAAAGATCTTTAACATCAAAGCTAACTAAAGTATTGCGGAGATTTTTAATGAAGATTTCATTAGAGTTTATGGAGGTTTTGAGAAGGGGGGAGGAGGGAAAGGTAGATATTTTTCATATATTTTTCTAAACAGTAAGTTGGGTCTTCTGATTTATTAACAATTGGTCTAAGTGTAGGAGGGTTTTTATGATCCTTATATTTACCAAATAAATGGGGAATTATTGAGGCATGATTGCTAAAGGATGGAGAAATATTGTTTGGCCAAGTTCCGGTTTTTATAATATCTTTAGTTTTACTTATAAATAAGCCGTTTTGTTATAAATAATTATTATAAGTAATAATTATTTATAAGTAGTAATAATTATTTATAAGTAAACGGCTTGGAATAATAATAAATGGTATAATAATGTTTTAAATAAGCCGTAAGTGCATATTTTGTAAAAGGATATTATTTAGGTATATATTTTTTATGTAAATGTAATTTAATCCTTGTTTGAAAATAAGTTAATATCTAGAAAAATTATTTGTGATATCTGGCACAGTGAAATTTCTGAGATTTATATCAAAAAACTGTATAACACTATGCCACTGTGCATTAAAGCAGTAATTCCATATTAAAGTGGAATTAACCGAATGCAGAATGCATACTTTTATTAAACAATTGTTTAGATCTAACAAACAAATAGTTTTATTTCATATATTTCATAAAATAAATCGTAATAGAATACAAAGTATATGTTTATTGCATCATGTTTAAAAAGAAAGTTTTATGTAGATTTCTATTAAGTACTTCATAGAGTGTAATAAAGTGAATTACTAAATCGAAAATGTACATAAGTATCATTTCATCTCTTTGTTATTATGCAAACATAACAGTTTTATTTGTTTCAACCATTAGCTTTGAAGTTATTACAAATAAAAAAGGTATAAGTCATTTTTTCTGAAGTGCGGCTTTTATTTGTCCCTTAGTGTAGGTTTTTATTTTAATGAAAATGGTATAATAATAAAAAGTCAATTAAATTTTTTTTTTATTTTATGTAAATTATAATTTATAATATTAGTAGCTAGAATAAATGAACACATTCGCAATGTTAAAGAGAAAAAAAGCTTTATACTAGTTGAATTTCTTTACGATAATCCTAAAGCTATTCCTATGTGGTCTCAAGTTGAAAAAATTTCGGCCCCTCGTGATCTTCAAGACCTTTTACTGACAGAAGCAATAAATATTATTAAATACAATTGAGTTATTAACTTTAAGGATGCTGCATCCCTACATAAAATATGGCATGCATTGTGCTTATGAGGTTAATGAAATTTTTGTTGAAATCCATTTTTTGAGTTTCTATTGTATGCCTTTAAGTTTTGGTTTCTTTCTGGACCTTAACCTTGCCGCATGGCTGCATTTCATTTCTTAACTTTGTTGACGGCTGTTATCGAGAGTTCTAATCTTCCTGCTCGGGAATTTGTGTGTGCTTCTACAAGTATTTTTTTTGCCATGTAGCTCTGGTGCAACTTTTTGTGAACTGGGCCTTCTTTTTCTAAAAGTACGTGATTACACTACAAGGTTGTTTCGGTGTGCTGAAAACTTTTTGTGTGTCAATGGTTTTCTACAGAACTTGCTGTGTAACCCTAGTGTGATGCCAAGTGATCTTAAATAACCCATGACATTTACAAGACTTATTTTTTAACTGTAACTATACTAAACTTCTTCAGTATATAATGCTGTCTACTCAGCTGATGTTAATTAACAACACCTGAAGATACTATGTTAATAATAGTGAAAAGCTTTGTGCTTGATTTTAATAAAGAAATTTTACATATGTGTTCTAAAAGTGGTTTTATACCCCTTTAAAAAAAAAAAAAAAAAAAAAAATATGTTTACAGGTGATGTCATTACAAATTTTAAACTTTCAGTAGTTTTTAATTTTAACTATTAGTAGTAGTCTTTGCCCACTTCACTGGTCACTCTATTTAAATTAATAATAATAAATTACAATCTCCACTATACAATCCATTGAAATTGCTCAAAAATTCGCTGTGGTTCCCCACTGCCTTCATCAGCATCTTCCTTACACACAATATCTAAGGGGCAACCAACTCCTTACCCTTGAACTTTAATTTCAGTGCTCACAGGGCAACTGTATCGAAAAAAAATCTTATCTCTTATATATTAAAATTGTGATTACAGTGAACAACATTCATAACTGCCAACCTGCCAACATTGAAGGGATCAAAATAACAGAGATTTTATAAGCAGCATTTTCAGGACTAGAAAATACTGATAAGTTTTCGACACATGACAGTATTTAATAGTTTAACCCATGACTTAAACTATGAAAAATCTATTTTTCCAAGTTAAATTTAATTAAGTAAAAATTTAGTAATTATTAATTAAAAATAGTGCTATATATTGAAAATTCATGAGAATTTTTTTCAGCAAAAGTAAAAATCTTGCTTAAAAAAATTCAAGATTTGCTGAAGTTTTGCATAAATTATACAATAAATCTTGTATAATTTATGCATCAGTGACAACTTTAAAATGTTCAGAATAATACAAAAATGTATGAGAATAAGGGAGGGTGGAAGACAATACCAAAATAAGGGAACCTTTCTTGAAATAAGGGAGAGTTGGTATGTATGAATATTATACTAACTATATATAGTATTTATTGAGTGATTCCATACCAACTCACCAAAAAAAAAATGAAAGTTGGTTGCATGACTGACTCAGATTTTCTTTAAATTTGGTACACAGATTGATGATATAGAGGCATGAAAAAGTCCAAATTTTTAGCTACCTGCTTCACTTATTTATAGATATACAGGTCCTTGAAGTTTGTCCGCCCCCTCAAAATACCAAGAAATTGATGTTATTTAATTTTTTTTTCTTAAAACTAGTGCTTATGTAATATGAAAGTGTTAGGTATCTATGGAAACTAGTTGTTCCAGGCATTCAGAAAAAAAATACTATAATGTTTATGATGAAAATTGTTAAGGTACAGAACTCTTAGAAGTAGCAACGACAAAAAATTGATTTTCCCGATTTTGCTAAAATTGAGACATTAATTCCAAAAAAAGGAAAATAAAACCAAAGGTTTACTCACTTTCTGGTAGAGTACAGGTGTTCACCATAAATTGCTACACAATAAATTACTTGGGTTTCTCACTCCTTCTTGGAAATATTTAAGCTTAAAGACAAACCATAGGGCAAAAACATGCAATTTTGTCCACCCTGGCAGCCATTTTTCTCATGAAGGGGGAGCACTAGAAACTTTTTTATTATTTTTAAATAAGCTACTGATGTGTTAACTGTTCACTGGAAAAGAGTTTACTTCTGGTTATTATTTGCATAAAGAGATATCTTGCTGATAGCATATGCATGTTTTTCTCTAATACCATATGCTTGTGTTTCCCCTCTCCCTCACAGACCTAACATTAATAAAAAAAGATGCAAAGAAACAAAACTTATTGAATATTATATAAATATTGATTTATTACAAGTATTAGACTTTATTTACCATCTAAACATTATTTATTTACCTTTAGAAATAGTGTTATTAGGCGAATAAAGCATTGAATAAGGAAGCAACATTCTGATTTTATGATATTCTGATATTAAAACAAAACTAATGTTTACTCTATTTTTGTAATATCATAAAGAATGATGTAGGAAACCTTTTAATTTTTAAAAATTCAAGTTAGTATTTAGTGAAGAAATCAAATATTTACAAAACAGAAACACCTCATTTTATATAATTTCAAAGAAGCGTACACACATTTTAAACAGGAATATCCCAGTCACAAGATTGAATTATCTAAATTTGCTGATTTGTGACCAAAGTGGTTTGTGTTAGCTGGTAGTGCAGGAACTCATTCAGTCTGTGTCTTTATGATTAACCAAAATGACAAGCTAATGATAGCATCTTTAACCCTTTCCGACCCGAAACATTTTTTACCTTTAGACATTACATTCTTCTGTTTTTGCAAACTGAAAGAAAAATATGGACTATAACCGACACTTGTTGAATGAAAATTATACTTTACACTTTCTGCTAATTAGCTTGATCGTTCATTTCCTGATTTTATTACATACAAATTCCAGATGCAAAAATGTAAGTGGATGTTGTGGATGTCTAACCCACACGATAGTACAGTTTGGGTTAGAAAGGGCTAAAACAATCTGTTAAACCATCTATCAATGATTTGTTTTTGTCTCATTATGTGTGTGACATTAACAGATTAATAATGAAGCATGTATGTTAGGACTTTGTTCACAGTCTCCACTCCAAACTGCATTTGAAGAATTTTTAGATATGTCAATGGATAATTATGATGAAGAATCTGAAGTGACGTTTCCACTGTGGATAACTACAATCCATTAAACACTCATTCAATTACTTTGTCTGCACCTGATTTTAAATCGGAACTTTTGTTGAAAATAAAGTCCTTGGCAAAACACCATTACATCGCAAAATCTTAATCAGAGTATTTAAACAAGAAAAGCAGAACTAAAACCAGATAAGTGCACTTTATTACTTGATTTTTCTGAAAATTTTACTTTTATACTACTCCGATTCAAAAAATTAGAATAATGAAAAGAAATATGGTCAAGGGAAATGAAAATCGAATTTATCAAATAAATAATCAACAATATCAAATATAAAGTACTATAATATGAATCTGCATATTTTGCAGATTATAAAAATGTAAACACATTACAATGAAATAGAAAATATATTTAAATCAGCTAACAACAAAAAATTCAAAATATTAGAATACTTTCTAACATGGTTCAAAAAATTAGAATAATGAAAATATATTGAACATAATTTAAACTCTAAGTATTTTTACTTGCTAATCAGTACTTTGTTGCATCACCCTTAGCTTTAATGACAGCTCTTAAACGTTTTGGCATGTTTTTAACTAAAGGTTCACAATCTTTTTTATCCAAATTCGCCCATATGCTCTTTATACTAGAAATAAGTTCTTTTTTGTCTCTAGGCGCAACTTCTTGAAGTCGTTTCTTCATAATTCCCCACAAATTCTCGATAGGATTTAGATCGGGTGAGTTTGCAGGCCAAGGGAGTACAGGTATGTCCTTCTCTTTGAGCCATTTAGTTGTTGATTTGGAAGTGTGGGGAGAAGCTGAATCTTGCTGAAACAAGAAATCGTCATCACATAAATCCTCAGCTGAAGGAATCATGAAATGTTCAAGAATTTCTTGATAGACTTCTGAATTGACTGTTGTGGAAACAATACACAACCTGCCTGGGCCTTCAGCAGTCATGCAGCCCCATACCATAACAGAGGTCGCAAATTTAAACGAACGTTTTAAACATTCTTTCTTATAAGCTTCATGTTTGAGTCTCCAGACACGTATACCTTGATTTCCGTGAGACACACAAAACACACTTTCATCGCTGAAAAGTATCTTTTTCCAATCGTCGTGATCCCAAAATAGCCTTTGTTTACACCATTTAACTC
The DNA here is from genome assembly GCA_963930645.1 of Salticus scenicus. NCBI lineage: Eukaryota > Metazoa > Arthropoda > Arachnida > Araneae > Salticidae > Salticus > Salticus scenicus. Next base: position 163,543,144 of record OZ005657.1, read on the forward strand.
TAGCAGCCCTTTGCTTAGATGATAAGAATGGCTTTATCTTAGGCACACGTGATCTAAAACCTAATTTGCGAAGTCGTCGTAGTGTTGTAGATTTGGAGACATTTATACCCATTTCTTTCCATTTTCTATGCACATATCTCACACTCCGAAAACGATGTTTCTTCACAATCTTTTTCAATTGCCTTTCATCTCTTCTTGAAGTTACTGGCTTTCGACCACTTTTAAAGTGTTTATTTTGAAAATACTTATTATTAGAATATTCTCTCAAAACTCTACTCACACTTGCTTGAGAGCATTTCACTTCTTTTGCTATAAAAAGTTGTGTTTTTCCTATTTCGTGCAAGTACACAATATGATATTTCACAGCCTCAGATAAATCGCTCTTTCGTCCCATATTAAGCAAATACTACGCTACAATCAAATGCCAAACGACTTTTCATTTTCAACGGAGCACATTTTATAGTCCCACAGATGTTAATCCCGCAGCCGTTCTCTCAACTTATAAGAAAAATTTGAATATTCTAATTTTTTTAACCATGCTATCGAGGTATTCTATTTCTTTGAATTATTCTAATATTTTTTAAATAGTTAATTATTAATATATCAGATAAAAATAAATATTTATGTTATATTTATAAATGCTCTGAAGATAATTAGATACTTTTAATATATTTTTTCCTGGACGCAGTATGCAAATTGACGCGTTAGCAACATCAAACTCATTCTTTTTTACATTATTCTAATTTTTTGAATCGGAGTAGTAGTACAGGATGCAATACAGGGATATCACTGAGAAAACACGCAAGCTACACTCCATCCTTTTTTAGCGTATGTTCGGCCAAATGATAACCTAAAAATTATTTCTATGTGCATTATCAGTGACTGTTTGACACATGATACGGTGGCAGTAGTTTCTTTTCAAAGGCTTGTAATTCCATATTTAACATCACAGTATCCAGACATATAGGAAATAATTTATTTCATTGGCGGTAGCTCAACGCAGTACAAAAACAAGAAAAACTTTTTAAATTTATGCGAACATAAAGATGATTTCAAACTAAATGCTGAGTGACATTTTTTTTTGCCACATCCCATGGCAAAATCCTGTATGATGCCATTGGAGGCACAATCAAAAGGTCTGCTTACAGAACCAGCTTGCAACGTTCTTACAAGAATCAGATAATTTCTCCATGTGATTTGTTTCATTATTGCACTAGGTAATTTTAAAAATATTAAGTTTTTCTTTGCATCTGAAGAATATGTAGCAGAAACAAGAGTATTGCTTTCTGAAAGACTAACTTTCGCTGTAAGAATTGAGAGTACTAGGGATTATCATAAATTTATTTTTATTAGTAAATCTATGCTTTTAGTTTCCATTGTATCTACAAACATATCGAATCACATTGAAGTATCTGCAGTAGGTAAGCAACATGTCAAAAATTTAGATCAGATAAATGCTGGATTCCATACAAGCATCTGTTAGATATAATACCAATGCCATCAGCAGCGGCAGCTACAGGATGCATGTTTTTAATAGCAAAAAAATACAGGAACTTATGCTTGCAGTTGAATAAAATTCTGTACATATCAATTTTTAATATATTGCTGTATTTCAATTATATTGCTTATGAAATAAATATTTATAGCTTCTTTATTTTGATTGATTTTTAAAGAAATTATTTAATACTTTATTATTACGATGAGACAACTTTCAGCATTCAGTTTTGGATAAATTCTATTTCTTGTTTCCATCAAATATCTAATTTTGCTATAAAAATGAAGAAATTATTATTATTTTATTATTATTAAATAATTTAATACATTAAATTTCTTGAATTGTTGTATAGATAGTACAGCTACACATGCATTGTTTTTTCTTTTTAATTAATGTTAAGTCTATGGAGAGGGGGAATACAAGCATATGGTATTAGAGAAAAACATGCATATGCTATCAGCAAGATATCTCTTTATGCAAATAATAACCAGAAGTAAACTCTTTTCCAGTGAACAGTTAACACATCAGTAGCTTATTTAAAAATAATATAAAAGTTTCCAGTGCTCCCCCTTTATGAGAAAAATGGCTGCCAAGATGGTCGAAATTGCATGTTTTTGCCCTATGGTTTGTCTTTAAGTTTAAATATTTCCAAGAAGGAGTGAGAAACCCAAGTGATTTATTGTGTAGCAATTTATGGTGAACACCTGTACTGTACCAGAAAGTGAATAAACCTTTGGTATTATTTTCCTTTTTTTGGAATTAATGTCTCAATTTTAGCAAAATCGGGAAAATCAAATTTTTGTCGTTGCAACTTCTAAGAGTTCTGTACCTTAACAATTTTCCTTATAAACATTGTAGTATTTTTTTTTTCTGAATGCCTGGAATAACTAGTTTCCATATATACCTAACACTTTCATATTACATAAGCACTATTTTTAAGAAAAAAAAATTAAATAACATCAATTTCTTGGTATTTTGAGGGGTCGGACAAACTTCGAGGACCTGTATATCTATAAATAAGTGGAGCAGGTAGCTAAAAATTTGGACTTTTTCATGTCTCTATATCGTCAATCTGTGTACCAAATTTAAAGAAAATCCAAGTCGGTCATGCAACCCTCATTGGGTGAGTTGGTATGGAATTACTCTATTATCACTTTTTAAAAATATTTTATTTGATTTATTTGGTCGACCATAAAATGACAGCAATTCAAATGCAAATACAGTACTACACTATGTAATAAAGTTTAATTTGATGTCAAAATGAAAAAAAAAAATTACCCATGACTGAAATCGCATTGAACGAAGAAAAAGCAGAATCTTTTGTTTTTCTTCTTGGACTGTGAAAGGGAAAGTCTCTTGCTGAAAAATTTTGCAAAAAACCTCAATAGTTAATCACATTTTAATTAACAACTTGTTTTCCAATTAAAAATTTGGCTTCGCATTGTGCACGGAGACATTCCAGGCTATGTGTGTGCAAAATTTCCCATCTGTAAGTGCGATAGATTTTTCTGAAGACAGCTAACAGAGGGAAAAACAGACACCATTTCTGTTTTATTAATAAGCTATGAAAATAAATTAAATATACGTCCACATCTGTGAACAGCTATACTATGGGTCCTCTTTAACTAAATTTTAAATTTGAACAGTATCTCGGGCATTTGCTGCCAGTATCTTTTACTTTTGCAGTTGCAATAGCTATTTTTATCCCTCGCCAAATGAAAAAAAATATTAAAAGTTGTCATAAGATCCTATATTAAAGCTGTACCCACATTTGTGAATGATAAAATTAAAAAAGTATGACTATTTGCTTAGAATTTTTTTTATAATATAGGTTTAATTTTCCACTTTTAAAATTATTTTTCAGGTGAAAAAATTGTTTCTTTTTATGTAAAAATAAAAAAATAAAAAATAAAGAGTTGTAAGCATTTTATTTTATAGGCAACTGGCTGAAATTACAACGTTAAAAAAAAAAATGTTGAGAAATTTAACAGATAAATACGCTTAATTCATAACTTTCTTCCAAATTAAAAACTTGAAAATCCGGTTTCAAGGTTCACACAGAAACATTACAGACTACGAGGGTAAGGTGAAAAGTTTTTGTCCTGACACAAAAACGGCATTCCAATCAGCAAAAATTCATACTTGCCAACCAATTTTTATAAAAAAAGGGAAGATTTTTGTTGAAAAACCAGAAGATTTCATAAAAAAAGGGAAGATTTTTTTTTCTTTGATGTATTAAACAATACAGTTTTACAATTTTAATATTTTGAAGCAATCTATAAAAATGTTTTACTATAGATTGATTATACTCAGGGGTGGCGCTAGCTAGGGGGCGGGGGCACAAAATTTTCCTACCTGAAAAAATTATTCTTCATTTTTTTCCCTACATTTGGTATAAATATGACAAACAAATATTTAATTTAATTGAGGAAAAATAAACAGATTCATTAAATTCAGCAATAAAGGTCTAAAAATAATTACATACATCAGAAATATTGAGCACTTCCATTGCTTTATTGTTTCTAGAATTGATCACAATCTGGTGTAAGGGGGGGGGATACAAAAATAATTACAGAGTAAGAAATATTAAACTCTTTCAATTCTACTTCTAGAATCTAATGAAAGAAGTTTAAAATTAATATTTAGTATCATTTATGCTGCAGACAGATAAAGATTAGTATACAAAAGATTTCTGCAGAACATATGATTGCTGATCACTAGTTGGAGATGAATAAAAGGGGGGGGGGCAAAAAATAACTACATCAGCAAGAAATATTTAACAATTCTATTTCTTTACATGTTCTAGAATCTCATAAAGCAAGTTTGAAATGAATATTGACATTCATGTTATGGATGGAGAAAGATTGGGAATTGAGAGTTTTCGTAGAACATTTGGGGCTTCTTTTTAAAATGAACGATATCCGCGACTTTTTTAAAAACGGAAGATTTCATCATCTGTCCGGAAGACTGGAAGATACACTAAAAAACCGGAAGTCTTCCAGGAAAACCGGAAAAGTTGGCAAGTATGAAAATTTGTGTTTCCTACCTTGGTGCACTTGCCATTAGTTTATATGACAAGTTTCAAATTGCTCTCTCAAATAGATTGTTTACATGATTTTTTTTTTTCATTAAAATGGATAAACTTATTATACGGTCATAAAATTCTTCATTTTGAATTGATTAACCCTTAAGGAAATTCATCTGAAGTTAACAAAAATTTACAGGGTCTCTGATCCTTTCCTGTTAACCATTAAAAAGTGGTCAGTTGATTTTAAACATAATCGTATGTCGCTCGAAGATGACCCACTTGAAAGACGGCCAAAAACAGCCACTGCACCGGAAATCATTGAAAAAGTGCATGATATTGTATTGGACGATAGGCGAGTGAAGGTGAGTGAGATAGCTGAGACTGTGGGGATATGTGAAGTAAGTGTGCAAACACTTACAGTGTGCAAAACACTTACACAAAGAATTAGGGATGAGAAAGCTCTGTGCAAGAGGGGTGTCACATTTGCTGAATGCCGATCAAAAGCTAATGCACAAACAATAGTCACAGCAATGTTTGGGATGACTGAATAAGGATCCAACTGACTTAGTGCAGCAATTTGTCACCATGGATGCGACATGGGTCCATCATTATATGTCAGAAATGACAGAACATGCCATAAGGGCTGTAGATGAATATTTTTACAGCCTTTTAGATTCTCACTTCTGGGAAGGAATACTGATGTTGGAGAAACACTGGACCATATGTGTTGAAGTCCAGGGAGAGTACGTAAAACAATAAAATGATTTTTTAACTGAAAATTGCAGTCTTTCATTGTCAGGCTGAGAACATTTCACCTTACCCTCGTATGTATGTGTGTGCCAAATTTCACATCTATTAGTTTGGTAGATTTTTCTGGCGACTGCAGACTTTGGGAAAGACAGACAGAAAGAAAGATGAGTTCTTGCTTTTATTAAAAAGATAATGTTTAAACATTAATATTCAAAATATTCACAAATATTTTTAAATAAATTATATCATTAGATAAAGAAATACTTCTAAAGCTATAATGACGTCAATTTTACCATGGAAGTTTAATTTTTCACAAAGATTTACACCAATTTTATTATTAACATACACATCTTTACATATTAAAGAATTTTAAAAAGAAAACAAGTAAAAATTCATATTGAAGTGGCATCAGTTAGATTTCTAATATTTCATTTTGCCATGGCTTTTATGGGGATTTTACTTTAAATATTGAAATTTCAAACTAAAAAACTTATCAAAATTAATTATAGCCTATAGCACACTCACGGTAAGTGTAGCTTCTGAATAGTGAAAACACTTTTTCAATCTGTTCAGTAGTTCTGTGATTACCCTCCACATACAAACAAACTTTTCCTCTTTATATATTAGTATAGATATGCTTCAGAATATTTATTTTGATTTAACATAAAAAAAATTATTAATAACATGTTCTCTTAATTATGTTTTAATGATATTTTAAACAAATTTAATGACCTTTGTCTAAAAATACTTTAACCATTATTAAATAGTTTCAACACAGAATAAATTTTAACAATTATGAGAAATTTATTTAAAATGTTTTATACAGGTATATTCACCTGTCTCTTATTTTAATTTCTGCTTCCAAATCTAATTCTTGTTCATTAAATTTTTTAATTACAGTTTTATAATATATAATGCAACGAAAAAACCTTGTTTTGTAATGAAAAATATAAGATAAATTAATTCTTTGGGTCCGTTATGTCGATGACGTGTTCGCGATTATTGATGAAAACGAAAATACTAATGAAATCCTGGAAACCTTAAATAAAATTGACCATAATATAAAATTTACATGTGAAACCGAAATAAACAACGAAATTAACTATCTCGGCGTTAAAATAAAACATTATCAAAATAATATTAATACCACAGTTTACAGAAAACAGACAGCAAACAAAGAAATAATTAACAACCATAGTAAAACCCCTTACACATATAAGATTAATGCAATACAAGCCTACATCAACTGCACAATTTTAATTTGTAACGACCCCGCCGATTTAGAAAAAGAAATAAATTACATTAAAAATATGGCTTTTAAAGCAAATTATAATAAAAACCTTGTCAATAACTTGTATAAAAAAAGAATCAAAAAACTCAATAATATCCCAAATTATCAAAAAACCTCCCCAAGTTTTACTTATTCCATACCATATGATCAAGGAATTTCAACTAAAGTTAAAAATATAGCCAAAAAACATAATATAAATATACCTATAAAACCAAATCCTAATATCTACCAGTTAATTCGAAACGATAAAGACACCCCCCCCCCACTCTTGAAACCGCCGGAATTTACCAAATCCCTTTTAAATATACAGATGAAAAAAGAGGCAATTATATTGGAGTAATCAAAAGAAAAATATCAACTAGAGTCAAAGAACATCAAAACAACATCAAATATGGTAAAATAAGTACAGCCCTCACTAAGGTTAATAAAAAAAAAAAAAAAAAACAGATATTATTTTTAACGAAATGAGAAAAATAGCAAATTATAACAACCCCGATTACGCCTTTTACCGTGAAACCTTAGAAATAGTTAAAGACAAATTAGCGTGTAACATGCACGAGTCGCGCGCCGATTTGGATCGAGTGTGGCGCCACATCAAGGAGAACAAGACCGGCAAAAAGAAGCAAGATGAAAAATCAGTTTCAACAACAGAGACAGACCATGTAGCTACTGAAGAAGGGGCAGATTTCGCCCTGAAAGATCTTTAGCATTGTAACAGAGCATTATAAAAGGTATTTTTTAAGTAATTGAATTTTTTCTTTGTTAAAAATTATACTAAAATGAATTAGATTTTATAACTTATTGATCTTTTTAATATTTAATATAATCTATAGAATACCAAATAAAAGCAACAAAATTATTAGCATAAAATGTTAAACCCTGAACAAGGACAAAATAGTCAACATTCAATTGTAAATTAATCACACAGTAAACATATGTTCTTCCAAAAGTTCTCCAAAAACTTGAATTAAATAAAATTAATGAAATTTACTTTAATGCTAGATACAATAGAAATTTAGTTAACAAATTCTACAAAAGTAGAACAAGAAAAGGAAAAAGAAAGAAAAAAAAAAAAAAAAAAAACAGCAGTATCACCCAAAAGCAAAAAAAAACCTAAATATTTCACTTCCACACCATATAATAAAGGGACCTCAAACAGAATCAAATATGAAGCCTCCAAAATAAGTGTTAACATTCCAATCAAACCAAGTAAAAATATTTTCCAGAGAATCCTAATATTTACAACCAATTACAGTTATTAGGTACAGTATTTAATTTGATATAAAACCAAGTATAAAATATTTTCCAAACAATCCATAACGTTTAAGACAAATTATAGTTATTAAGTACAGTATTTAATTTGATATACTCCTGCTCCATGAAACTGCACAAATGTATCAAATTAACCCATTACCCACTGGTGTTGCGAGAAATAATCGCACTTAACAGTTAATTAAAAAAGGTTTATTATATTAAGTAAAAAAAGGATAGATGTTTATTTTATTACAAAAAAAATTTGATCTGAAAAAAAGTTTTAAGTTTAAAATTGGATTTCAAACTTGAAACACATTTCAAGTGAAAAGTTTTGAAAATATTCATATTTGAATGAGTTTACATAACTTGTAAAACAAATGTTTTCATAATAAAATAATTACTTTTGTAGTTATCTGTAGTTTATTCTGTTTTATGCTCCCTCAAGAAAATTTCCATAAACATTTATTTGTATTAATTCTATACTCTTATTCCACTGAAGTTGTACAAATACAGCACCTTGTATTTAGTAAAATAAGACTAATTTTAATAATTTTATTTTAAATTATTGTTATATATAATCAAAATAATGAGTATTACTGCTTGTATTTAGAAAAAAAATCATTATTTCAAGTTTTAGTGGTTAATGGGTTAAATTGTGTAACAAAAGCAATACAGAAATTTATACAAAGACCAAAAGAAAAATCAAAAATTGAATCAAAGACACAAAAAGATATTAAAATTAATAAAATAACAATAGCACTAACCAAAGCAAACCAAAATGAAGATTTAAAAATACTTAGAAAACTGCCAAAAACTTGCTAATTATGAAAAGCTTTCTAATGCCATTCAGTGTGAAGTTGGAGAATTGTTAGTCAATGAACAAGCTTAAAAAGACATGGAGATGATAATCATCAACATTACATAGTGCTCCTATAACGCACAGCCACTTTACCTTGCCTAGGCACTACTTACCATGTTTAGGCATGTGTAACACCCGCCCTGTACTTTACAAGGAAAAAAAATAGTGATTATTATTATTATTTTTTTTTTTTTTTTTTTTATTGTGTATATAATGTGCACTATATATTTGACATACAACTGATTTTCTAGATTGTGAACCAACTGCAGTGGGGACAAAATGAATCAATCTTCAATGCTTGATGTTTCAAAGTCATTCCTCAAACAATGTCTTTTAGTTCTATAATACTTAATTTGAATAACTAAAGACACCTAACAAAATTGATAATCCAGTTATTCAAGTACCTAAACTAACAATACTTTTTCTTTTCATAAGATTTTGACTGGGCGTTCTCTGCTCATTACTTATCTCCAAGACAAAGAAAAAGAGGAATTATACTGTATTTTCTTCCTATTTTTTAACAATGTGATTCCTTTTAAAAAATTCTTCGCACTTGTTATCAAACATTGGAAAGGTTTCAGTACCATGGGATGACAATGCGAAGCAGCTCAGATTGTGTCGAATCCAAACCTCATTTAAAAATGGACTAGCTCAGAACTAAACATGCATAGAGATTTCATTTTCTTCATTCCCTATTAGAGAATGGCATCTTTTTACAACATGCAAGAAAGACGGAAAAGCAATCTAATTATACTGTAGCATTTAAGTTCAGTATGTAAAAGAAAATGGTAATTGTGCTTCAAGTTGAAAATTCTACGTTGGATAGACAAATGTGTGAGAGTAGAGGTTATACTGAAGAAAGGAAAAAAAAAAAAAAAAAAGAAGAAACAACCACAGAACTGGCGTTTGTAATAAACACAAAATTTTGAATAAACACCATAAAATGCAATAAACTCGTTAGAGCTGGTGAGTTTATTGCATTTAATGGTGTTTATTAAAAGTTTTGTAATTAATACTGAAGAGAGCACTACCCAAAATGTGTGCTTTCTGGGAGAAATCATGTAAATATCTGCAGGTGGAGCCAGTGGCGGATCCAGAACTTGACTTTTGGGGGGGGCTAAGATTTTTCAAAGTGTTATTCTAGACCAATAAAAAATTTACAATTGCAATTTTCAATTATGAATGTCAGTGTTTTGGGGGGGGCTTCAGCCCCCTAGCCCCCCCCTTAAATCCGCCACTGGGTGGAGCAGCAGCTTTTAAATTATGCAATGGATTTGCAGCATTCGGGGTACTCTGTCTTGGAGAAAATGTTGATGTTTGAGGTCTGTTAAATAGCCTGGAAAATGAATATTCCAAGAGAAGATTTCAAGGAGAGTTACAACTGAAGGCAACACTTTATGAGCTGTAAAAGTCTCTTGATCAGAAGAACGCCGCTATAGCAGACGTTGCTGGAAGAATATGACAAAAAGATACCAAGTGTCGCCAGTTATTATTAGGCTATCAAAACAAAAGGAATATCAGGTGATGCAAATTAGCAATGTAGATCAAACTGCATTGTGATTTGATATGCCAGAAGCCCAAACCATTCATCCTGTTGGAGATAGAAGTGTTCAAGTGCACATACAGAAGCAGACAAGCAACAATGCACCATTATGCTGATCATTACTGCTGATGGCTACAAACTGACACCATATATGATTTTTAAAATGAAAAACTATCCCAAAAAGAATCTCTTCCAGTCAGGATCACTGTAAGAGCACAGGGAAAGGGGTGGATGATGAAGGAGCTCATGAAGGACTGAATTAACGTTATATGGGAGCATCAGCCAGGTATTTTATGTCAGGCATTGATGTTGGTCCTGTACAGCTTCCATGGATTCAAGATGCTTGAAATAAAAATGAAAATGTGTTGCTCAAATGAATTGGTGGTGATAACTGGTGGGATGATGAAAGTCCTGCAGCCAATAGATGTCATCAATTGAACATTTAAAGTTGCATTTCGTCATACATACAATCAGTGGATGACAACTACAGATTATACATTCAACTCCCAGAAGAGTTTCTCATTTGCAGCATTATGCCAGTGGATATATAAAGCTTGCAATTCCATCTCAGTCAATCTATATATATAAAAGAGTACTTTCACTCACTGACTCATCAACGCACAACAAAATCTACTGAAGTCACTAACTCGAAACTGGGTCAGATTATAGAACATATAGTGTAAGTACCCCCTAAGAAGGGATTTTGCGAAATTCACCTCCCAAGAGGTGGAGAGAGGGACAAAATGTGACTTGACAAAAACCTCTACATCTCAAAGAAAAAAACATATCTGTAGCTGCTTCACGCAGCTTTCTTCAGGCGTTTACGCTCTTGTGAACCATCGCATGCTTGGCGGCCGTATATCTTCTCTCTTCCTCTCTCCAAGACATCGCACCACCTTGCGTCGATTTCTGTTTGGTCGGTATTGCATGATCCCTTATTCGCTAAAATTTCGACTGTTTCGCGGTTTGTGACATAGAAATAATTGTAGTAGTTAGCTAATTTTTTATAATTTTTAAAATCTATTTCTATTTTTTCTTCTTGGTTTATTTTGGTTAAAGCTGTGGTTATATGGCCATGTTTTATATCATTTTGGTGTTCTTTAATTCGCGTTTTTATTTTTCGTTTCGTCATTCCAATGTAACAGCCGGTTTCTTGGTTTTCTTTAGTAAAGTTTATTTTGTATATACCTGCAGTTTCTGAAAAATCTATTTTATGTTTGTCATTCCTGATTCTCTGGAAAATATTTTTGTTTGGTTTTATTGGTACGTTTATATTTAATTTAGCGGCTTCGGTTTTAATTTTATTCGCTATACCTTTGTTATATGGAATTGGGGGGATATATTTCTGTTTTGGTTTCTGTGTATTACTTATGTTATAAAGTTTTTTTATTCTATTTTTATAAAGTTTGTTTATTAGGTTCTTTCTATATCCTGCATCTTGAGCTATTTCGGTAATTTTTTGGAGTTCCTGTTTAAGTAGATTTTCATTAGAGCATACGTTTATTGCGCGATTTATATAGTATTGTATTGCAGCTATTTTGTATTTATAGGGAGTTTTACATTTCGCATTTATGATTTCATTGCTATTATTTTGTTTCCGGTATACTGTGGTTTCGAAGTTTAAGTTTAAAATACACTTGAAAAATTAAATGAAATTGACCCAAATATTAAATTTAACTTGAAATAGAAAATAAAAACCTCATTAACTTCTTAGACGTTACTATAATAAAAACACCAAACTTAAACTTCAAAACCACAGTATAATAATAAGACAAGTATAATAGTACAGTATAATAATATAACAAATAAAGATCTTCTGAATAATAAAGTCTAAATAATAAAATCTTTCTGAATAATAATAATAAATCTCCTCAATAATAAAGATCTTCTGAAAGTGACTGGAATTTTAAATCAGATGGATAGAACTTAGAACAATATGATTAACAAGGACATTGACTGTGCTAGTTAAGACGAGTACTGTGATAATAACAGTAATAGTGGCAATGGAAATTGCTAATTACTATCAATAAATGTTACTAACTTTATTATATAAAAGAACTGTAAGAAGTGAAATAAAGATACAATCCTTCTATTAAGTAAGATTTTTTTCAATTTTATTTTTTCTTTAGAAACATGTTTTGATTTATATATATGTTGAGTAATTACATACAGCAGTAGGAAAAAAAAAAATTATGTAGGAACATGCAACTGGAGTTTTTCTATTAATTTTTTGGTGGAAAAAAATAGTGTATGTTACAGACACATAAATACAGTATATAAATATAGCTATAATTGCTTGGCAGTTAAATGGTTAAGAACAGATTTTAGCGGTCAACCTGTATAATATATATATCTATGAGAAATTTTGTTGATATTTGGAGAAATAATTACGTATTTGGGCAATCAATTTTTTAAAAAAGTATACTTTGTCAATTAGTTATCCAATAATCAGCTGCTTCAGAATATGTTGGCAAAAAAGGAAAAAAAAAATCACACATTTTAGCAATTACTTGTGATTAAACATAATTTCAGTAATTGGGTGCAAAAAATTTTGAGGTTTTTTGTCAATTGGTGACCAAAAAAAAAAAAAAAAAAAAGAACAAAAGCATAAATTTCATCAGTTAACTATAAAAATAATGTTTTTAAGAGTCTGTGGAGAAAAATTAGAGTTTGAAAATAGACTATTAGATTTTTGTTGATGATTTTTAAACATGTCTTTCACAAAAATCAGCAAACATAGAAAAGACACTACAAAAAAAAAAAAAAAAAAAAAGCAAGTCTAAAATTGACAATTTATTAAGAAAAAAAAAAAAAAAAAAAAAAAAAGGATGAAAATATTTATTTTAGTTATCAACCAAAAAACTTAAGAGAAAGTGGTAAGTAAGTTAAAAGGAACTACTGGTCACTGATAAATAACTGAAAATTTTAATTTTTCATTAATTTTAAAGATATTTCCTTACTGGTGGTTGTTCTGGTTGTTGTTGAGGAAATATCTGCCAACGTTGTCGATATTGTGGTGGCGGTAATGGCTGAACATCATCTGAAATTTCGACTTGCTGCTCCTAGAAAGATAAAAAAAAAAAAAAAAAATGGTATTCAACAAAGCAATAAATTTTCTTGGACAAGTTCAAGTGATAAACACTGCATAATACATGTTTTAGTTATTTGTTGCAAATTGATCACATTTTTAATTTACAAATCTAAACTACTGCAATTATTCAGATTGTACCTACTTGTAACAACACATCGTTTTGATTGTTGGGGTCTCCGAAAACTTCACTTTTTCTATTTGTGATTAGAAGTGTAAATTATCCAAATACCTTCAAATGTTAAAAAAAAATTATGTATCAGTATTCTTTTAATTAAACTCTTATGACAAAACTTTTTCTTGTAGTCATATTTTCTTAAACAACATGAAATAATAAGCATGTTTAATCCTTTCAGCATTAGTAGTTTTTCAGCATGTCTGTTTAATAATTCATAAAATTAATACCATGCACAGTATAAGTATAAAAATTCGATACTGTATACTATACATATTTATTAATCTTATTTCCTAGGAAAAAAAAAAAAACATAATTTAAAATTTAGTCAAAGCAAGCTTCCAACTATGCATAATGGAAAAAGACAGGCATAACACAGAGAATTTATATACGGGCTCGTGAAATATGGTAAATATTTGGTTTTTACACACAGAATTTTATTTTATATTCAAAAAAATAATTAAAAAACATAATAAATAAAAAAAAATGGGGGATATTTTCTACTGGCTTCTAGAAAATTTTGCTGGCAATCAGTTTTTTTTAAATTCCTGGAACTCTGTTTATATATGTTGAAAGTAAAAAATATTCAGTTAACCTGACTCATAAGAAAAATAAATCAGTCAACCTGAACCAAACCTAATACACAAGAGAAAAAATTTAGTTCGGGTAAAATCGGTTTGCTGGAACTGATGCTGGACTCTAATTCAGATTCTCACTTAAAATGAAATTAATCACAAAGATAAAATAAAAGCTTAATTTAAAGTTAATTGAACTTCAGAAATTTAAAACATTTTATTATTGATTTCTTATTATTTTTTATACACGGTGGCGAACATTAGAACTTTTCTGAATTTCCTGACTTTTTTTTTTCAGCTTTTCCCTTGACTTTTTCCATGCTTGTACTGTTTATTTCCTAAAAAATTTTACAAAATTAACGAACAATTCAGCAATTTAGAATAACGAGCATTCAAATATGACTTATTTACCCATATTTGTCAAATTTCCCTGACTTTACATGAAATTCCCTGACTTTTCCATGATTCCCTGACTTTCCCCGACTAGTAGCCACCCTGTTATAATATAAAACTTATTAACTTAGACATAAAGGGACTAGGTTTTTGCACATATAATTTTTATAAATTGTGAAATAAATTTGTTGACAGAAAGTAGTTGCTTAGTTTTTTTTTTTACTGTTACATGCATTTATGTGTATGTGTATAATATATATCCACATACATTAAAATAGTACACTTAGAGATGTCTAAGGATATATATTCAAGAAAAAAGATGAGAGTATAAAGGAACTGTAAAGAATAAATAATTTCAAATGAATGTGATAGGAGGAAGGTCATTGTAGTACTTAATTATTTAAGGATTGCCATTTGATTACATTTAAAACTTTATTTTTGAAATATGAACATTATCAGAATCAGTATTGTCATGCAAGATACTGAACAGGAAAAAATAATTCAAGAAAAAAGCACCGGAATGTAAATATTATAAATTTCTAAACACGTTATTTTATGCTAAAAATTTCAAAAATTTAAATTTTTCTGGGTGGAAATAAACTCATTCGTAAAAAAAAAAAAATGAAAAAAAAAAAGTTTTTTTTTTTCTTTTTTTCCTGACCATTCCCATCTCTAGTGGTGCCACCTATTATATATGGTTTTTTCTTTTTCACTTATTATGAACAGAATTAACATTGTATATTTTTATTTATTTTGCAGTTAAATTATTAACTATGGAATTGGTGTTTTGTATAGGATATGGTATATTCCATCAAATTTTAGGAAATAATTGAGTTTTAATATAAGAATAATTTAATTCTAAGAATTTTGAACTTAGCAGCAGAAAAACTTATTTTCTAAAATTAAAATTATAATGCAAATATCAAAGATTTAAATCTCTTTTATTGGAGGGGAAGGGGGATGGAAAAAACTGAAATTTTCCAGTGATATTATTTATGACATTTTTCTGAAAATCATATTAGGTATGTAAGCAGCAGGGGATCTAGAACTTAATTTTTGGGAGGGGGCTAAAATTTTTCATATTATTTCAGATCAATGAAACATTTACAATCGTAATGTTAGTGTGCATTTCGTTATTTCGTAGATATATTAAATTGCATTATAAAATTGTTGTAATAATTTATTTATAATCATAGTGGGGAATATTGTTTTATTCCTTTATCACTTAGGCCAATAATCATACAGTAAAAAAAAAAAAAATATATATATAAGATCCCCGGTTAAAATTTTAAAATCATTAAACAAATATTTTAACTTATCTCTCTCTAATTTGACCGCTATTTCTTTCTTTCTTTTTTTTTTTTAATCTGAAAAAGAAATTCTCATAAAGAGCACTCACAATATTTAAAGAATATCTGACCATTAATCTAATGACTTTAATCTAGATTATTTTATCTACTCTTTATTTAATTGTTTATTCATATATTTTCTTTTTTTGGATATTCATTTATTTTATTGCAATTGCCCTTCATAATTAATATCTAGGCATTTATTAGAACAACTAAGAAGAAAACACATAAATATTGCGAAAAGGCACCTCAAACAATCTTTTATTAGGTTGTAACATATGAAATGTCCGATTTTCATGGTCTACTTAATTAATTGAATGCCGCTTCAGCATCCTTTGGATTTCTGAAGCATTTCTCCTGCAAGAGGTTATTGAGATGTTTGAAAAAGTGAAAATCTATAGGTGAGAGGTCAGGTGAATATGGTGGATGGTCTAAAACTTCATAGTTTAACATGTGCAGCTTCTGACGAGTGATCATTGAAACATGCGGTCTAGCGTTATCATGGAGAAGAATAGGGCCCTTCCTATTGACAAATGCCGGCTGTTTACGTGTAAGTTCCTGGTGCATTTCATCGATTTCTCTACAATATTTCTCTGCTATGATGGTTTCGCCTGGTTTTAGAAAGCTATGGTGAATTAAACCAGCTGAGGACCACCAAACACTCACCATAACCTTCTTTTGATGGAGTTTCGGCTTTGGGAAGTGTTGTGGAACCTTGTCAGCATTCAGCCACTGCGCTGAACGTTTACGATTGTCGTACAGAATCCACTTTTCGTCACAAGTTACAATTCGATTGAGAAAAGGATCATTTTGGTTGCGAAGAAGAAGGGCAGACGACATTTCAAAATGTTTGTGCTTCTGATTCTCATTCAATTTATGCGGTACCCATTTATCCAATTTTTTAACTTTGCCAATCAATTTTAGATGATGTGAAATGGTTGTAGGAGATACACCTAGTTCTTCTGCATAATCTCTAACAGTATTGCCTGGATTTTTTTCAACTTTTGCTCATAAAACTTCATTGTCTACAACAGTCTCTGGTCTGCCCCGGTCTTCGTTTATGAGACTCATCCCCAGTTTCGAACTTTGCATACCAACGTCGAATGGTACGTTCATTTACAGAACCATTTCCAAATTCAGCATTAATGTTTCGGGCAGCTGCTGCAGCATTATGCTTACTTTTCCACTCATACAAAAATAGCACTCTAAAATCTCTAGAATTCATCCTACGATTAAAGCTATAAACTTACCACCAAATCACAATATTTTTATTTGAAACACATCAGATGAAAAAGACAAGGTTTTAGCTTTAAAATGATACATAATTAATGACTGTATCAAAAAAGTTTATAAGGAACCAAATCTCAAAAATTTTACTGGTGTGAATCGAACATTTCATATGTTACAACCTGATATTATATTTTTTATTATATTTTATTTTTATTCTTTAATCTTTAAAGATTTTTCTTGACTACTTTTTCATATTTGATTACCCTGGTGGTTTTACCAATTTATATAAATTGCAATTAGTGGATATATCAATAAAAATAAATATCTTTTTTTTTTATTTTTTTTATCTATACATATATATCTAGGATTGCTCTCTGATCAATTATATGTTATATTTAAGGCAATCACTTACCCCACTGACGATGACCTTCCAGTCATATGAGTTCATATATTCAAAAATCATGACTTCAGTCAAATTTATTGTCCTCAATTTAAGATGTAATCAGTCTATTAATAATTGTTCATTTAAAATCCATATTTCACACATAGTAAATATATAAGTTGTATCACATAGGAGATAAATATTCATAGTTCACTCATATCAATATATCATTGGAATCATATTGGCGATAAATATTTTATCTCTGGTATAGTTTGCCATCGTTAAAAAATATCCACGCTTCCATCAAAGAAGTTCCTTCAATATGAGGTTCTATATCATAAGTGATGTAATTGTAAATTATTATTATTTCTCCATCTATCAACTAATTATCTTGATTTCTAGAATTATGCAGGCCTCTAAATTATGCTGGTTCAAAAATATGCTCTTTTATAGCATTCAGGGAATTTTTTTTTCATCATTTTTCCTTTGGTGAACAAACCACCCACGCTAATCTTCGCTCTCTGTCTCTCTGACTTCTACTATCTTACCCATACATGGGGGTGGTAGGGAGTTTTTCTATTTTTTATTTTTTCGGTCAGTTAGAGACCAATTCACGTAGAGTTGTGTCCATTTACTTTTTATTATTTTGTTGATTTTTCTCCAGAATTCCTGTACTTGTACTTGAGAGGAGAGTCTTAGCTTAGCAAAAATCTCCCACTTAACTTGGGTTCAGAAATACCAGTGGGCAGTGGGGTATTTGTATGATCAGAAGTTTTAAATTTTATTTTTAATTGATTATTAAAATCTTCTTTACATTTCCCCCTGACTTCTATTAAAAAAAAATATTGTATAATAATTTTTTTTTCCTTTTTTTAAGGGTATAAATAAATGCACGTATCTTCAAGTTATTATAACAATAGCATCGACATCTACATTTTATATAGTATGGTTATACTCACCAGGGTATTAAGTAGCTAAATAAACATATAGTATATGTATATTATATATATATAAAACACAATAATTCAGTAAATATTATGAGAAAATTATACAAATAATAGTTATCAATATCGATAATTTGCTGCATGCATACATATATAAATATAAATCGAGTAAGTGAATCCTTAAAGCAACACAAATCATCAGAGAAATATATTACATGCAAGCATATGAATGAGATTCGCATGAATTTAACTTTAGCTGTATTTCTGTGATACAGCAGCTTATCCTAATTTTTATTGGTAAATATGTTTGTTCTGTGCTAATATACCAGAGCTTTTTCCTAATGCATGATCACGTATGAGAAAGAAGATACTTATGATGTATCGTACTCCAATAGAATTACTTAGAAGTTATTTCCCCCTCGAATTGTTCCTTTGTTTAGGTGTGAAAATATCTCACTTTTTTTTTCTTTTGTCAAAATATACTTTAGATTTTAATCTACATTGAATTTGTTATTCTACTAGTCCTATAAGGAATGCTGTCTATATTTGTCTGACATCTATCTACATATCTTTTATTTATTTTATAACCCTAATTATTATTATTCATTTTTTTTTTTTTTTTTTTTTTTTAATATGTCTCTATTAACGCTTCGTCCAGAGGAAAATTGAGGCCTCTAAATCTTGATAAATAAAAATGTAGTTTGCCAGCAAACTCTAAGATCATCAATCGAGAAATTTTCCACCAAACGGACCATGTTAGAGAAACTAAAAGTTAGGTTTTATTATTTCTTTTGGTTATCTGCAGATATTTTTTTTTTTAATTGTTTGTTCTATCTAAATGTGGTGCTTCTTTTAACCTTAGACTAGTAGCTTTTTCTTTTATACATCTATCTCTATGACTGAATGATTCTACTCTTCCTAGCGACTCTTTTCATCTTCCAATCAACAACTCGTTTGTGCATTTCATCTCTGCTCTAAAATCTTCTTCTGTATCTTCCTGTATTGTGAGCCCTGGGGGGTGAAAGAGGGGTGAGGGAGTGTTTTATGTGACTGAATATGCTCTCATTCCAATGGATTGTATACAACTTGCTGAGTATATTTCTCCATCAATTTTCTGTAACTCTCATTTTTACATACAATATGTATATGCGTGTTTTGATCTATATAGATTCATGAACCCACATATTCACATGTATCTACATTATTATTATTATTTTGATACGCATAAATATATGTATAATTATCGAATAATATATTTTCTTGGATACATTTACAAATATTTTAACCTAAGATACAATATTTACAACTCTTTTTTTTTTTTTTTAATGTACATTTTTCTTTTTTTTTTTCATTTCCTTTATCCCTCAATAAATTATCGCTCGGAATTTTAAAAAGCTTCGTAATATGCCGTTTAATTGTTTTACCCATTGGGTTATCTTTAGGCGTCAAAAGTACTGTATTATTGCATAATTTTTTTTAGATCAAAAATGGCCTCGCAGATTTAGGTTGTAATGCCCCTGTTTTACCCATTAATTTTAAATATACCTCATCATGTAAATCCAATTCAATATCTTTCTTTGTACGATTTATGTTATCATATTCGTTGAGTGTTTGCCTTGCATTTTCTTGAGTAATTTTTCAAACTTCATTAATATTATAATTCAATTCTTCTACATATTGGCTTATATCTGTCATTCGTGGTTGCTCAAAATTATTAAATTGCGCATTTCCCTTCCAAAAAAGGTGTGCTCGGGGTGTACTCAGTCGACCGATGTTGCTGTGTATTATACGCAAGTTTAAAAAAGTTTAGTTGTACATCCCAGTCAAAAGACTTATTACAAATCAATGCAATTGAATTTTTCATAGTTCTATGTACACGTTCTATTAACGCATTGCTCCTCAGTAAATATGGGCTACTGTGTCTACCTTTGATATTTAATGATGTTAAATATTCTTTAAATAATTTACTTTTGAAACATGGTCCATTGTCCATTTGTAAAGTTTGGCATAAGCCAAATCTTCCAAAATAGTTATTAAAGCATGATATAATAGATTCTGTATTTGTATTTGGCAAAGGAAAAATTTCTAAAAACCGTGAAAAACTATCAATTACAGTGAGGATAAATCTATTCTTTTTATATGATAATGGTAGAGACCCTACAATGTCGCACTGTAAATAAGAACCTGGTGGGTCATTTCTTTCAATTTTGGTTAATTTAAGGTCACAAGTCGGTCTGCTTTTAAATGTATTGCAATTTATGCATTTAGCTACATAATATTTAATTGTATTATACATACATACCAATCCAATAAAATTTGGTTTTTAAGGTATGATACATTTTTGCGAAACCAAAATGGGGTTTATGTCCCACTTCCATAATTCTTTGCCTTAATCTATATGGTGCTATATAAATTGGATTATCATACTGGTTTTCTTTATCCTTTAATACCAATCTTTCATTATCAATTAAATGATATTTCTTTTTTAATTTTGTATTTGTATCATTAATTAGAGCTTGTCTTATTTTACTGATCTGTGTGTCCTTATGCTGCTCTTTTTTTATATTTTCTCTTGTTAGACCTTTTTCCACCATAAAAATATCTATTTCCCTGGCCTGTTGGTGGGTTAAAGTATTTAAATGTTGACTCATGAAATCCGCAGGATTATTTTTTCCTTGCATAAACTTAATTGAATAATCAAAATTTTGGATATTAAAAATCCAACGATTAATTAAATCTGATTGGTTTTCCAGACTTATATTATACGTTAGTGCTTTACTATCTGTCAAAATATTTATTGTTTTTCCTAATATTAAATGTTTGAAGAACATCAAAGAATTGTGAATACTAAGCAATTCTAACTTCATCGATGGGTATTTACATTCAGTCTGTTTTAATTTTCAGGCAAAATATTCGATTGGAATTAATTCGCCTTGATCGTTATTTTGTGCTAAGATGCCGCAGATTGAAATTTTCGAGGAATCACTTATAAGATAAAATTCTTTATTAAAATCTGGAGGTCTTAACATTGAATTATTTATTATTGCTTCTTGTATTTTCCTAAATGCATTTTCTTCTATCTCCATCCACATAAATTTCTTATCATTCCTCGTTAATTCTGTGAGTGGGTGTATGATTTCGGAATAGTTGTGAATTAGCGTTTAAAAAAAATCTGTAAAAACCAATTAAGGATTATACGATACGCCTTTCTTATTCTTGGGTCGTTTAAGATTTTTCGCTTTGGTTATATTATCCTCGGATGGCGAATATCAATTTTTATCTATTTTATAACCCAAAAATTCTATTTTTTCTTTCATAATAAGTGCCTTTCTTGGGTCAATCGTTAAATTATTTTCTTTTAAAGTTTGCAAAACCTGTTCTTATATTTCTAGCATTTCCTCCTGCGAGTTTGACGCTAAAATAATATCGTCGATATAATACTGAACTTTATTTTTATCAAATTTTCCCAGTACTGTGTCCATTAATTCCGAAAAGTATATAGAACTTAATTTATTCCCAAAACATAAGCGGTTGAATTCAAAAAGTCCAAACTCCATAATAAATGCAAATTTATGCCTGTCTTCAGGCTGCAAATTAGATTTTCACAGCGCATTTTTTCAGATTAAAGTCGTATAATACCGATTACCGCTAACGGAATGTAAAATATTTCTCAATTGCGGCAAAGGGTAAGGTTTATTTTCAATTATCTCATTAATTAAACGAAAATCAATGGCTACTCTCTTCCTAATTTGGCCATTATTTGCATTTTGTATAGGCTTTTTTTTAAAGAAAAATTACAAGAAATGCGTAATTAAAGGTGGATTTTTGAATAATTCCTGCATCTAATAATTCGTCTATCTCCTTTTTTGCCGCTTCTCGGTAGTATTCTGACATTTTATATGGGCGAGATTGTAAGGGATAATGATGTAAAAATTTAAATTTTGGCGTCACTAAAGAGGTCTGGCCCAGATTAGCATAACTTTTTGAGAATGCTTCTGCATTCTCTAGCAAAATTTTTTGTACTTGTGATTTTATTGGTTCACTTAAATGATCTAATCGGAAATCTTTTTTTGATTGATTTATTCTTAATTGTTAGATTTCTTGTAACAGCAGGGCATTAATTTGTTCCGTATTCAAAACATTATTCTCAGAAATATCTTCCTCTATTATGAAATCTGTTTCAATTTTTACAATTTTAGTGTATTTATTTATAGTTAATTTCTTGTCCGATTTGTTAGTAACAATTACCAATATATTATCTTTATCAACTGTATGAATTGATAAATCCATTATAATATTATCCGTTTCTTTATATTGTTCTAACAGAATTGTCGTATCAGGTTCAATTTGTGATGCGCATCTTAACTTAATTATCTTTGCTTCCTTAGGTTCCAAAAATACTTTTTTTTACCAATTTCGCAAAAACTGCTTTAATATCGCTTTCCTTTAATTCAGTCTTTCTATTTTTATTTATTTATTTATTTTTTTTTCCAACTGATTTATTTGTTGATTCTGTGTTATGGAATTTTCTGCTTGTGTATCATCTAAGAATGGGATTTCTCTGTCTTTTAATTTTAATTGTTTTTTTTGGGAAGTCTAATAAAATTCTATTTGACTTTAAAAAGTCATAACCTAATATAAGATCATACTGTCTGTTAAACTTTTGGGTTGTAATATAAAATGTACCTGAAACATAAATTCCTTCTATTCTGAAATTAATGCAACAGTTAAAAGGGATTGTGGAATTATCTAAAGTATGGATTGTTACCTGTCTTGATAAATAGTGTATCTTTATATTTTTATTGATCGTATAATTCATCACTAATTAAGGATATACTGGCACCAGTGTCAATAAGCCCTATAACTGGAACCTTTGCTATACTGAATTTGATTAAGGGCAAATTATTTATATTGTCTCTTTGTGCACTAGTGACATGTTCTCTTGTGATACATGTATCATTTTTTTGTCTATCATCTATTCTATATTCAGTTTTTTTTTTTTTTTTTCTTTTTATCTGTTTGGAAATTACTTTTTCTCATTTGATATTTTTACTTTCTTCTATCTTCAATAGAAGAAAGTATTGGATTCGTAAAAATTTCCGATTTTGGGTTTTTGATGGATTTACACGTTTTGAGAGCTGTAGAACACGATTTTACCATTTTTAGAAAATGTCTGTCTGTCTGTCTGTCTGTGTGTGTGACAAAATTTTGTGGCAACTGTATCTCTGGAACTACTGCACAGAATGTCATACAAATTGGTATATAGTTGCACCTTGACATAAATTAGTGCCTATCAACTTTTGGTAAAAATCGTCTTACAGGTTGCGTTGCCATCCCGCTTTTTCTAAATTTTTAACAGGGTGATATAGGGCAAAAATTTTCAAGATGGGTATCTTTCGAAAGGTCTCGTCAGTACCTTTAAAACGAATGGTTGAACTATAAATCTGTGATAATTTAAAACAAAGATATCGATTTTTTTTACTTTTTACGAAAAAAAAACTTAGAATTTTTTTTTTTTTCTCTCCCCTTAATTTTATCAAACTCCCACGGTTTCCGTGTTCTGACAAACTTAAACTAATTTTTGCTTTTTTCCCCTAATTTTGTCAAAGTCCTACGGTTTCCGTGTTTTGACAAATTTTAACATATTTTTGCATTTTCCCTCTAACTTTTTCAAAGTCTCACGGTTTCCGTGTTTTGACAAACTTTAACAAATTTTCACATTTTACCCAAAATTTTGTCAAAGTCCCACTTTTTTTTTTTTTTTTTTTTCTCCCCTTAATTCTATCAAACTCCCACGGTTTCCGTGTTCTGACAAACTTAAACAAACTTTTGCATTTTTCCCCCAATTTTGTCAAAGTCCCACGGTTTCCGTGTTTTGACAAACTTAGAATAATTTTCACATTTTACCCAAAATTTTGTCAAAGTCCCACTTTTTTTTGTTCTTTTTTTTTAATTATTGTTACTGAGTGAATTTGTATAGGAAAATATAGAAGAAAGCCTCAGTGGCGTCGCTAGAAAATTTTTCAGGAGGGGGCAAACTTAAACGTGCAAAATTTCAGAATATATATATACACTAGCGGGTCAGTATTTTCAAATGAATCACTAACTGTAACTTTTAGTCTTAAGAAAAGAAATTTAAAAAAAAAATCATTTCTGATCGGGTAAAAAGTCGCCCCGGGTCCCCATTGCCTTCGGCAGCGCTGCCCCGTGCGCACAAGTTAAGGGATACACGCGCTGCGCGCGCGTATTCCTTCCCTGACCCTTCGTGCCCCCCCCCCCCCCCAAAAAAATAATTTCTGATCGTGTAAGAACTCACACAGGGTCCCCACTGCCTTCGGCAGCGCAGACCCATGCACGCTGCGCGCGCTCGTGTGAAGGTATACGCGCGCTGCGCGCACATATTCCTTCACAAATCAAACTTTTATTCTTAAGAAAAGAAAATGAAAAAAATCATTTCTCATCGGTTAAAAAGTCGGACCGGGTCCCCACTGCCTTCGGCATCGCAGTCCTGTGCGCACGCACAAGTTAGGGGATACGCGCGCGGTGCACGCTTATTTCTTTCCCACCCTTTCAGGCCCTCTTTAATTAACCTACGTATACCAATTTTGAACGATCTAACTCAATTGGCTAAGATGCAAAAGAAAACGTAATTAGGACACCTCAAAACGTGTAAATCTGGTGAAAACTTTCGATAATTTAAAAGAACTTTAAAATATCTTTCGAATGATGTATTAAAAATAATTTAATCATAATTAGAAATTGAAATATTGAAATTTGAAACTATTACAGCGCCATCTGGAGGTAGAAAATTCTGTATTCCACTGTTTGATTCCAAATCAAAAAAGCTTTCTAATTAGGTATTACTTATGAAATTATTTTAATTAGTAGCTGAGATACAAAAGAAAACTGATTCAGGAGACCTCAAAACGTGTAAATCTGGTGAAAACTTGGAATAATATAAAAGAACTTTAAAATATCTTTCGAATGATGTTTTAAAAATAATTTAATCATAATTAGAAATTAAATACGCATTGAAATTTGAAAATATTAAAGCGCCATCTGGTGGTAGAAATTTCTGTATTACACTGTTCGATTCCAAATCAAAAAAGCTCTCTAATGATGTATTACTAATGAAATTATTTTAATTAGCAGTTGAACTCCTTTGGCTGAGATACAAAAGAAAACTAATTCAGGACACCTCAAAACGTGTAAATCTGGTGAAAATTTTCGATAATTTAAAAGAACTTTAAAATATCTTTCGAATGATGTATTAAAAATAATTTAATCATAATTAGAAATTGAAATATTGAAATTTGAAAATATTACAGCGCCATAAATGAAAATTGATTCAGGACACCTCAAAACGTATAAATCTGGTGAAAATTTTCGATAATTTAAAAGAACTTTAAAATATCTTTCGAATGATGTATTAAAAATAATTTAATCATAATTAGAAATTGAAATATTGAAATTTGAAACTATTACAGCGCCATCTGGAGGTAGAAAATTCTGTATTCCACTGTTTGATTCCAAATCAAAAAAGCTTTCTAATTAGGTATTACTTATGAAATTATTTTAATTAGTAGCTGAGATACAAAAGAAAACTGATTCAGGAGACCTCAAAACGTGTAAATCTGGTGAAAACTTTCGATAATATAAAAGAACTTTAAAATATCTTTCGAATGATGTATTAAAAATAATTTAATCATAATTAGAAATTGAAATTTGAAAATATTACAGCGCCATAAAAGAAAACTGATTCAGGAGACCTCAAAACGTGTAAATCTGGTGAAAACTTGGAATAATATAAAAGAACTAAAGAACTTTAAAATATTTTTCGAATGATGTTTCAAAAATAATTTAATCGTAATTAGAAATTAAATACGCATTGAAATTTGAAAATATTAAAGCGCCATCTGGCGGTAGAAATTTCTGTATTACACTGTTCGATTCCAAATCATAAAACCTTTCTAATGATGTATTACTAATGAAATTATTTTAATTAGCAGCTGAACTCCTTTGGCTGAGATACAAAAGAAAACTAATTCAGGACACCTCAAAACGTGTAAATCTGGTGAAAATTTTCGATAATTTAAAAGAACTTTAAAATATCTTTCGAATGATGTATTAAAAATAATTTAATCATAATTAGAAATTGAAATATTGAAATTTGAAAATATTACAGCGCCATAAATGAAAATTGATTCAGGACACCTCAAAACGTATAAACTGGTGAAAATTTTCGATAATTTAAAAGAACTTTAAAATATCTTTCGAATGATGTATTAAAAATAATTTAATCATAATTAGAAATTGAAATATTGAAATTTGAAAATATTACAGCGCCATCTGGCGGTATAAATTTCTGTATTCCACTGTTCGATTCCAATTCAAAAAAGCTTTCTAATGATGTATTACTTATGAAATTATTTTAATTAGTATCTGAGATACAAAAGAAAATTAATTCAGAAAACCTCAAAACGTGTAAATCTGTTGAAAACTTTGAATAATATAAAAGAACTTTAAAATATCTTTCGAATGATATATAAAAAATAAATTAATCGTAATTAGAAATTGAAATACGCGTATTAGAATATTGCAATTTTTTAATCGCAGAACCAAAACACGTGACTTATCGCTGCCTTTTTTTTTAATCGCAGTAGCAAAACACGTGACCTCATTAAATACCAGATGTCTCTTTCCGTTCAAGTCTTTTTTTTTTTTCGCTTTCCATCAAACATCGTTGAAGTGGTTGCCGTGGAAACGCCAACGAACACATTTTACGATCTCGTAGAATGAAGTCGTCTTATTCAAATGAATGCTTCAATGGCTAAAATTAAAAAATTTATAACTCATTCAGTTTTTGAAATTTTCTCTCAATCTTTTGGGAATCAAATTATGAAAGCCAGATCTATATACAAAAAAAAAAAAAAGAAATGATTTATCTCTAAACGCTTTTGAGTTATAAAATGTTTTGCGAAAAAATCGATGTTTCGTAAAATCTAAAAATATGGATCGCTAATCCGTATTTTGTAAAAATGTTTATATGGTTCGAAAGAGGATTAAATGGCCTTTCTTAATATACCAGATGTTAAGAAATGGAAGAGTTACTCGGTCGTACAGGGCGTTTCGAAAAAGACGACAGCGAAAAAGAGAAAATTTCGACCCTTTTTAAAACTTTTTTTAAAAATATAAAAAATCCTTATTTTTTTAAAAAAATTGTACCGTAAGAATCGGTAATAAACGCTCTTTCTCGTGGTACAAGTGTATTTTCGATATTTCCAACAGATCGGCAAAAACCCACGAAATTTCCCCTCTTTGCTTTTTCTTTTCAGGTACGCAATCCCGGTCGAAAATAATGAACGCGTGCCATTTTGAATCGTTTTTTCGTTAGACAATGGTCAATATTTTAATTAATATCTCCGCTAATTAAGGTTGCATCGTTTAGCAAATTAGATAACCCAGATCTGCGATAAATTCTCTGTCCGACGGTACCTGTTCGAAGTCCGTGCGACCGTTAGTGGTCGAGCTTTTGCTGCGTCAAGCCGTTTCTCACAGACAGACAGATAGACACACACACAAAAACACAGACACACGCGTACAGATTTTAATAATATAAGGAGATATTTAAATTTCATAACGTATAATGCAAGTCGGGTTGGTTTGACTTTAAATGGCACTGTGACATAAATTTTATTTGGCTAATCATTTCAAATCTAATGACATAATTTTAAAGCTTTAAATGTAATTTTTTAAAAATAATTTTTTACTTATTAGAATTTTCCAGGAAGGGGCAAGTGCCCCCCCTTGCCCCTATGTGCCGACGCCCATGGAAAGCCTCGTGGTGGCCACAACATACTAGTTTTGAGGAAAATTTATAATTATCAAATTTATACTGCCCATTCTTAGGGAATTTTCTGTGGGCATTAAAGTGTTTTTTGTTACTATTATACGACTGCGAAAATTCCCTTCTTAGTTTCCCTGATTATTATTCCATCTGGAATTTTTATAACATTTCTTCTGTTGATCGAAATTTTGCTTAGGGAAGTTTCTACGACCTTCTCTATTATAATTACTGGTATTTTGTTGCCTATAACTTCTCCCTTGTTGGTACACAGTCAGTTTTTCAAACTTATTATCTGGTGGAAATGAATTTTGTCCCTGATAATTTTCTCTATTAAAACCTTTCTCATGGTGATAATTTATTGGTCTGTACGGGTCAATATTTTGTGGAAACTCTCCAGTATTGTCTTGTGAATTCGGATTATAGTAAATAGGTGGTATATAATTTGTTGTCATATGTTGTAGATTACCTCCCACTGGAACTGTCTGATATTGTGTTTCATGACTTTCTCTATGTTGCCAGTTATATTTTGGTTTTGTTTATGTTTTTTGCACTCTCGAATTAAACCAGCATATATCAGTATTATGACTGGTGTTTTTACAAATGTCACACCACTGACTTTCTGCTAATTGTGTCTTAATTTCCTCATTAGTATTTTTAATTTTTAGGTAATTAATTTCCTCTTTTAACCTGTTAATCTGTTCATTTTGATTTTTTGATAATTCCAATAGTGTTGAACATAATGTATTAACTTGCTTCGTATTATTAGCATCTGATTATTTGCTTTCAAAAGCCAACTCTATTTGTTTTATAATTTTCGTGGCTTCTTCATGTGTTCCTGGAGCATTTTTTTTCTCACTTCAAATGCAATGTCACCACGAATTGCATCGAGAAAGCGTGATAATTTTATTGTTTCAAATATTTTGCTGATATTATATCAAATTGTTTTTGAAATTCCTCTATGTTTTCGTTAGAAAGCTGTTTTAACTCCATAAATTTTTTTTTGTGTCGTTTCAAAAGACTTTGGAGTGCTAAAAATTTCTTTTAACTATGTTTTTGAATTATCATAATTTGTTTCTTCTGAAATTTCTGTAGAGTTGTTAAGCAAATCCCTTTTTTTTCCTTGGATTTTATTTTTAAGTAGAATAACTTTTATTGGCTCTGGCAACCCTAAACTAGTTGTTATATCATCAATTTGTTTAATTAATGAATTTATGCCAATTTGTTTTTATAATCAAAATTAGGCACTAAATTAATTAGCGTATCCATGCTTACTGTGGGTTTGACCCCAAATTTCTTTTTTCTTTAATTTTGTTTCTAAATTCCTTTTCACAATAATTAATCTGTTTTTTAACTTCTCTGGGAAGCTGTGGTCTTTTTGGCATAAATTATTTCTTAAATACTCATAAAATTTTACCCTAAAGATTTTCTTCAAACTCTTTCGTAACTTATGTATCAATTAACATGCAATATTTTGACATGAAAACCTATAACTCTTATCAAAAGCTTTTAAATCATACATAGCATATCTATATACCTTACTAAAACCCTGAAAATATTTAATACACATACAAAAGAAAAAAATTCATTTAACTCCTGGAATTAAAGGCACCAAATATATTATAATGTGGGGAATATTTTTTTATTCCCTTATCATTTAAGCCAATGATCATACAGTACAAAAAAAAAAAAAAAAAAAAAAAAAAAAAAATTGATAAGATCCCAGGTTAAAATTTTAAAACCATTAAACAAATACTTTAACTTATCTCTCTCTAATTTGACCGCTATTTCTTTCTTTATTTTTTTTTAATCTGAAAAAGAAATTCTCATAAAGAGCACTCACAATATTTAAAGAATATCCGACCATTAATCTAACGACTTGAATCTAGATTTATTTTATCTACTCTTTATTTAATTGTTTATTCATATATTATCTTTTTTTTGGATATTCATTTATTTTATCGCAATTGCTCTTCATAATTAATATCTAGGCATTTATTAGAACAACTAAGAAGAAAACACATAAATCTTGTGAAAACGCACCTCAAACAATCTTTTATTATATTTTGTTTTATTTTTATTCTTTAATCTTCAAAGATTTTTCTTGACTACTATTTCATATTTGATTACCCTGGTGGTTTTACCAATATATAAAAATTGCAATTAGTGGATATATCAATAAAAATAATTTTTTTATTTTTTATATCTACACATATATATCTAGGATCTCTCTCTGATCAATTATACGTCATATTTAAGGCATTCACTTACCCCACTGACGATTAATTTCCAGTCATATGAGTTCATATATTAAAAAATCATGACTTCAGTCAAATTTACCTCAATTTAAGATGTAATCAATATATTAATAATTGTTCATTTAAAATGCAGGCTTCTAAATTATGCTAGTTCAAAAATATGCTCTTTTATAACATTCAGGGAATTTTTTTTTTCCTTCATTTTTCCTTTGGTGAACAAACCACCCACGCTAATCTTCGCTCTCTGTCTTCTTCTATCTTACCCATACATGAGGGTGGTAATAAGTTATTTTTATATTTTTTCGGTCAGTCAGAGATCAATCCATGTAGAGTTGTAACCATTTACTTTTTATTATTTTGTTGATTTTTCTCCAGAATTCTTGTATTTGTACTTGAGAGGAGAGCCTTATCTTAGCAAAAAATCTCCTGCTTTTTTACTTGGGTTCAGAAATACCAGTGGGCAGTGGGGTATTTATATGATCAGAGATGTTTTAAATTTTATTTTTAATTGATTATTAAAATCTTCTCTACAATCATTATATGGAGAAATTTTGAAAGATTTTATCAGAAACATTTAGAATACATGTGAGTGTGCATGTACGTAATGTATTAACGGGAACTGTAATTAAACATATAAAATGTAATTAAAGTATTTATGGAGGGGTATGGATATAATTACAGGAATTATAATTTGTTCTTTTACAATAGCTATAAGATTACAAGTTTAAATAAATGCAACAAAGTTAATTCAATATATTTTATGAACTTGTAACACTAGTGACAATATGACCTAATAATGGATTTTTTTTTTTTTTTTTTTTTTTTTTTTTGCATTCTTTCTTTCAATCTACTTATTCCGAATCTACAAACACTTATCTTAAGATCTTGTTATTTTCCTTTAAGACATTCTAACATTTAAAATTGAAGTAGTCTAAACAAAAGAGTGACATTAGTAAATGTATATTTTACACATAAGTACCATTCTTGTATCATATCTATCATCAACACTAATTAAATGATTGATTCAGAGATTAATTAAAGAAAGGTCCTTTTATTTATTTATTTATTTATTTTTTGGCTAGCAACAAGTCGAAATTTAAAGACAAAAAGACTTCACAGCAACAACAACAGTGGAAAAAAGGCAATGAAATCTTCCAAAGAAAGCCAATGCTGAACCACAATGCTATAAAAAATGGCCCTTTAAAGAGGTCTCATATTTCTAGATGGGTCATTCCATGTCAAATCAACGAGGGGTCTGGACCTTAACATCTCAGATTTTTATAATTTTTGGTTTACAGTTTGTACATATGGAATATATGAAAAATTCAATTTTTTAAAAATTTTCGGTTCAGTAGTTTTATTTTTACAGAATTTTAAAAATGGCTCAAAATACCAAAATTGGCAATGTTGTCATTCACACAATCGTTCATAATTATGTGACAAATTGAGCTAGAAAGTTTATTTCTATATCATTTTAAAGCTCTTTTTATGGCCTTTCATATGATATGCAACAATAACTATTTCATAAGAAATTTTTGTTTTTTAATTTTTTTCAAAAATTTAAAATTTAAATTTAAAAAAAAACACCCCTTTTAATTTTTTTCAAAAAAATATATGTGTATCATTTACTTATGGGCTACATGTATGCAAATTTTCAAGATGGAGAAATGATGGCATTTTGAGATATTAATTTTTTAATAAGAGTTAATTTGTAATATTACATTTTACAATTTCATTATAGTCATAATATATATTTTGTTATAGCATGAAAAAACTTCTAAAGTATATTTCTAAAAATACAACTTTGTATAATTTGCTCTTACGTAGTTGCTTAACAGTGCATATGAATTATGAAATTTCAATGTAACATTATAATTTTTAATTAAACTTACCTGGTAGAATAAATCTTCTAACTCACAATAAACAGACTGCGAAACATTTTAAATGATTTTCCTTTTCTGTATTGTATTTACAATTTATTATGGCACATACTGTTTACAATTATGTATAAAATATTTACTGTAGATGTAAAAAAAAAAATATGAGTTTCCCCACAGTCTTTTTATATTTGGAGTGTACATTTTAATTTTTTATCTAAAACAGCAGATGTTGCTACCATTTCTTCCTTTGTAAGTGTGTATGTTCTTCCAGTTGCTGTGCAGGGATCTACCTTTTTCAAGATATCACGTATTGAAATATCTAAAATATCAGGTCAAGGTTTAGGATAATAGAATGATTGAGCTGGTCCTTTAGGGTGAAGAAAGCTAACTTTATAATCATCTGACTCTTGGTTTTTCGCGAGAATGCATGCAAGTCACCAAGAACCTTCATAATTAATGGTTACAAATCCAGACACAAATTCATTAAGTTCTGATACTTCTTCTGAAGGCAGTAATGACTCATTACATTCTTGAAAACTGAAAGAAAATGGTTTTGTCAGTATTTGTGTTTCTGATAATGGAATGATTGTATGAATCTTCTGAGTTCCAGGTATTGTACGTGAATCATCAAAGCGTAACGACATTTTTTTTTTCATTTTAATTATATTCATCATTTGTGCAACACATAAAATGTATGCCAGGAATGTTTTCCTTTGCAAAATCATAAAGCTGTCGAGGAGTGATTATATGGCCTTCGTATGGTCTTTGTAAACTTGCTTTAGTATCAAGTCTCTTGGCAGTTCCCCCAAGACCATCACAAGAACTTTTCTCATGTGAAGTAGCAAAAAAATGCCACTTCTCCCATCTAAAATACAATTTTGTGGCCTCATGCTGCAAAACTTTGAAAAACCAACTTTTTGTGTCATATGCATCTCCTTAAACAATTGATAAATTTCCTTCAAGTTGGCCAAAACTAACCTTTTCTGTAAATGAATTTGTGTAAATTCAGCTGATGTAACTGATACAAAATCTTTTTTTCCAGGCATAACTCTGCTAACTTCATCATTATTATAAAAATCAATCACAGCTTTATAAGTTTTTTCATCCAATGTTTTTCCTGGCTTAGGGTTTGGAGTTGAAATAATTCCTTTCTCCTTAACTAACTTTTTAACTGCTCTAACCATATAATCACTTACCTCAAATTCCTTTTGTATTTTCTTTTGACTCCAACTTGTAGGCAAAAGAGTTAATATCATGATCTTTTCACTTCTTTATCTTGTTTGAGAAAATTTTTCTTTCAATTGCTTCAACATTTCTGACTGATAATCATTCTTATCATTTTCCATTTGAAAATCTGTAGATTTTGTAAGAAAATTTTCTTGCATATGATTGCCTTTCTAGCCTCTTTTTTTTACTTGGGGATTCTCCAACAAGTTCGAGTGATTTATTTAAAAAATCTAAAGATGTATTAGGATCAACAAACATTTTATCAGAAGTACTTGTACTAGGCATTGGTTCTTCCTCATATACATATTGCTTTACCTTTTCCTTTTTATCTTTTGACAATTTAATTCTGCAGTCATCATATATTTTCATGCCTATTTCCACATTAAATCCTAAAATGCACATCCAAGGTATTACATTCCTAAGTTTTACTGATTTTGAATGATTGGTCTTTTTATAAGGATTGCAGCACTTAACTGAAAACAATGCCCAGCTTTTATCTTCTTCCATTTCTAACAGTAGTATACAAGTCTTCTTATAAAAAGAAAATTAAAATACAGCACATCATGTTTACATATTTAGCAGTTAAAATGTAAATTTTTTACCACTGGATGCACTAATAAAAATGCTTCAGAGTAATTTTAGCACAAACTTAAAAGTAGAAGTCCTCAATCTCAATGATTGTCTACCCAATATCTTGAAAGAGAAACAAACCTAAACTAAAACAATTGCTCAACTGAAACTTAAACTAAAACCATTGCGCAACTTAAACTTAAACCAAAATTATTGCTCAACTGAAACTTAAACCAAAACTAAATCAAGATATCTGTATCTTAATAGCTGTGTAGTCAGTTGCAACTAAACTAAGTGGTTAAAATACAATTAAATATGAGATTAAAATACATTTGAATATTCAGTTAATATAAAAATGAGTAGAAATATATAATTCTTCTGATCCAGACGCATGAGTAATGAATTATAAGAAAGTTTGAATAAACCATTTTTGTTCAAAAATTTATTTCTAAAAATCCCATCATTTCTCCATCTTGAAACTTTGCATACATGTAGCCCATAAGTGAATGATAAACATATATTTTTTTGAAAAAAATTAAAAGGGGTGTTTTTGAAAAATTTAAATTTTAAATTTTTGAAAAAAAATTCAAAAATTTTTATAAAATAAAATAGTTATTGTTGCATATCATATGAAAGGCCATAAAAAGAGCTTTAAAATGAGATATAAATGAACTCTCTAGCTTAATTTACTACAGAATTATAAAAGATTATGTGAATGACAACATTGCCAATTTTGGCATTTTGGGCCATTTTTAAAATTCTGTAAAAAAATAAATGCTGAGCCAAAAAATTTTTAAAAACTGAATTTTTCATATATTCCATGTATACAAACTATAAACCAAAAATTATGTAAATCTGAAATGTGAAGGTCCAAAAATTATATTTTTTTCGTTGATTTGACATGGAATGACCCAGATGTTGTTTAAAAAATCATAATTTAGGCGAAAAATATTATGAATGAAATTATTCAATTATTGAAATTTACATTGTTTGTCTACACTGCTTTGTAGTAGTCATTAATATTAGCTTGAATTCATGTTTTTTGCAATAATTTTTTTTTCAAAGAATTCTTTTATACCCTAGATTAAACTGATCAACTTATTATTTCTGAACGAATATAATAACTGAAAACTCTTGATAAAAATAATTGGTTTAGCTTCTAATTTTTTAACTAAACTATGTTTTATATTTTAATTTTGCAATTTAAAGTCAACACTACTCTCTTAAAAGCTTTTAAAGTTTACTTGAATATTGGTAAGACACAAAATTCACTTTTCCAACCATATATTTCTGTGTATAAGCCGAGAATTTTTGGAAATTTTTCGGAAGCTGAATTAGGAGGGTAGGCTTATACACGGATCCACATTTCTAGCAAAAAACGTATGTTGGAAACGATGATTGAATACATATATTTTAAGCTTAAAAACTATATATAAAGTAAAATAGTGATATTAAACCTTATTTTTAAATAATTATCACACATAAACTCTTAAATTAGCAAATTTAAATTTATTTCTAGAGCAGCTCGATGCAGTTGCATGTTTATTTATTTATTTTTTTCCCATGATGAAGCACTTTTTGCCAAAGGTCACATTTATGGCCATTTTTGTTTTTCTGTTTTGATAATAGATGGCAGCACCAAACAATTTTCTCTACTACCATGAATGATTTCAATTCTATTTTTTTTTTTGTTTAAGCTTATTTTAATACAGGATTTTTGTGAAATTTTCTAGTTCTTTATTTTATTTTATGTTTCAGCATATAAGCTAATTCCTATATTTTATTTATAATTTCTGTTTTGCTTTTCTGCCGATAGATGGCTGTACCAATCAATTTTTACTTGAGCGATTCAGAAAAATGTAAAGAACGTGAGTGATTTTGAAAATTATCTGAAATTATTGAAAACAACAAAATTTCTACTGAAAATTTAATTGCTGCATTAGATAATAAAATAAAAAGTTTGAAACAAAGAAACTTTATCACTGAACATGAGTTAATGTCATTGCAATTGCACAGAAACCTAAATTAAAACAAAAAACATTACTAGAAATGTTTAAAGATTTTTATTACTAAAATATAATTTATATTGTTTTTTAATAACTTAATATATTTTAAAAGTAAATTATTTGTGTAAATAGACTGTATGATATTATTAAACTAAATATAACAATATTTTACTCAAACTTAACTTAAAATATACTCTCTAAGGTAAGTAATAAGACATTTTATTTGTTTAAGCATGGTGATTTCTTTGCTGATTTGAGTTAAAAATATGCCTGCGCTCCGTGTAACAAAACAAAAATGCTTTTTATTTACATTTAGATTAACCTGAAAGTTTTATAGATTGGCAATATTTTCGCCGTTTTTGCGATAAACTCGAACTTTAAAAGAGTATTTTTTCAATTCGGCTTATAAACGGGTTTGCAATTTTGGGCAAATTTCTGAAGGGAAAAACATACTCTCAGCTTACATATGGATCCGCTTATATTCGGAAATATACGGTATTTATCAAAAACATTTTTAATAATACATGTGCTCGTACAAGCATGTAATATTTTAACGGGAACAGCAATGAAAAGTATAAAATGTAATTAAAGTATCTATGGGGAGGGGGGATAATCACTTAAAAAAAAAAAAGAAAAAGACAACCCCATGTAATATATAAGTTTAACAATGATTACTCACAAAATTTGCACAGTTATAATTTACATTTTTAAGCACTTTATTATGAATAAAAAATTTATATGCTTTGCGTATACTACTTTGTAATAGTCATTAATATAAGTTTTAATTTTAAATTCTTTTTTGCAATAACTTTGTTTCTAAGAATTCTTTTATATCCCAGATCAAACTGATCAACTTAACATCATTTCTTAATGATTGAAGTCTTTAATAAGTCCACTGAAAACTCTTAGTAAAAATAATAGGGTTAGCCTATAATTTTTAATCTAAACTATGTTCAATATATTAATTTGCTAATTAAATTAATACTAATCTCTTAAAAGCGTTTAAAATTATTACTTGAATATTGGTAGGACAAAATTCATTTTTCCAAGCCTTAATTTCACTATAATATGCACATTAAAATCTATAAAATTCTTAATAAAAACTTATTTCCTCTACCGACGTATTCATAGGAATACCTGCTACAATTTCACAAATGGAGAACAATAAGATCAAAGCCATAGCCAGGGATAAGGAGGGTTCAAACACACTCCAAAATTTTGCAGATTTGTAGTAAATTTTTGAATTAAACTTCATTTTTAAGACTCAGCATTATGTGCTAAAGTTTGAACTCCCTTTGAAATTTTTTTTTTAGCTACGGCCATGAATAATAATATTCTTTAAAAAGGAGTTACATAGGGAAAATGTTCAATATACATAAGGAGTTAAAACAATATTACTTGCTCTCACAAAATGTAACCCATAACAAAGACATACTTGCCAACCAATTTTAATAAAAAAAGGGAAGATTTTTGTTGAAAAACCAGAAGATTTCATAAAAAAAGGGAAGATTATTTTTTTCTCTTTGACATATTAAATAATACAGTTTTACAATTTTAATATTTAGAAGCAATTTATAAAAACGTTTTACTATAGATTGATTATACTAAATATATAAAAGTTTTAAATGAAGTTATTCCTCTTCAACATGTAAATATCTACAAAATAGAATCTGTAAGAAATTTATTTAACAATAGACAAAAAAAAAACTTAGTTAAGTTAAAGTATAACTAATTTTTTAAATAAATATAGAATATGATTTTTGTGTATGTACATTAATCATACATATATATAAGAAATAGTAGCAGTAGCCAATTATCAGTTTCAAACGTGCATAAAACCAACTGAGTATTAATATTCTTAAATTGATTTGGGAAAAATTTTCCTACCTGAAAAAATTCTTCTTCATTTTTTCCCATGTTTACACATTTGGTATAAATATGACATACAAATATTTAATTTAATTGAGGAAAAATAAACAGATTCATTAAATTCAGCAATAAAGATCTAAAAATAATTACATATGTGAGAAATATTGAGCACTTCCATTGCTTTATTGTTTCTAGAATTGATCACAATCTGGGGAAAGGATTGGGGGGGGGGAATACAAAAATAATTACAGAGTAAGAAATATTTAAACTCTTTCAACTCTACTTCTAGAATCTAATGTAATAATTTTAAAATTAATAATATTATTTATGTTGCAGATGGATAAAAATTAGGAAAGAAAAGACTCCTGCAGAACATTTCATTGCTGATCACTAATTGTAGATAAATAAAGGGGGGGGGGGCAAAAATAATTACATCAGCAAGAAATACTTAACAATTCTATTTCTTTAAATGTTCTAGAATCTCATAAAGCAAGTTTGAAATGAATATTGACATTTATGCTATGGATGGAAAAAGATTGGGAATCGGGAGTTTTCGTAGAACATTTGGGTTTCTTTTTAAAACGAACGATATCCGCGATTTTTAAAAAAACGGAAGATTTTATCATCTGTCCGGAAGACCGGAAGATACGTTAAAAAACCGGAAGTCTTCCGGGAAAACCGGAAAAGTTGGCAAGTATGCAAAGATATGCATTTGTACACGGACATTGACTCAAGGTGAATCAGTATTTAATCTAAAAAGAAAATTTTGGGAGTGAGAAAAATTAGCCTTTGGAGGTGCACTTTTAGAGGGGTTTTTGATTACTGATGTTTATTGAACTATGACAGATAATTACTTAAAATGATTTTACTGAAAATGTTATTCAATCATTCCCATGTGAATTTTACTTTCTTTAAGTTTTCTAAACGTCAATTTGTTTTGTTTTTTTAGGGGGGGGGGGGGGGGGGCTTTAGTCTCCTAACCTCTCCGCTTTGGATCCACCACTGATTTAGTGGGCATTAAAATAGCTTTTTTTCCTTAAGAGCCAGTAATGAAGCTTCCATAGGACAGAAATAGGTTTGAAGATGACTTTGGTGAGTGTTTATCATCTTTGGCAAATTTAGAGAGAAAATATTAATTATCAACATTATCCTTATTATCGATAAATATTGATTATCTAAGCCCTAAATCGAATATTTCTTGAAATTACAGGAAAATTCTAGAAATATATGAGAATATATAAAGGGATCACATTTTAGCTGTTGAGTTCAGTTAAAGCGAAGTCATTGAAGAGTTAGCAGCTCCCTGACTGAGCCCCTGTTAACCTTTTCCATACGAGTGGGATTCCTGCAATCCCAAGCAAAAATTTGTTTAAGAATACATGGTTAGTATTACTGTCATTCCAAACATTTCTTCCCCTAAAGCATGGGGTACTACACCCCATCCTTTAGGGTAAGAAATGTTTGGGACAATTATAATAACCCCATATTCTTAAACCCATTTTTGCTTGGGACTGGAAAAATCTTGCCCATAAGGAAATGGTTAATGAATGCAGCTTATGTTGTGTGTGTTATTGCTGATACAGTGTATGCTGTGATTTTCATGTTGTCAGCTATTATTTAAGATATGTTTTCTGGTGTAACTGAAGTTAATACTTGGTTGAGAGACTTTTAATCTTCTGTAAATAAATTTGAAGTCTCTGCAACACCTGTCATTCATTCACAAACAATTCCTGAATTCCGAGTACGCAACAATTCTGGTGTCAGGACTGGGATTGTCTGCTGAACAGTCATAACAAGAGAAATGGAGGAACAAATGAAGAAACTTTTAGAAGGTTTGATTGCCCAGATAAATGAAATAAAAGCAGGACATGAAAAAATGAAAACCGTATTGATCAAAGGAATGAAAGAAATGAAATCAGTTCAAGAAAAGATAGAAACTAGGTTGACTGAAGAAATGAAAACCGGACAGAAAAGTTTAAGTGAAGAAATTAAAATTCCTCTAATAAACAGTTGTATTTAACCATCATGAAATGAAGAAAGAACTTTCATCAGTGAAGGGTGACTTTGTATCTGTAAAAGTGATGATTGAAGAAGAGCTTTCAACTATGGGAAATAGAATTGAAGAGGTAAAATGTAAAGTTAAAAAAGTTATGAAGATAGTGTTATAAAAATAAAAGAGAGTTTTGAAAAGAAAGTAAAAGAAAATTTTTATCAAGAGCTGAAAGAAAGATTTTCTGAAATAGAAAATAAATTTAAGAAAATAGAGTAACAATTTGAGACATAAATGGAAAAAGTGTGCAACAGGAAATTGATAGGGAAATTTAAGGAAGTCTGAAGAAAGATTAGGAAATTAATTGCAAAAGAAGATTCAGAGACTGGAAGAAAAGTTAGCATTAATGCTTCAGGAAAATGAAAGAAAATATTAAAGAGTACAGAATCGAGAATCAATAAAAAAATTCTACCTATGATGGCAGATCATCTTGGCAAATATATGACACACTTTTCCATTGTAGCTGTAGCTAATGGATAGGACACTACTGCCAAGACAGTTTACTTAACTGTATGATTATGAAGCGATGCAGATGACATCTTGCAAATCTTTTCGAAGGAACAGCAGTATGACTCTGAAGCTTTGACTACACTACAGCTGCATTTCGGAGAGAAATGCTTGAAAGAAAATAGTCATCTTTTGTTAAAGTCCCATTATCAGAAAGCAGGTGAAAACTTACAAAAACTAGCATCAGTTATTCAGAGACTATCATAGTCAGCTTTCTCAGATTGCCATGCTGAAACTTGTTATGATTTGGCTCTTCAATATTTTATTGATGCTGAGCAAGACTCTAAATGCCATTAGACTCGCAAATATTAAGGATGATGAATAACTTTGGTGTGTGCCCTGACGATTAAGGCAACCCAACAAGCCTCCCAAAAAGTCCATCAGAGGATCAGAGTATTTTTAGATGATTCTCAAGTTGATTTTAAAGGAAAAAAAGAGAAATCTGGTAGGCCTCACAACGAGATTATGTAGTCTTGAGAATAGCAAAGAAGCTAAGGATCTGAGGATTAAGTGCTGAGGATGTGGAAGAGACTGGATGTCAAGAGAAACTGTCAAATATGACAACCTAATGGAAATGCAGATGCCTTGTCATGGAAGCCCTGCACTGAAAAATCCAATTGTATACCAAGCAATATTTTTAATGCCATTGAAACAGGATGTGTGGTGTAATAAGGAAGTTAGACAAGCCCAGTTAGAAGATCCCAACATATAAACAATAGAGTAATTCAAGGAGAAATCCAGCAACAGACATAACTGGCAGGACATTTCTACACTGAACCCTATCACGAAATGTTATTGGGTCCTCTGGGATTCATTTCATATCAGAAACAGAAAATGGGAGTCTGAAAATGGACAGAATTTCAAGTCGCCAATCTTGCTACCAAGATCAAAGATTCCAGATGTTCTACAGCAGCTGCATAAAAGCCCTACTGGAGGCCATTTTGGAGTAATGAAGACTCTCCAGAAAGTTCGAGAACACTTCTATTGTAGCAAGACAAGGGACGACACTGAGAAGTGGTGCAAATCTTGTAATGAATGTGCAGCTCAAAAAGGCTCAAGAAATGAAGCTGAAGAAGACAGCTTCAGTATAATATGTAAGCACCGTTTGAACGGATTGCACTCAACATCTTGGGTCCTGTGCCATGGACCTCTAGAGGCAATAAGTACATTCTTGTCTTAATGGACTACTTTACTAAGTGGCCTGAGACATATCTCATTCTCGATCAAGAGGCATACACAGTTGCAGATATACTAGGGAAGGAAAGGGTGTCAAGGTACAGCACACCCCTACAGCTTCATACTGATCAATGTACAAACCTCTTAACAGTATTTAAAAATCTGCATTAGTTACACAGCATGCACAAAACATAGACAATGCCCCTACATCCCTAGTCAGGCAGCATAGTTGAGAGGTTTAACTACACCCTCCTCAAAAACCTCTCTTGTACCAAGGAACCAGCAAGACTGGGATTTGAAGCTGTCTTTGTTCTTGCAGGTGTATGAAAGTGCTGTCCATGAAACCACTGGCTATATTCCAGAGAGATGCTTTTCGGACATTATCGGGGATTCCCTGTTCATTCTTCTGTTTCCAGAACAATTGACTGTCGCCACACAAAGTAATGCGCACCTCTTTTGATTGCGTCATTCCTTCGTTTTAAAATGTGAAGTATGCGACAGATGTGTTTTAGTATCAGAACAGAAAAGGACCTTGAAGAGTAATGGGGTCACTAGAAAAGCGGTTTGTTTGCAGACGCCCCGGTCCTAGAAAATAACTTTTAAAACTCTCAGAACTTATAACTTTAATGTTAAGAATTAGTTTAATATCTACTTGTAAATAATATTTTGTTTGTGTATTCGTTTCATGTATGCTAGCCAAGGATTAAAGTGTGTATTCTTGGCAAGCAGTGCTCTTCGTTCATCGACTCTTTATTAATGGATATATTTTATTCATAGCTGGCCATCTTCCACACCCGGACCCATTGCGCTAGAAGCTTTCAGGTGAGATCCATCCAAAATTTATTAGTTAAGAAGTTTATATAGTAAAGAAGTATATTTTAGACAAATATGTGACTAGATTAAGATTGAGAAATGTTTATCAGATAAAATAAGAATGTTGTAACAGGTCTGTAAGACATAGAATTAAGATTGAAATCAGAAGTAAGAATTCGTTGCAGCAATAAACTTTGGCATCCCAGCCGTGGGATGTGGTTCAGCTAATTAAATATCCATTATAGATTATTGAAAAGATATTAAGTATAAAATTAAATTTTGTATCTATCATGACTAATAATTTAGTGATTGCTAAAAAAGGGAGAGCTGTCATAAAAGACAGTATTAACAAATTCATTAATAAATTAGAAACATTATGTGATGACATAAATCCAGATGCTGTGGATTTAGAAGAAACACTTGAATTATTAATTGAAACGACTACAGATTTAAAAAGTAAAGATTCAGAGATAAAAACTTTAACTCAAGAAGTTCAATTAGAAGCCGAATTAGAAACAACAAATGAATATCGCGAGAAAATACTTACTTGGCGATTTCGAGCCAATAGAAAATTAAAAGAACTAAAGAAAAGTGAAACAAGCGTTTCAATAGAAACCGAAACAAGACCTATT
Source organism: Salticus scenicus (assembly GCA_963930645.1). Classification (NCBI taxonomy): domain Eukaryota; kingdom Metazoa; phylum Arthropoda; class Arachnida; order Araneae; family Salticidae; genus Salticus; species Salticus scenicus. The sequence goes on from OZ005657.1 coordinate 163,586,332, forward strand.
TTAAAAGAAGCAATGCACATCAAATTACCAAAGCTGGATCCTGTTAAATTTACAGGGAACGCAGCTGAATGGCTGACTTTTTGGTCGTCATTCGAAACGGCTATTCATAATAATGAAAGTTTAGATCCTGTAGATAAATTCAATTATTGGAAATCATTTTTAGCACCTGATCCCTTAAAATGTATTGAAGGATTCTCTGTTACCACGAGTAATTATATAAAGGTAATAGATATTTTAAAACAAAGATATGGAAAAGAAGAACTCTTAGTGAATGTACATTTGAATAAATTATTAAATATCGCCCCACTAAAACTTTCAAGTGACATTAAATCGCTCAGGAAAATTTACGATGACATACAGATTAACATTAGGAGTTTAGAGTCATTAGATGTTTCTTTAGATAGCTACGGCAGTTTATTGTCACAAATATTACAAAAAATTTTACCTAATGATTTAGCATTACAATTTAATATGGAATTTCATGGTGTTAATTACGGTGTAAAAGATATATTATCTTTCTTAAATAAACAACTCATATCATGAGAATGCTAATAAATACCAGACAAGATTATTGCAGCGCCAGCCATTTCTCCCCCCGAGCTCAAAGGTTAGATTAATCAAAATCGTAGAGATGTTTTTCCCCCCTGCGTTGATAAATTTGATACTCAGAACTGGAAATTGCCTACTGCTTGTGATTTATTAAATGAGAATAAAAGTGATAGGTGTAGTTTTTGCTCTGAATCGCATTTAAGTAATAAATGTGTCAAAACTCGTAATTTACCATTTGTTGAAAAAGTTAATCTATTGCGTAAGAAAGGCCTTTGTTATTTATGTCTTCAGCCTTCGCATCTAGCTAGACACTGTGTATCAAAAACTTCTATGCAAGTTATGTAATCATAGGCATTCAGAAATAATGTGCAAAGATTTGAAACAGGAAATAAGTAATTACGAAAGAAATGATCAATCTAAATTGGCATTATCGAATCATAATTTACAAGCAAATGTTTATTTGCAGACATTAATAGTAGCAATTTCTAACAGGGATGATAGCAAATCATCATATATTCGGCTAGTTATTGACTCCGGATCTCATAATAGTTACATCAGTAAGTTTGCAGCTGATAAGTTAAAATTAAAAAGAAGGAATAAAGAAACAATCAGACATGGTCTTTTTGGGTGCATGGAAATGTCAGCTAAGCATAATCATTATGAATTTACGATCGGGAGCATGGGTGAAAGTAAAAAATTTTCGCTGGACTGAAGTATATATATATTTTTTGTAATATTGGGTAAAATATAATAAACTCATACATAATGTATGTAGATATTCAAAACATATATTTCCAAAGGTTACATTAATAAGTATAAGTATGAAAACTTAGCAAAATTATTTATTAATATAATTGAATTAACATTAATAGGGGCTGATTCAGAAAAAATATTGGGGTCTTTATTTGCCCCTAACAAAGATTAATTCCATAAAATTAGCCTATCTGTATTATAGCACATAAAAAAAGACTGAATTCAGTCAATAGACTGAAAACTTTCACCAATGATCGGGAGTTTAGATAATAAGTTTAAGTGTAAAATACAAGCACTAGATCAAGAAAAAATATGTACAGGCATAAATTAATGTCGCAATGATAAATTAGTAAAACTCTTAGAAAAGGAAGGTGTATATTTATCAGATGTCCCTAGAAAAAAGAAATCTTGTTTATACCACAAAAATCCAGACGAAGTACATATACTTTTGGGAGCTGATATGTCGACTAAACTATTCACAGATGACAAAATATTTTCCAAAATTGGGATGGACCATTTTTGGCAAGACAGAGGGTCACAAGCGTGAGCAGGACAATTCTTTAGCGGGTCTATCATTGTCATTACATGTGTCAAATGCCAGTTTATCATATTTATGGCGCCTTGACACTCTAGGAATTACTAATGAAGATAATAAATCAAAACAGGATTTAAAACAAGAAACCAAAAATCATTTTCTAGAAACCGTTCAACGAGATAAAAGCGGTCGATATGAAATCAATTTACCATGGACAGTTGACCAGTTGATTTTATCAGATAATTACTCGTTGGCAGAAAAGTGTCTGTACAAGACAGAAAATAAATTAATCAAACCTAAAGGAATAAGGTTAGGAAAAAGAATAGGAAAAAGGAATATGAGGAAATTTTTGATTTCTGGGAAAACAATCAGATTATAGAAGAGGTATTAGATCAGAAAAGGTACAAGGTACATTATTTAGCACACAGACCTGTGGTTAAAGGATCTAGTGAAACCACTAATATTCGTCCAGTATTTAATGCCTCAGCACACACTAGAAACAGTCCCTCCCTTAATGATTGCTTAACAAAAGGACTAAATCTTGTAGAAATTATACCTAGCATTTTAAATAAATTTCATAAATACAAGATAGGAATTTCATCCGATATAGAGAAAGCCTTTTTGCAAATTAAAATAACAGAGAAAGATCGCGACTTTGAGATTTTTTTGGTTTAATAGCAAAAATAAATTAAAAATTTATATAGACATTTTCGTGTGGTTTTCAGCCTAACTTCAAGATCTTTTTTGCTTATGGCAACATTAAATCACCTTTTAGATAATGTTCCCGAACAGTGGCAAGAGACAGCTAGGCTCTTACGAGATTCTTTCTATTTAGATAATTCCCTCATCAGCCTGAATTCAATTCAAGAAACAGAAAATTTTATATCAGAATCTCAAGGAATTTTGGCTTTGGTACATTTCAATTTGAGATGTTGGCGATCGAATTGGCCCCAGGCTATAATCGACAAAACTGAAGATGAACCGAGGTTTGCTCCTGTGTTAGGAATACTCTGGGATTTGGAAAATGACAATTTAGTTTGTAAAATTGAAGAACCCCCGAAGATAAGTGAACCCTTACAAAAAGAAAACTTTTATCAATTACCCAAAGAATTTTTGATCCTGTGGGATTCACAGCACCTGTCAGTTTAGTTCCCAGACTAATCCTTCAAGAAATGTGGATTCAGAAGGTGAAGTGAGACGAAGAGCTTTCTGAAACTTTAAAACAACAGTCTTCTAATTGGATGAAAGGAATAAATTTGTTATCCCAAATTCAAATACTTCGTTGGCTTAACATTTGCCCAGAGAAAGAAAAGAAAACATCGTTACATGTTTTTTCTGATGCAAGCAAGCGAGCATATGCCACTTGCATATTCATAAGAGTAGAGACCTCAGAAGGCATCAAGATCCAGTTAATCAATGCTAAAAGCCGAGTTGCACCTATTAAGGAATTGACCATACCCCGCCTTAAACTGTTATCTTGTCTTATTGGTGCTAGGTTGGCCAAAAATGTGCAAAACGATTTAGATTTACATGTAAATACCATATTTTGGTCGGATTCAACCACAGCTTTAGGTTGGATAAGAAGAAAACAAGAATGGGGTACCTTTGTACATAACAGAGTATTAGAAATCCGAAATCTGACCAAAGTTTGCAATTGGAGACATGTACCTGGAGATTTGAATCCCGCAGACCTCCCATCTAGAGGATGTTCTTTTGAACAACTACAGAAATCGAGAAGGTGGGAGGGTCCTAGTTGGCTTTATTTACCTGAAAATGAATCAAACAGAAGAAGACCCAAACGAAGAACTCAAACAGCGAAAAAAGAAAGACAATCTTAAATCTTTTAGATAAAAAAGAAGATAATTTCAATCGATTTTATCAATATTTTTCTTCTTACAAGAAAACTGTTAGAACCATTGCCTGGATAAACAGATTTTGTCATAATTCGAGGACTACTGAGAAAATATCCGAATTGGATATTTCAGTTGAAGAGTTTTCAAAAGCAGAAAATGTACTTCTCCGATTAGTACAACAAGAATCTTTTTCAGTGAGAACAGATCCAAAATTGAGAAATTTAAGGCCTGTCGAAGATAAAGCTGGTATCTTAAGAGTAAGAACCAATATAATGCAAAGAAACGACAGTGAAAACTTCAGATATCCTGAAATTTTACCTTACAAGCATCCTGTCGTCCAAAGATTGATATTCGAGAAGCATTTAGAAAATCAGCATGCTGGAGTCAGCACTCCAATGGCACTACTAAGAGAAAATTTTTGGATACTGAAGTCTAGAAAACGCATTAGAAATACAATAAGAAAATGTGTGATTTGCAGAAAACTTCAGACTTCCAAAATAGATGTTGAACCTGGAGTACTATCCAAGGACAGAATACGAGAAGCAGTCATCTTTGAAGTGGTAGGCATGGATCTAGCTAGTCCTCTTCATCTTTCTAATGGATCAAAAGCGTGGATAGCTTTATTTACTTGCGCTGTCCACCGAGCCATACATCTTAAAGGCATTACGTTTCTGTCTACAGAAAGTTTTCTCCAGTCTCTGAGAAGGTTCATAGCAAGGAGAGGCAGACCCTACATCATCTATTCAGGCAATGAGAAGAACTTCCTTGGAACCAGCAATGCTCTCTCGAGTGTAGATTGGGAAACCATCTGCAAGGTAGCCTTCACCCAGAAGATCAGATGGAAATTCAACCCTCCTGCAGCACCGTGGTGGGGAGGTTGGTGGGAGAGGCTTGTTGGAATGGTTAAAGGAGTCCTGAAAAGAAACTTAGGTCATGCATCCTTGAATTACGAAGAACTTTACACCATACTGTGTGACTGTGAACAAGTGATTAATTCACGGCCTATAACCTATGTTTCCGAAGATAACAGAGATCCATTACCTTTAACCCCAATGATGTTCCTAAGAGAATTACCAACACCAGGAGTACCTGACCTAGATGCTTTAGATTCTAAAGATCTTAACCAAAGAGCCAGATGTAGGCAAATAATTAGAGAAAACTTAAGAAACAGATTCAGAGCTGAATATTTAGGGCAATTACGTCAACATGCATCCAAGACCAAAAGATTCAAACAATTGAAAGTCGGCGATGTTGTCCTACTAGAAGATTTCAATAAGAAACGTGTTCATTGGACTTTGGCAAAAGTGATTGAATTTTACCCAGGCAAGGATAATGTGATACACATAGCTAAGGTGAAGACCAAAAATGCACTTTTTCTGCATCCATTGCAGAGATTGTTTCCTTCAGAAATTGACAATACCGAACTTCAGAATCACCCCTCTTCACATAAATCTCTCCAAGAAAATTTAAGTCCTTCAACTTCCGAAAACAAGAACCTCTCACAGAAACCGATACTCAACCCCAGAGAAAAGGAACCTGTAAAAGACCCTCCAGAACCAGTAACAAGAAGTCCACAACAGATGATCCCACTTCCAGTTCCCCGGTGGTTACCCGAACTGGCCGTGTGATGAAACCCCCTCAACAACTCCAACTTGGACTGTTGAGTTCCTCCGATTAGTTGCAACTCACGGTGGGAGGATATTGTGGATTCCCTGTTCATTCTTCTGTTTCCAGAACAATTGACTGTCGCCAGACAAAGTGACGTGCACCTCTTTTGATTGCGTCATTCATTCGTTTTAAAATGTGAAGTATGCGACAGATGTGTTTTAGAATCAGAACAGAAAAGGACCTTAAAGAGTAATGGGGCCACTAGAAAAGCAGTTTGTTTGCAGACGCCCCGGTCCTAGAAAATAACTTTTAAAACTCTCAGAACTTATAACTTTAATGTTAAGAATTAGTTTAATATCTACTTGTAAATAATATTTTGTTTGTGTATTCGTTTCATGTATGCTAGCCAAGGATTAAAGTTTGTATTCTCGGCAAGCATTCAGGTGAGATCCATCCAAAATTTATTAGTTATGAAGTTTATATAGTAAAGAAGCATATTTTAGAAGAATATGTGACTAGATTAAGATTGAGAAATGTTTATCAAATAATTTAAGAATGCTGTAACAGGTCTGTAAGATATAGAATTAAGATTGAAATCAGAAGTAAGAATTCGTTGCAGCAATAGACATGAACTTCATCTTCCATGTGATCTCCTGTTTGCTTGTCCACCAAGTGATCTTTAGTTGCCAGAGGAGGAGTTCATCCACGATCTCCAGGTCCAAATTGAAGACAGGTACAAGTTCACTTGGGAGTTGATTCACATCATTACAGAGAGAATAAAGACAAGGTCTACATATCACAAACTCAAGGAAGGAGGACAAAGTTTAGTTGTGGAACCCAGTTTGATATAAAGGACTCTCTCCAAAGCTACAGTCTGATTCGGATGGTCCCTATACAATCCTAAAAAGACTGAATGATGTTGGCATTCAGATTACTAAAACACCTTTATCAAAACAGAAGATGGAGCATTACAACAGGCTAACCACATATCATGGTCACATTTCTAAATTTGTGTATATGTTATGTAAATATCTGTACAAATGTACTTATTTATAAACAATGTACTTTAATTTTTGATAGAATGGAGTAGAAGGCTGATTTTTACCAACTATGTGAAAAATACCAGAGCCGGGAATCGAACCCCGGGCCATCCGCTTAACGCACGGAAGCTCTAACCACTGAGCTACCCTGGCTGATAACCAGCCCGGCACTTCTCACATAATTTACGTTGGCAAGGTCACCAAGTCTGCATTACAGCAGCTATATGAAGTGACAAATTTGAACATGGCACAAGTCCAATAGGCCTGAAATTTTATTCATCAACCTGGAAATTCATTTCTGACAGAATGAAGTGGAAGGCTGATTTTTACCAAATATGTGAAAAATACCAGAGCCGGCTTAACATGCTTAACATGTTGTATAATTTTCTTCAAGTAAACTTTCTGCGCTAGCTAGAGCCGACATGCCTGAATGATGTAAATTATCTTCAAGAGAATTTCAGAAATAAGTACTTGTACCATACCGGAGATCTTAAATGTTTCTTAAATGAATATCACCTGAGTGACGTAAATGTTCTTCAAGAGAGTTTCAGCTATAGTTACAAAAAACATGCCTGAGTATTTCAAATCTTGAAGCGATTCTCAACAAGAGTTACCAGTGCCATGCCTAAATGTCGAAAATTTTTCTTCAAGCGAATTTCAAAGTTTCTATTCTGGCATGTACGATACTGCAACCGACCTAGTGCATAATTAAGAGATTTTTACCGATCATCTCCTTATCAATTCGTAAAAGCTGTGCAGTTTTAATTTTCTTGTGAAAGGAGGTTTCTTCTTAGTCTCATAGAAATATTGTGCTGTAATTTTAATTAACTTTTGAGCATTTACAAATAGACTCAAACTCGCCAGGACATTTGGCTCAAAAATTCTATAAATCTAAAATGTGAAAAAATAGTGTATCAATCAATTATTCAAGAATCAAGTTCAAGTTGTGTATGCATATATTATGCGTTAGTATTTCAACAATGTGAGTAAGTGTTAATCTGGCTTCGATGGTACCATCTAACCTGATAACAATATTGGATTACATCAATAATTAATAAAGATATGAATTCTTCAAAATGGTGAGTCAATTATTCCTTTTATCTTATTCTTTTTTTTTTTTAAATTTTCTCTTAAGATAATCTTTCAGGAATGATTCCAGCTCACAGCGTTCTCTTACAGTACTCCACTATACTAAAATTGAACACTTAAATTTTTTTCTTTACATTTTTAATAGATCTGAAAGGAATTTGGTCTTAAATTCAGACTTGTATTTCTAGATTTAACGTTTTTGCATTTTATCTTTTCTGACAAAATTTGAACCTGTCATTAATTTTTTTTTTTTTAAACTTTAAGACCCCTTTCTTTTTTTTTTTAATTCTTAAGTTTAACAAAATCCAGGCAAATCCTGGACTAGTACATTGGACAGGTTTATTAAAATTATTAGGATATGTTAAATATATGGAAAACTTAAAATTAAATTTAAAATGTAACAATATTGAACTCGTTACTTTTTCTGATGCCAACTTTGCCTCTAACAGAAATGACTTCATGTCTCTTGGTGGACAGATAGTTTTGTTAGGCCAAAGCCCAATTTCCTGGAGAACCTTTAAAGAGCATGGAGTATCTTTATCTATAATGGAGAGCGAGTTTATAGCAATGATAGAATGTGTTAAAGAGCTGATGTGATTCAGTAATGTTATTGATGATTGTTTTGAATCTAATATAATTTTTAAAAAAGCACCTTTACCTATTCTTTATGCTGATAATCAATCAGCAATTTACTTTTCCAAAGCCCCAATTGAGAACAGTCGCAGCAAACATATAAATTGTTTTGTTTTATAAGGGAGGTCTTTTGAGGGAAAATTTAGCTTTAAGCATACTCCTTCTAAATGGAATTTAGTAGATCCATTCATTAAAGGCTTAACTAAAAATGATCTACATACATTTAGTTCACAAATTTTTGTTCAGGATGATCTATCAGATTAAATTAGGGCATTAAACTTTCAGAATCTAAATCTTTTGAAATAATGTTTAAAAGTACATTTTTTTTTGGGAACTGGGAATATAAATTAATCATACTGTGTAAATGTATGTTAGGTAATGTTAGTGTTGTATCTGTATTATGGTATTTATATCAAATTTGCATTATGATATTTGTATTGTAGTATTAATATTATAGCAATTGCATTGTAGTATTTGTAATTTGTTAATTCATGCACATTTTTCATCGGTATAAGTGATACTAGGCCTTGTGTAAGTGTGTAATCATCTGTCACTGATTAAATTCATGTTCATTCAAATGTTACGATAAATTTTGAATGTGTATAATGCATAATATTCCCAGTATGAAATTAATGTGTATTTCTAATTTTATTTATAGCATTGCAATTATATTGTGTATTAGAGTATCAATGAATTGAATTGCATAATGAACCTTTAAAATATATTTAAATGTTATAATTTTGGTATTTGTAAATATTGGAATTTGGATTATGGTTTCGAAATTTAGTATTACATATTTATATATTTAATGGATTAAAGGTATTTTAAAAAAAAGGGGGGAAAATATTTAAATTTATAATTGTTTAACATAGTTTCACAGTAGTAGTTGAAATGTCATTCTTTTCAACTCCTTTACTTTTAGTGTTCAACTTTGGAGTTTAATCTAGTTAAGCTTTATACTTAAAGTATTTAAAGTTTATCTCTAGTAATTAAATAGGTAATATTTATAAATCAAATATTATATCATTTTCTGCTTTACTTTAAAATGTACTTACCTTTTCTAATGCTGTTTTCGTTTTGTTTTGTAACTCGGCATGTTCTGTGAATGAATCAAACGATTCATACATGTTTACGAAGACGTGTCATTATTTTTGCAACGGCCACAGTTAGCGACTCCAGTTAAAGTTATTGTGACATGAAGCCTTGCGACATGAAGTCTAAGCATGCTGATTCGCTGCTTTTGAACAGAAAATATACAAATTTTCATAACAAACAGTGTAATAAATAGCAAAAAAAAAAATGAGTGTTTGATGCTGGCTGGCAGACTGATTTTGAAGTGGCTTTAATGTTACTTTTTACAGACACAGGTCTTCTTGCAGTTTTTATTTTACGTTCTGCATTTTTATTTAAGTTCTTTAATTTCAACATTAAGATACAGTTTATATTAATATATATATTTTTTTTTAGTGAAACACTATATATTTAGATTAATGTGTGTTCAAGATTAAATAAAGTAATGGGAATATAATTAAAGTAATGGGAATACATCAATAACAGTTACCCATTTTGTATTATACTCAACAAGAAATATGCTGCTATGTGGATTAATGTTAGTTCTATGTCTTCATGGACGTGTACTTGTGACACAACAAAAATGATACTCTTTTTATTGAATCTTGAATGAACAGGCTTAGTCCTTCCTCTTAATCTGTTTAAACACCTACTTACCAGAATGGTTGTCTCCAACACTGTTTGTGATATGTGAGTAATTTATGATATTTTTAATGAACTGCTGCTGTGTTCTTCCATCCTAAATATGTTTGAATGGCTATATGAATCATTTTTTAAAAGATAAATTTTGTACTTTGTGCAATATAATATATAAGTATTCTTCATAATGATATTTGCGTTTATATATATATATATATATATTTTTTTTTTTTCAACTCTACCTTATTTTTGTTTGTATATATTTAAGCCACTAAATAAAACTGAAAATGATTCTAAATTTTTGCCTTTAATGTACCACTCACACACATTTTTAGGACCAGGTATTTTTCATTTTCCACTGTGTTATCTAGTTTAGATAACAGACAAATTTAATTGTGTTGAATTATACAACATATCATATTTGGTTATGGGCTTCAGAAAACCGGTCCACACAATGCGTGAGCGATCTTTAATTTTTGGCACAGTTTTAAAGCAGCTCTAATTTTTTAAGATACTAAATTTTTTGGGAGGCTATTTATGTTGAACATGGCCTTGACATTGAATCTTGCAATTGATAAACTCACTTATAATAATTATCCAAGCTGGACTCGTGATATTAAATTTTTACTTAAAAGAAAAGAATGCTTGGGAAACAGTTATGGGTACTGAGAAACATCCTGATGATGAAGCTGTAAAATTAAAGGAAATTTTTGAAAATCGGTCACGTTTGGCGTTGACCATAATTTATTTAAATCTAAATTCTGACCTTAAAAGCTTAATAGAAAACTGCGATAGTCCAAGTGAAGTTTGGCAAGTTTTGAAAACTAATTTGGTTCCTAACAATCGGGTTGAACATTTTTCATTGTTTCATAGATTTTTGGACTGTTTTATTAAAGAAAATGAATCTATTTGCACTTACTCAGCGAAGATCTCAGAGATTATAGAACAACTCTGGAATATAGGTAAGTCGGTAGCAGACATTTATGCCTGCTATCAAATTCTCCACTGCTTACCAGATAAATTTCAACCAGTCATACAATTTCTATTAAGAATGGATCATAAAAATTCTTCTTTTAAGGAGATTGACATCCACAAGTTAATTTCACTAACTCAGTTTTTTCTAAAAATTTCTTTGTCTCAAAATCTTTGATTTGGATGGTAGAAAAAGCTGGGTTTTCGATTCAGCTGCCTCCCATCATTTCTGTAAAGTGAAAGAATTTTTTGGGGATTTTCAAACAGTTGACAATGAAAACATGTCTGTTGCTGTGGACAAGGCCAGTTTCCCGTTCAAAGGTCAAACTATTTTTTAACAATGTCGTTTATCAGTTTAATAATGTTTTGTATTCTAGTAAATTAAGAAAGAATCTGATGTCGGAACCATGTATAGATAGTATTGGGGGTAGTTACATCGGAAAGGGGGGGGGGAATTTTTAGTGTTTCATCCTGATGTTAATTTTGTTTTTAATGAAAATTTTAAAGGAGGAAAAATTATGTTTTTCCTAGAATTTTAAAGAAGCCTGAATTTGAAATTAATGGGAGGCTAAAAAAATAATAATTCAAATGTTTCTGATAATTTGTCAGGTCATATGCTTATTGCTCATATAGTTGATCTCAATTCTTGGCACTCTCGTTTTGCCCATGTTGGTAAAGACCTCGTGGTACATACTAGTAAGCAAAATTGTGTTCATTGTTTACCAAGGTTAAAATAAACTAAAACTTTTTGCGAATCTTGCTGTCTTGGAAAACAGACATGCACCAGTTCAAGGTGGACAATCTAAAGAACCACTTGAAAGACTACATTTAGATGTTTGGGGACCAATCAGTATTTTGGGGTGACGCGGTGAAAGGTTCTTTTTAACTATAACAGATGAATTTTCCCAGAAAAATTGCTATTTATCTAATTGTAGAGAAAAGCCAAATATTTGATATTTTTTTATAATATGTAACTAGAGCTGAACTGTTCTTTAATAAAAAGCTTAAAGCCATTCACAATGACAACGGTACAAAATTCTGTAATGTTAACTTTCAAGATTTTTGTGAAAAAAAGGGTGTTAAACACAAATTAACAAATGTGTACACACCTGAGCAAATTGGAATAAGCGAAAGGGTTAATCAAACAATTTTAAATTGTGTTAGAGCCATTCTAATTGAAAGCCATATCACATATTAGATTAACTGAAGAAAATGCACATTTTGTTAACTAGTGGTATAATAATTGGCTGGACAATTTTAAAGAGCTATTTAAAAAAAAAAAAAAAAAAAAAAAAAAAAATGGGCAAAAATACTATTTATTTTGGTAATCAATCAAAGAAACTTGCAAAAAAGTTGCGAGTAAGCTAAAACGATATAACATCTACTGAAAAATAATTAAAAATTGAAATTTTTAGAAATATCTTAAGGTACTTCCTTACCTCTACAACTGGATGAGAATCTTTAACTGAATCTTCAACTGAGTGAGCATCAGCAGCTGCATCAGGGTCTCCAGCTGCAGCAGGGTCTTCAGCTGCAGCAGGGTCTTCACTTGCAAGAGAGCCTTCAATTGACAGGCATTGCTCCTAGAAACATGACAAAATGATGGTATACAGCAAAATGGTAAATTTTCTTGGACATGTTTAACTAATAAACATAGTATAATATGTTTGTTGCAAATTGATCACATTTTTAACATTCTGTTATGAATTTGTAAATAAGTAGTTATTTTTATGCAATTTCATCAAAAACAAACTAAGTCAGGTTATGAAATGTTAATATTTTGTATTTCTGATTTGAATTTTGAATTGGCACTAAAATAGCTCTAATTCCTTAAAAGAAAACTGCTAAAAAGCTTTCCCAGGGCTGCTTTTTAACTATAACAGATGAATTTTCCCAGAAAAATTGCTATTTATCTAATTGTAGAGAAAAGCCAAATATTTGATATTTTTTTATAACATGTAACTAGAGCTGAACTGTTCTTTAATAAAAAGCTTAAAGCCATTCACTATGACAACGGTACAAAATTCTGTAATATTAACTTTCAAGATTTTTGTGAAAAAAAGGGTGTTAAACACAAATTAACAAATGTGTACACACCTGAGCAAATTGGAATAAGCGAAAGGGTTAATCAAACAATTTTAAATTGTGTTAGAGCCATTCTAATTGAAAGCCATATCACATATTAGATTAACTGAAGAAAATGCACATTTTGTTAACTAGTGGTATAATAATTGGCTGGACAATTTTAAAGAGCTATTTAAAAAAAAAAAAAAAAAAATGGGCAAAAATACTATTTATTTTGGTAATCAATCAAAGAAACTTGCAAAAAAGTTGCGAGTAAGCTAAAACGATATAACATCTACTGAAAAATAATTAAAAATTGAAATTTTTAGAAATATCTTAAGGTACTTCCTTACCTCTACAACTGGATGAGAATCTTTAACTGAATCTTCAACTGAGTGAGCATCAGCAGCTGCATCAGGGTCTCCAGCTGCAGCAGGGTCTTCAGCTGCAGCAGGGTCTTCAGCTGCAGCAGGGTCTTCACTTGCAAGAGAGCCTTCAATTGACAGGCATTGCTCCTAGAAACATGACAAAATGATGGTATACAGCAAAATGGTAAATTTTCTTGGACATGTTTAACTAATAAACATAGTATAATATATGTTTGTTGCAAATTGATCACATTTTTAACATTCTGTTATGAATTTGTAAATAAGTAGTTATTTTTATGCAATTTCATCAAAAACAAACTAAGTCAGGTTATGAAATGTTAATATTTTGTATTTCTGATTTGAATTTTGAATTGGCATTAAAATAGCTCTAATTCCTTAAAAGAAAACTGCTAAAAAGCTTTCCCAGGGCTGCTTTTTAACTATAACAGATGAATTTTCCCAGAAAAATTGCTATTTATCTAATTGTAGAGAAAAGCCAAATATTTGATATTTTTTTATAACATGTAACTAGAGCTGAACTGTTCTTTAATAAAAAGCTTAAAGCCATTCACAATGACAACGGTACAAAATTCTGTAATATTAACTTTCAAGATTTTTGTGAAAAAAAGGGTGTTAAACACAAATTAACAAATGTGTACACACCTGAGCAAATTGGAATAAGCGAAAGGGTTAATCAAACAATTTTAAATTGTGTTAGAGCCATTCTAATTGAAAGCCATATCACATATTAGATTAACTGAAGAAAATGCACATTTTGTTAACTAGTGGTATAATAATTGGCTGGACAATTTTAAAGAGCTATTTAAAAAAAAAAAAAAAAAAAAAAAAAAATGGGCAAAAATACTATTTATTTTGGTAATCAATCAAAGAAACTTGCAAAAAAGTTGCGAGTAAGCTAAAACGATATAACATCTACTGAAAAATAATTAAAAATTGAAATTTTTAGAAATATCTTAAGGTACTTCCTTACCTCTACAACTGGATGAGAATCTTTAACTGAATCTTCAACTGAGTGAGCATCAGCAGCTGCATCAGGGTCTCCAGCTGCAGCAGGGTCTTCAGCTGCAGCAGGGTCTTCACTTGCAAGAGAGCCTTCAATTGACAGGCATTGCTCCTAGAAACATGACAAAATGATGGTATACAGCAAAATGGTAAATTTTCTTGGACATGTTTAACTAATAAACATAGTATAATATGTTTGTTGCAAATTGATCACATTTTTAACATTCTGTTATGAATTTGTAAATAAGTAGTTATTTTTATGCAATTTCATCAAAAACAAACTAAGTCAGGTTATGAAATGTTAATATTTTGTATTTCTGATTTGAATTTTGAATTGGCATTAAAATAGCTCTAATTCCTTAAAAGAAAACTGCTAAAAAGCTTTCCCAGGGCTGCTTTTTAACTATAACAGATGAATTTTCCCAGAAAAATTGCTATTTATCTAATTGTAGAGAAAAGCCAAATATTTGATATTTTTTTATAACATGTAACTAGAGCTGAACTGTTCTTTAATAAAAAGCTTAAAGCCATTCACAATGACAACGGTACAAAATTCTGTAATATTAACTTTCAAGATTTTTGTGAAAAAAAGGGTGTTAAACACAAATTAACAAATGTGTACACACCTGAGCAAATTGGAATAAGCGAAAGGGTTAATCAAACAATTTTAAATTGTGTTAGAGCCATTCTAATTGAAAGCCATATCACATATTAGATTAACTGAAGAAAATGCACATTTTGTTAACTAGTGGTATAATAATTGGCTGGACAATTTTAAAGAGCTATTTAAAAAAAAAAAAAAAAAAAAATGGGCAAAAATACTATTTATTTTGGTAATCAATCAAAGAAACTTGCAAAAAAGTTGCGAGTAAGCTAAAACGATATAACATCTACTGAAAAATAATTAAAAATTGAAATTTTTAGAAATATCTTAAGGTACTTCCTTACCTCTACAACTGGATGAGAATCTTTAACTGAATCTTCAACTGAGTGAGCATCAGCAGCTGCATCAGGGTCTCCAGCTGCAGCAGGGTCTTCAGCTGCAGCAGGGTCTTCAGCTGCAGCAGGGTCTTCACTTGCAAGAGAGCCTTCAATTGACAGGCATTGCTCCTAGAAACATGACAAAATGATGGTATACAGCAAAATGGTAAATTTTCTTGGACATGTTTAACTAATAAATATAGTATAATATATGTTTGTTGCAAATTGATCACATTTTTAACATTCTGCTATGAATTTGTAAATAAGTAGTTATTTTTATGCAATTTCATCAAAAACAAACTAAGTCAGGTTATGAAATGTTAATATTTTGTATTTCTGATTTGAATTTTGAATTGGCATTAAAATAGCTCTAATTCCTTAAAAGAAAACTACTAAAAAGCTTTCCCAGGGCTGCTGAAATGGCCCTTATAACAAATTTGGGCAGTTTGTCCCCTATTGGCGACTTCGGTGAGAAAATCCTCATTATCAATATATCGATTATTTAAGCTCAAAATTGAATCTTTCACTAAATGCCAGGAACATTCTACAAAAATATGAGGCATATATAAAGCAGAGGTGAAACTACCTAGCATGCAAAACCCCTGAAAACTGGTATTTGCATGCAGATAGGGAAGATTTAATAATGAAATATCATATGGCTACCTGTATTAAATGACATTTGGAGAGTTCTTAATAAGGCAAATTAAACATTCAAAATAAGAAATTTCTGTAAAAACAAAATAATTTACATGAAAATCAGAAACAGCAAAAATTTCAAAAACCCTGAAATCAGGGGTAGCCCCTGAAAAGTTTCACCCCTGATAAAGGAATCTGATTTCGGCTGTTCAGTTCAGTAGAAGCCAAGTCATTGCAGAGTTAGGAGCTCCCTGACTGAGCCCCTGTTAATGAATACAACTTATGCTTCATGTGTTATGCTTATGGTAGTTTTTGCTGTGATTTTTATGTTGTCAGCTATTACTTAGAATGTGTTTTCTAGTGTAACTGAAGTTGATATTTGGTTCACAGACTTGTAATCATCTGGAATGCTCTGTAAATAAATTTTAAGCCTCTACAAGACCTGTCATTCATTTACAGACAATTCACGAACCCCAAGTTTGCAACAATACAGATTTAATCAGACTGCCTTCTTAACAAATTATTCTGATTGTTGCAGTCTCTATAAATTTATTTTTTTCCTATTTCTGATTATAGGCTCAAATTATCCAGGGATGTTCAAGTGTTATGCTAAAATGTATATATATATATATATATATATATATTTGTTCTTTTTAATTTTGTCTTATGGCAAAAACTTTTTTTTCAGTTATACTTTCTTAAAAATATGAAATAATAAACATGTTTAAAAAAAATTAAGTATATATACCTTTTTTTTTTTTTGTATACAGTCAAATCTCGTTAATGTGAGTCTCAAGGGGAATAAAAAGTTTGTTCATATCATCAGTAATTCTGAAACTAAATCTTTATTTTGACGGGGAATGGGAAACAGTTCATGTTAAAAATAATTCACGATAACAAGGTTCGACTGTATAAATTTTCACAGTTGTAATTTTTTTAGATTCTTTTTCAAATCTTCCTGATATAATCTTGCAAAGTTCTATAAAAATGAACTGAACTGAGAAGTTTTGCTTTTTATTTTATTCCATTTGAAGCATTAATGCATACAATTGTGTGTGAAAGAAATTTAATTTGACATATATTTGTTTATGTGTTTTTGTTGCCTCAGTTGAAATATATGTTAAATTAAAAATATCTTCTTCAACCATAAGATTATAAATGCTAAGAAACAATAAAAATAGTTTTTTTTTTTTTTTTTTAAATATTTAAAAATCATTACGCCTTGTACAATTATATTATATTTTAATTACAGTAAAAATCGAGACAATATACACTAAAATATACAATTAAAATATTAAAATGCACACAACATAAATTTAAATGTTTTGAGCCTTATTTTAAGCTCTTCATCAGTAAAAAACATCAAAAGTAAATGCTGAGATGAACAATAGATTTCCTCTTTGAAAGCACAGCGTATTCGGCAGGGACTGCACAATGCCTCATTAAGAGGTGCTTAGCTTTTTAGCTTATATATTTCCTCTCCCACTCCCACCCCCCCAAAAAATATCCTTTATTCTAAAACAATAAATTTTCTTTTATTTAATTTCATGTCTTCATTTCTGAGCAATTTATTTTCGGGCTATTTAACTCTAAATTTAGAAGAAATAAGAGAAAGATTCTTTCCCCTTTCAAAAGCAAATGAATCTCCAATGGCAGCATCAGTGCTCTGGTCAAACTGTCACCCCCCTTCCTCCCCTAGAGCATTCTGATGGAGCATGTGCAAAGTGCTCAAGATCCAGCATCGGCATACTTCTTTTTTTAATTATTTGTTTGCTTAGTTAGACAGGGTTCATACTCATTTTTAGAAAAAGAATTCCCTCAGTTTTCCCTGAGTTAGTTAACAGAATCAATAATTTTTCCATATCGACAACTAGTGATGTTTATTTTAATCCAATCCCCCTACCCTTTCTAAAAAGAAAAAATAAATAAATAGTAGCAAACTAATTGCCTAGAATGTTTTGGATCTGAATAACTTATTTTAAATTAATTTTAAAGTCCTTTTCAGACAAAATAAAATATTAATCAGAATTGAAAATGTGTATATATATAACAAACTCTTGGAAACTTAATTACATAAAAATTTGCTCAAACCAAATGCTTCAAAAAATTTTATTAGCCAATGATTATTAAACAACATTGTGCTTTTTAAGGGTCACTATCTACACTTTCGACACAAAATGCAAACTGTGGAATTAAGTTTTTACCTGTCCAGTCCAGATAAAACAATGTTTTCTAACTCATAATAGTAATTACTTTTTAATTATAATTCAATCCATCTCACAAAAGAATGAAATAAAATTCCTAAACTAATAAAATAACTAAGCTAAAGCACATGCAAACTGCATCTGTAAGACTAAATAGCAAACAAAATATTTAAAGCTGCTGCCAGATTTTGATTATCGAATGAAAACAAATTAACCATGGAGAAAAATCAAGCTAAAGAATCTCTAAGAGAGAGGAAAGGTGTGTAATTTAACGACTGGATGTGGATTGTTCATGATGCAAAATGGGTGCCCAGTTTTTCATTGGATCAGCATGAAGTTAGTAGGCGTGTCTTATCGGATTTCCATAATGACATCACGGAAATGTGCGAGTACCAGCTTTTTCCAGGTTTTGGTGATTGTTTTGAAAGTTTCCCTGAGATTTTATGACCGATTTTTTCCCCCTGAGTTTTCCTTGATTTTCAGGTTCTCCCTGAGGCGTATGAACCCTGTTAAAAGAATCAATCAATTAGAAAAACAAGGAATCAATATTAAAAAAATGAAACTAGAAAAAATTAATTTTCCTGGTTGGAATATCGTGGTGGAAAAATATTTTGTACAGCTCGTCAAAAAGCTAATTTTAAAAATTCTTTTATTAAAGGTTGTAATCATAGGCAAAGCATCAGGGAAAGGGGTGCAAAAGGGGACATGCCCCCCCCCCCCCAATCCTCAAATCATTCTCGGGCTTGCCAACTTTTCAAAAACAGTTTGAGGAGTATTCAGAGAAATTTTGAGGAGCATTTCGGCTACTTTAAGGAGCAATTTTAAAAATTTTAAAAATGCATTAAAAAATAAATAAATAAATAAACTACTAACAAAAATAAATTAACAATAATCATATGAAATTAAGAAATATTTATTGATAATCAAATATATTTAGCAAAACAGTGAAGAGAGATAAGAATAGGAAATGATTTTGATTAAGTCTGAATATAAGCTTAAAACCCAAAAGCAATTTGTTTTCTGCATGATGGCATATTTTCCATACATAAATAAGGACAATATATGAAAGTAGATTATTCAGTTACATTAAAAAAAAAAAAGAAAGAAAGAAAGAAAGGAAAAAAAAAATTAAATTTCCAAGAATTTTCATGAATGTCAAAATAATTATTATACTATCACATAAAAATCTAAAAACGAAATCTCCGATATTCATATAAATGTGAAAATGATCTAACAGGGATAAAAGTTTTCCGACTTTCGGCGGAACTCTTCCACCAGAAATTTTTTTACAATAATCTGTATCCTATTTAATCAAAGGATATTAGAGTAAAAATACGCTCATCTTTTCTAAATAAAAATAGTGGTGCCAATAACGATAACCACTTTCATCCCTGATCTAATCTCTGAGTCAACTCCCTCTAATCTGCATAGCTTGGGACCAAATGTTTTGTAAACTTTAGAATTTTGTAGATTATTGGTCATAATTTGTTTATTTTTTTTTTTTCTTCCCAGATACAAATGAAGTTATAATAAACCATTAATGCTTTAAGTGAGTGATAAAATAAATCAAAATGCATAATTATTTCAAATAAATCTTAAATAAAACAGGGATGGAGCAGTTTGATCACCACTTTGGAGCACTTAAAATACCTTTTTGGAGCAGCTAAATATCCATTTTGGAGCATATTGGGGCAAAATAATTATGAATTTGGAGCATATCGAAGCAAAATTATTATGGATATGGAGCAAATTTATTTTGAATCTGGAGCACATTGACCAGAATACTCTGTGGGTGCTTGTTTATTTAAAAACTAAAAATCCTGCAAAAAAATTTTAGCTATTTTCCCACTTAGTTAATACATAAAAATGAACATCTCGACATCACATGCATAATAAATTACACTTTGAAAAATTTCAGCAGAAATGAGTGAGGGAAATTTCCTAAACTTGTACCACCCCACCATACATGTGAAAATAATTTCAATGCTATACTTCAAACTGATACAAAAATTTGATTTTTTTAAACAAAATCTTAAATTTTTTGAGTAATAATAAAGTCAAAATAATGGACAATTTTAAACATTTAGTGGCGCTGTGATCGCAAAATTTCATATTTTTCACCATATCTCACGAACCAATGAATGAAATTGAACCAAACTTGGTATATAGTTGGACCCTGACATGGAATGGTGCTGATTAGATTTTGGGATCAATCGCCCAGCAGATGGCGCTGTGATCGCATTTTATGTAAACTTTTAACATGGCAGTATAGGACAAAATTTCATATAAATGTACATAATGAGAGTTATTCTTAACCTGTGATTGTAAAATTAATATGAATTATTGATAATAGTAGTAGTTAATTAGGAAAAAAAAATTTGTGCATGTGGGGGCATCGCTTCCCCTAAATTTTCAAGATGGGTATCTTTCAAAAGGTCTCGCCAATATCTTTAAAACAAATGGTTGAACTATAAATATGTGATAATTTAAAACAAAGTTTTCGATTTTTTTTAGTTTTAACAATAGGAAAATATAGAAGAAAGTCTTGTGGTGGCCACAACATACTAGTTCTTTTTGTTTTGTCCCAAATTTCATAAGAATTGGAATGCTGACTATTTCAGAAGAATTCAGGCAGTCACTTATTTCATTTCCCAGTTCATCTGACAGTTCTACATTTTCTGTTTTTGAGATTTCACTAGTGCATACATAATTAATTTCTGTATCTTCATTGTCAATGTCAAATACTACTACAGAATTATTATTATTATTTTTTTGTAGGATCAACTTATTTGTCAGTTACATTTTCTGTCGTAGACTCATTTCTATAATGCAGAGATAAGAATAGGAAATGATTTTGATTAAGTCTGAATATAAGCTTAAGTTAATCAGGGAAAAAAATTTTGTGCATGTGGGGGCATCGTTTCCCCTAAATTTTCAAGATGGGTATCTTTCAAAAGGTCTCGCCAATATCTTTAAAACGAATGGTTGAACTATAAATATGTGATAATTTAAAACAAAGCTAAGGAAGGAATTGCATATAATCCTGTTACAATAAGTGTTGGATACATATAAACAATTTACGCACCAAATTTCGTAACCACTAATCCTGCAGATTTCCCAAAACAAATTTAGTGCTAAAAAGGAAGGGGAGGGGGGGGGTCTCAGTTTTGCTCCTTCGTAATGTCCCCCCACCCAAAACAAAATTTGACAATCACAAAAATTTAAAAAAAAAAAAAAAAAATAGTGTTTTTGTAAATATCCTAAAAAAGTCATACAGCTGTTTTAATACCTTTGTACCATTTTTAGAAGAGCTCTACTAAAAAAGCCGAAATTCCTGAAATTTTGCCCCAAAAAGCAATTTTCGCCCTCCTTCCTGTAAGAATCAAGAATTCCAAAATCGTACATAATGCTTTATTTATACTCAAGTCTAGTCTTCTCATGTGCATTTTCTTCCTCATGAAGCAATTTGGGGCCGAGTTATGCTTTTAAACTTTTTTTTTCTTCCTGCCCCCCAGAGGGAAAGGGGAGAAATTTCAATAAATCTCGTTACTTAAGGGGTCAGATACATATAAACTACCAAGCATCAAACTTTGTGACTGCAGCTATCATAAATTTCCTAGGACAAATTTAGCACCAAAAGGGGTGTCTCGAATTTGCCCTTTGTCCGATATAAAAAAAGTACACTTAAAACTGTTTTGTTCAATAAATCCTTGTCGAATCATGTTCTTAGGCTGATTAAGAACATGACTCAAGAAGGATTTATTTAACAAAGCAGTATTAAGTGTATTTTTTTTGGACAGGGATTATTGCACGCAATCGGATACATTTGCTGCCGTCTGTAGCTCGTAGCTGTGACCCACCGGTGGCTCACACTGGCGTGAGCGTGTTAGACTAATATTGTATGATACACTAAAAAAAATCTCATTCAAAATTCATAACTTGAAAATAATTATAAAGTTTCCCCTGTAAAATGTGTTCTTATGCAAGATACTTTCATCATGCAAAATTGAGAAAAATTGAACAACTTTTAAAATAAAAGTTGATGACTAGTATGCAATTCTCATCTTTTTGTGGTAAAAAAATGTATATTAAATAATCTTGAATTTCTGGGACCTAGTTAAACTGTCAATCATAGCGGTTCGAGCCAAAATTAGGATTTTATAAAAGGCTGCATGCAAAAATCTTTTTTTTTTTTTTGGCGTGTGTGCTTTTGCTAAAATACGCTCCAAGTCAAATTCCTTCCCGGGATCGAGATTGACATTCAGAGTGCTTTAAATCTGATAACTTGATGTATATAGTGTCCTCACAAAAAATGAACAGTGTTTAGAGCTCTTTTAAAAAAGTATAACATCTATGCAGTATCTTTTAAAAAGATGATTCATCAGTTTTTACTAAAAAAAATGGCCAACTTTCATCACCAAAGTAGTTAAATCTAGACCAATGAAAAATAGGAGTGGTTTGCCTGGATGTGTTCGCCGACAAATTCTTTGCTTTATTTATATAGATTTATCAGAATTATACAGGGTTCAGACGTTTTCTCCTATTTTGATTATAGCAGACAGATTCTCATATATATAAGTGTGTGTGTGTGTGTGTATGTATATTAATCAAACATAAAACTATCAGAGGTAAAATAAAATAAATCCAAAAAAGTTGCTTTAGTGATTTGAGCACGAATGTTTACATTTTAATGTTTTGTTTTTATCTGTTTTATACATTTTATTTTTGTCAATATTTTGCACACACAAAAAAAAAAAAAAAAAAAAAAAAATTTCGTTTCTGATAACCTACATAATTTACAATATGACTCCTAGTATTGACTCTTTGGCAAGATATAGCAGCACCAAACATTAAAGTCATCAAAGAGTAGCATATACCAATCTGAAAATTTCTAAGGGGTAGTATATATGCTAATTTAAAAGCCACCAAGGGATAGTATATAATAGGATGTACCTTTAAAATGTTTCAGAAACAACAACAACAACAAAAAAAAAAAAGTTCCTAAAAAACAGTTTTAGTTACAGATTTAAAAAGTAATAGAAGGTATTACTTGTTGGTATTCAAAATCCATTTTCTCATCAGTGATATTAACTTCAGCTTTTCCAGAGTAGATTTCAGGGGCATAGTTAGAAAACTTGCAAGTTTCAACACTAAAAAAAAAAAAAAAAAATCTGTACAACAATTCAAATATTTTTAACAACTTCAAACTTAATTCCATGCTTCAATACAAGAAATTGTCAATGCATTTTTTTTTTTTTTTTTTTTTTTTAATTGATATTTTTTAATTATTTGTAAAATGTAATTTAATTTCCATAAAATCAGGATTGGATATAAAATCATTTATCTTAATTTATTCATTTTAAACTTCTCTCCACATTCCCCCCCCCCCTCAACATTATCGTAAAGTAATAAATATTTGAACACTGTATAGCCATTAATATGTTAATTTGCTTAATATTTTAAGAGTAGGAGAAAACATGCAGCTTAGAATAGCACAGAAAATATACACAATCATAATTATGGAGAGAGAGAGAAATTAGAGAAAGTAAAATGCATTGAAATATAGGAAGGGAAGTCATACTATACGTAGAATTTCAATCATCATTTGAATCCTGGAGTTTTGAGTCTATTATATGACTTGGCAGAAATCAAAAGTGAGAGATCACTGCTTTTTAAAATAGTATGGTAAAAATCCAAACAATCATAAGTATATATAGGGAACAGTGTTGTACCTTGGAACACTTATACATTGGGACATTGGCAATTTCTAAAAGTCTATTGGCAACATCAAAAAATTTTTTTGTTTCTAAGTGTAACTCTAACAAATAGATAATAGCATAGTAAAAGGCAGTATCAGAAATGCTAATAATGGGATATAGTGAGGGAAAGAAAATTTCATCCCTTTAATTTATCTCATTCTAATTTCATTCTGAACTAATTATAATAATATTTAACAATTTATAAAAACAAATGCATAACAATTAATCTGCAATGATACATAACAATTTGTAAAACTATTTTACTCAATTTTAAATGGATATGGAACAGAAGATTTTTAAATGCTTTGGATATGAGAAAGCAATGATACTGCATTTTGTTTTTATTTAAACCATGTGGTGATTGTACTTTGGGACAGTAAACCATGTTGTACCTTGGGATATGTCCCGAGGAACAACATTCTCAATAATTTAGGTATTGTTTTAATTTAAATATTTTTTAGTATGTTTTAATATAACATTCTAATTTAATATAATAATTAATAGTCTTTTAGTATAACTTCACATTTATCCAATAGACCAATTAATTGAACTGAAGTGTTAAGTGAAGCTGTTGAATCTACAACAGCAAATGTGACAAATGAGTTAACAGGTGTATGTGTAGCATGAGCATGTTCATCTTCAAATTCTCAAGATGTGACTACTACATCCAGAATAGGGCGGGGGGAGAGAATCACCTACACAACAATTTAGCAATTCAGAATCTGATATTGATAAACTAATTTTATCAAGTACAAATGATGACAATATCATAGGTGCCGACTTTGGGTTTTCACAACAGGGGTAAGATTTATTGCTTACAACTGGCTGAAAGCGGAGGGAGGGGCAGGTAAAAAACAGAAAAAAAAATTATTAAAAATAATATTGCATTACTAGAAATTAATAATCACAATGACGCTGTTAATTATATAGTCATAACTTAAATTTTATTCTTTTACAACTGCTTAAATAGTTTGAAAGAAAATAACTATTAAAAAAAAAGTTAATATAATTACACCTTAGCTCTCTCTCTGCTTAAGGAGACCCAGCACATTTTCAACATCATTTTTTTTTTTTTTTTAATTGAAATATTTACCTCATACGTATGTTATGAAATGTTATTGAAGTAATTTTTACAGGGGAAAAAAAAAAAAAACAGGAATTACATAAATAAAAAATCTATATTTTTACTGATTTTTTATTTTTATTTTCTATTTTTTGATTTATTTAAATATATATATATATATATATAATATTAATACATATGCGCATAAGTGTATGTAATACATAATTGGGAACTGCACCTAAAAACAAAAAAATGTAAGGTGTCTATGGAGGGGGGATATTTTTTTTTTTTAAGACAATCCCATGTAATATGTATATATGTGCTATAGTGATTAGGGTAAGTGCACCAGTGATTGACACTTTTAGAGCAATCTCTGATGTTTTTAATGTTGTAGTCATCAGAAAATATTTTAGAAATCTTAA
Organism: Salticus scenicus; assembly: GCA_963930645.1. Taxonomy (NCBI): domain Eukaryota; kingdom Metazoa; phylum Arthropoda; class Arachnida; order Araneae; family Salticidae; genus Salticus; species Salticus scenicus. The sequence goes on from OZ005657.1 coordinate 163,611,594, forward strand.
GTTTTTAAATATGGCATGAAAGATATTCAGAACCACATATATGTTACAATATGTACATTTTATGTAACCTTTTTATTAATGAATTTTTATTTGATACCCACTTAATGTTCCAGTAATTGACACTGACAGTTTTTTCTTTTATTAGTAATTGGCACCCTATGTTCCAGTGATTGACACACTAGTTATTCATTTTACCAGTTATTAGCACCCTATGCTAAAGTGTTTGATATAAAATGTTAAGATTCGTATATGTAAAAAATATGATTTTATTATTTTTCTCATTTATTAATAATTATTTCAGGATCAATGTCAATTACTGGAGCATGCCAATCACTGAAATATCTACCCTACTCATGGAACTTGCACATAGAAATGATTTGATGTCATTATGATTTTTACAAAATAAAAGAATTAAAATGTGATTTGGGAACATCTCATAATAAATTTGAATAGCGCTAAGCAATTTCCATAAATATTTATGGAAGTTAGAGAGCTCACAGGCAGACAGACAGACATATAGACTAATTCATATAATAATCTCTCAAACATCATTAGAAAGTGTGAAAAACGATTAATGTAAACAAAAATTAAATTGCAGCGATTTCCAATTATAGCTATTAATGCAACTGATTTTTTTTGTGTTTGTGACCCTGTAAATCTTAATGCTAATCATACTACATTCTATAAAAAGCTTTTTTTGTGCATACTGTTACAAAATTGTAAATAATTGTGTTTATTTTTGTATAGATTCTTTCAAAGAGGCTTAGTAAGTTGATAAAGTGCTAATTTTGTGCATTTCTAGTCGTTTTAGTGTTAAAATAGCCTTATTTTCTTTTAAAAACTCATTAAAACGCCCCAATAAGGCAGGTAATGGATTTGGCACCAAATTTGGCAACTTTTTCTCACTTTAGTGATTTTTTTTGGCAACCTTGGTGAGAAAATCCTTATTAGGGATATACCAAATATGGAAGCTCAAATCTCATTGGCTGATGAGATACGGAAATTTCTGGAACTTTCCACACTTTTCTACAGGGGTATATAAGAGCTGTTTTTTTTCCGCCAAGGCTAGTTCAGTTCAGTTCTCAGCCAGCTTCGCTAATGCTTGCATTGCTTTGAGCCTCTTTGAAAGAGACCTGCTTTAAGTGTTATTGCTATACAGTTTGTACTGTGGATTTGCTATTGACAGCTGTTGTTTAAGCTGTGTTTACTGGTTGAATTGAAGCTGATACTTGGTTTATAGACCTGTATTTTTCTGGAACTTTCTGTGAATAAATTACTGAATTTTTGTAAGTTTTGCCTTTCATTCTTGGACAACTCACAAACCCCCAAGTACGCAACATTTCTGGTGTCAGGAGTGGGGTTGTCTGTGAATGGTGATAACAAGAGATATAGAGCAAGAAATGCAGAAACTTCTAGAAGGTCTCACTGCTCAGATGAATGAGTTAAGATCTGGATTGATAGAGAAAATGGAAACAGAACAGGAAAAGATGGAAACCGGACAAAAAGAGATGAGAGATAGATTAACTGAAGAAATGAAAGCAGTACAGGAGAAAATGAAAACATCACAAAGAGAACTGAAAGACGGTTTGACTGAAAAAATGAAGGAAAGGAAAGCAGTTCAGGAAAAGATGGAAGCCAGTTTGACCGAAAAAATTAAATCTAATCAAGATGAGACGAAGAGAGAGCTTTCAACGGCGAAAGAATCAATAGAGGGTAAATTAACGGTGATGGAAAATAGAATGGATGGAATAGAAGTGAAAGTTATAAAGATAGAAGAAAATTTTAAAGAGAAAGTTTTGAAAATAGAAGAGAGTTTTGAAGAGAAAGCTATGAAGATAGAAGAAAATGTTATGAAAGTAGAAAGAAATTTTGAAGAGAGATTTATGAAGATAGAAGAGAATTTCGAGGAGAAAGTCATGAAGAAAGTAGAGGAACATCTTGAGAGAAAAGTAGAAGAGAAGTTGATCTGCTTGCCCCAGGAAACTGAAAAGAGAGATAAAAGAAGCCAGAATCAGGAATTTATTAAGCTATCTACCTATGATGGCAGTTCCTCCTGGCAAGTATATAAGACGCAGTTTTCCATCGTAGCTGAAGCTAATGGCTGGGATTCTGTTGCAAAGACAGCTCATCTGGTAGGGTCATTGTGGGGCAACGCTGCAGATATTCTGGAGACACTTTCAAAGGAACAGCGATATGACTTTGAAGCTTTAACCAGAGCACTAGAGCTACGTTTTGGAGTGAAATGGTCCAAAGAATATAGTTGACTCCAGCAAAGGTTCCTCATCAGAGACTAGGGGAAAGCTTACAAGAACTGGCATCAAACATCCAGAGGCTTTCACATTTGGCTTTCTCAGACTGTCATCCTGAAACACGCAACGATTTGGCCCTAGAATATTTCATTGATGCTGTCGGAGATCCAGAAATTCAAAAAGCCCTCAGACTCTCCGGCGTGAAGGATGTGGAGTCAGCCTTAGTGTATGCCCTAAAGATCGAGACAGCCCAACAAGCCTCCCCTAAACTTTGCCAGAACAGCACAGCAGACAAAGTGGATGGCTCTCAAGATGATCTTAAAGAGATTCAGAAAATGATGGCAGATATTAATAGAAGACTATGCATTCTTGAGAGTAAGAAAGAAGGGAAGATTCCAACAACTAAATGCTGGGGCTGTGGGAAAGAAGGGCATATCAAACGAAGCTGCCCAGTAAGAATGCCTAGAGAAGCGACCAAGAATGTCTCTGAAGTATGCCACCCAGAAGGAGCTTTGGAAAAATTCAGATGCCTTCTTGCAGAACCCTCCATCTGAAGATCATAAATACAGCTCTAAAGCCGAGAATAAACACCAAAGAATAAAGCCTGTTGCTCGCCAAGTTACTGTCGCAACACCATCAGAACAAGATCCCGATCCATGGAGTGACGAAGAACTTAGACAAGCCCAGTTGGAAGATCCTGACATAAAGCCAATATTACAACTGAAGGAGACGACCAGCAACAGACCTACCTGGCAGGACATTTCCAGATTTAGTCCCATTATTAAAAGTTATTGGGCACTTTGGGACTCTCTTCATATCAGAAACGGTGTATTACACAGAAAGTGGGAATCTGATGATGGGAAAAGCTTCAGATGGCAGATTGTATTACCAAGATAAAAAATTCCAGATGTTTTAGAACAACTGCATAGTAGCTCTACCGGAGGCCATTCTGGGGTAATGAAGACTCGGCACTACTGGTGCAAGGCAAGGGAGGATATGGAGAAATGGTGTAAATCCTGTGATGCTTGTGCGTCATGTAAAGGCCTGCAGAAACGAAGTCGAGGAAGACTGCAATGGTATAACGTGGGAGCACCATTTGAACGGATTGCACTCGATATCTTGTGTCCTTTGCCACGGACCTCCAGTGGAAATAAATACATCCTCATCGTGATGGACTATTTCACCAAGTGGCCTGAGGCATATCCCATTCCCGATCAAGAGGCATGCACAGTTGCAGAGGTCCTATTGCAACAATGGGTGTCAAGGTACGGCACGCCCCTACAACTTCATACCGACCAAGGTACGAACTTTACCTCTGCTGTTTTCAAAGGACTGTGTCAACTACTCGGCACAGACAAAACCCAGACAATGCCCTTACATGCCCAGTTGGCCGGCATGGTCGAGAGGTTCAACCGTACCATCCTGAATAACCTCTTTCTTCTAGTATCAAGAAACCAGCAAGATTGGGACTTGAAGTTGCCATTGTTCCTGCTGGCTTATCGAAGTGCTGTCCATGAAACCACCGGCTATACTCCAGCCCAGATGCTGTTTGGACGTGAACTTCGTCTCCCTTGTGATCTCCTGTTTGGTTGTCTACCTGATGCTCCTTCATCATCTGAGGAGTACATCCAAGATCTCCAGGCACGATTTGAGGACATACACAACTTTGCTCGGGAGTGGATTCACATGGCAATGGAGAAAATGAAGACAAGGTACGATCTAAAGACTACACAACATGAGTTCCAGGAAGGAGACAAGGTCTGGTTGTGGAATCCTGTTTGATGCAATGGACTCTCTCCCAAGTTGCAGTGCAACTGGGATGGACCGTACACAGTCTTAAAAAGGCTAAATAATGTAGTGGTGCGGATCACTAAAACACCGTCATCAAAACCGAAGGTGGTGTACTATAACAGGCTAGCCAAGTACCACAATTATCAGTAATATTAAAATTTAAAATGTAAATACTGGTCAAATTTGTATATAAATATTTGTACATATTTGTGAATTTTGTAAATTTTTTTCAATTGATTTATATTTCTATTTTATTGTTATATGCAACTTAGTTTTTGTATTTTAGATTGTGTAAATTTGTTTAGTTTCGCCTCTTGCCCAAGGGATGCACTGACCGGGACGTGCAGCCCTTGGGAGGGGGCAGTGTTACAAAATTGTAAATAATTGTGTTTATTTTTTTTATAGATTCTTTCAAAGAGGCTTAGTAAGTTGATAAAGTGCTAATTTTGCGCATTTCATGTCGTTTTAGCATTAAAATAGCCTTATTTTCCCTTAAAAATGCATTAAAACCCCCCAATAAGACAGGTAATGGATTTGGCGACAAATTTGGCAACTTTTTCCCACCTTGGCGATTTTTTCGCCGACCTTGGAGAGAAAATCCTTATTAGGGATATACCAAATATGGAAGCTCTAATCTCATTGGCTGATGAGATACGGAAATTTCTGGAACTTTCCACACTTTTCTGCAGGGGTATATAAGAGCTGTTTTCTTTCGCCAAGGCTAGTTCAGTTCAGTTCTCAGCCAGCTTTGCTATTGCTTGCATTGCTTTGAGCCTCTTTGAAAGAGACTTGCTTTAAGTGTTATTGCTATACAGTTCGTACTGTGGATTTCCTATTGACAGCTGTTGTTTAAGCTGTGCTTGCTGGTTGAATTGAAGCTGATACTTGGTTTATAGACCTGTATTTTTCTGGAACTTTCTGTGAATAAATTACTGAATTTTTGTCAGTTTTGCCTTTCATTCTCGGACAACTCACAAACCCCCAAGTACGCAACATTTCTGGTGTCAGGAGTGGGGGTTGTCTGTGAATGGTGATAACAAGAGGTTTAGGTAATAATAGGTTTTGCTTGTAATTTTTAATGTAAACTATGTATAATATTTTAATTTTGCTATTTAAATTCAACACTACTCCACTGTTACCAGACTTGGCAACTTTTTTATTCAGTAGTCACCTATAATTCTCAAAAGTGATAATTGATATACAGGCATGCCATGAGAGCATTCCATAGAGAATCAAATCATCATTTCAAATCATCAACACAGCTAAAAACCTGACCCCCCTCAGATTTTTATGAAATTGGGCTCATTTATTAGTTCTATTGCAAAATGAATGTATATCAATTAATAAGTCCCTATCACTTTTAGTTTTTGATATACAGGATTGCAAAAATGGGTAAAAAATGCAAATTTCGAAAACTCTTCTACTACAAAATGTACCCATAATTTCTTTCCTAATTAACTTAGAGATAAAAGATTGGTATCATTACAAAGCTTATAATACAGGCTTTCAAATGATATATCACAAGAATATATATATTTTTAAATTTTTTCACTTTAAGGTCAAACATTTTGACCTCTAATTTCAAAAAGGACACATTTAATTTTCTTTTAAAAATTATGTTATTTTTACATTTATTATCTAAAACTATTGCAAATTTCAATATGGAACGGCCATAGGATGCCGAGTTATGAATTAATATGCAACCCTAAATCAGTATTTCCATACTAGCATAACGCAAGTTTTTTCTGTATTTTGTTCCCTAATTAACTTAGAGATATAAGATTGGTATCATTAGAAAGCTTATAATACAGGCTTTTAAATAGTATATCACATGTATACAATTTTTTAATTTTTCATTTTAAGGTCAATCATTTTTACCTTTGACCTCCAATATCTCAAAAAGTACATATTTAATTTTCTTTTAAAAATTATATGTTATTCTTACGTTTATTAGCTATAAGTAAGTTTCAACATGGTACGGCCATGGGATACTGAGTTATACATTAAAATACAACGTTACCAGTATTTCCATATTAACATGACGTACATGTTATATAAAAAAAAAAAAAATAGCCATCCCATGTTGAAACTAAAGGCCTTATCAGACACGACGACTTTATAGGCAATTTTAGGGGCAAACACTGATTAGCGCCGATTTTCCAGAGAAAGTTGTCTCTACTCCCAGTGTGATAGTACAAACCGGACTTGCCCAACTTTTTCAGTGCTATCTTGATAAAGTTGTCTCTATACGCAATTTTTCCACAGACTCATCTAGTCAGGATGCGTTATTTTGATGCATCATATTTCCAAGATGGCAGGACACGGAAATCGCTTAAAGTGGAGATTTGAAAAGGAAATACTATTATTGTTAAGCACATTTTATCGTTAAATGATAAGAATTTTGAATTAATCGTTTTTATTTTTGTATATTGATATGACAATAGTTGTAAAAAAGATCAAAGTAGAAATAATAATACAATATTTTACACAAATGAAAGGAAATTTAACACTAACCATTGCATTTTTTATTCACGCCAAGAAAATGATAAGCGTCAAAAGTTAGACTTCTTTCATCCAACTTTTCACCTGTCTATTGTAACCTCTACGGTGTTTTTGTCAAGGAAAAATTGTTGCTAAAATCGGCTCAAAAATTGGTTGTTCCAAAAGTCGTCATGTCTGATAAGGCCTTTACAATAATTACAGATAATAAATGTAATAACATATAATTTTTAAATGAAAATTAAATGTATACTTTTTGAGATATTTAAGTTTAAAGGTAAAAATGGTTGACCTTAAAATGAAAATTTAAAAAAATATATACATGCAATATATCATTTAAAAACCTGTATTATAAGCTTTCTAATGATACCAATCTTTTATCTCTAAGTTAATTAGGAAAGAAAATATGGGTACATTTGTAGTAGAAGAATTTAAGAAATTTGCATTTTTTACCCATTTTTGCAGCCCTGTATATCAAACCTGTTTTCACATTATGAAAATTCACAGCCATTCATTTCATATTTATTTTGTAAAAAATTGATTTGCTTAAATATTAGTATTTTAATTTTGAAATCAAAAATGCAAAAAATTAAAAGTGTATTTCTCTCATTTTTTCAGCTGCAAAATGAAATACTTAAAAAAATAAATAAATAAATTATAGGAAAATTAAGATTGAGTTAATGGTTGTGAATTTTTTTAATATAAAAACTGAATTAAAAATACATTAGTTTATGAGTAATTCAATAAATAAATTTCTCTATGGAATTATATAGAATTTGGTGACCAGAGATGGGGGAATCGTAAGAGGAAGAGAGGAGCTTTAAACAATCTGTTTCTGAACTAACATTGTATGACCAAAAAAAAAAATTAATTTGGTCCCTTCTACCCACATTAAATACATTTTTCTTTTTCTTGAAGCATTTTGTATATATATTAAAAAACGGCACAGTATATGAGAATAAGTTTAGAATACAGTACTATCACTAAATAAGAAGTACAATTAAATTATAAGTTGGTGTTGGTGTAGAGGTTAGGGTAATTGACTACACAAGAGTCTTAGACCAGGATACAATGTCCAGTGTGACAGTAATTATAAATAGGATATAAATTTAAAAAGGTAAATTTAAAAGAAAAATTTATGTACAAAAAAATATATATATATACATATATATATTACTTACGATGATTCTTCTTCTTCTTCTGATGCAACTTTTCTTTTCAGACCTATAAATTTAATGTTAATAATATTATAGTTTTAAAAAAATTAAAGAACACGCTTTTATAGAAATGTGAACTAAAAAGCACAAAATATCTATCTTAGTATTAAAATGCAGGGTACTAAGAGAAAATTGTGTGAGTAACACACCATAATATTTACATACATTTAAATCTTTGATTAAAATAATTTAGAATTAAACAAAAACCATTTTTAAAAAATCTCCCCTGACTGGGCTCGAACGCTAGACCTTTAAGTTCGTAGCGCGGAGCTTTACCTCACAGCCACAGCATTCACATAGGGAAAATCTTTTTTTACAATATAGATTTTTTGTTTGCTCCCAGAGCGGTTAATAAACATACATTATACATACAAACATACATACAGGTGAAGCTAATAGAAGCGTGTTAAAAAATAGTATAAGGCACTATACATAAACTAAATCACTTTAGTGCATAAATAAAAAAGATAAGTAAAAGTGTAATGTAATAAATTAATATCAAAAGGTTTTTTTTTTAAATTATAAAAGAATAGAAATAAAATCAAAACATAAGAGATTTATTAAAAAACAAATATTTACAGCATATTTCATTTATCTTTTCAATAATGTATTTGATAGAATAAAATTTATTATCTGATTATTATTATTATTATTATTATTATTTTTTTTTTTTTTAAACACTGAATTTTTAATCTCTCTCATATAATAAAAAAAATAATAATATCATGCAGTACTTAAACATGCTTTACGTACAATAAATCAGATTGTATCTTCTATAAATGTAATGTAATTTCCATAACAGAAATCAGAGAGAAGTGCTCATATATATAGAGAGCACTATATACTTCTCTCTGATTTCTTTATGCACTGAAGACGGTACGCTAAAGGCTACCGAAACTGCTGTCTGCTTCCCAAATATTTTTCTGTGGCGTTTCTGATGTTGTAGTTTTTCTGGTTTTAAGAATCCAGTGCCAAGTCTCCTTTTAATAATTTTAATAAGATGATAATCCGTCTGATAAATGTTTATCCAAAAAATGTACTTCTTGCATAACAGCAGTATCATTTATCATCTAATTAGCACCTACCTAAATTGAAATATCTGGTTAAGTCACAAATGCAAATAGCGGAGACCCAGAACTGATAAAGCATAGCTGAGGAAGGTCATGCAGACGGCAGCGGGGACCCAAAACAAGGTTTTAAGTAATTTTAATAGTTTTTATTTAAGTTTTTATTTATAAAATGATTTAAAATATGATTAATGTTCTTTAAAAATTCCTTTAAATATAGTGACTAGAGAAGTAGGCAAAGTCTGCTAGTTTAATAATAATTAAATGATGAACTGAAAAAATATGTAAATTACAAAATAATTAGGAATGGACCAGATATATGGAAAATATCAGATATTCAGCATATTTGGCTAATTTTTCAATATCCGAAATAATGCCTCCATGAGAGAAAGGAGACATTATATAACGTATTAGACAAGATTCACGCAAATTTTGGAAAAAAGCACAGAAAACTGAACAGCTAGACCGACAACCACAACCTGCTTTCGAGCCCAGCACTTTATGTTTACAAGCTTGATATTAATTGAAGCTTGAAAGAAAATTATATAAAGATATATAGGCACCCTTTACACTGCTATGACACCTTTGAGATTATTAGTAAAGAAAAAAGTTCTCTTTTTGCTTGTGAACCTTTATACTGGTTTCATAACAACATAACTGGTTAGATAATTAATCAAAACTACAGAATTTTTTTATGATTAAATTAAGGATGTTCCATGACATTATGACACTGATATAGCAATCGGCTTATTGAAATTATTAGAAAGGAATCCACCCATATTATTCTTCGTACTGTAGTTTGTACTGTGCCATACTCGCATATGATAAGAGAGGAGAGAATTGAATATGTAAGTAAAAAATTATAGAATGTTTTTAAAGAAAGCTTAAGGAACTTTTCGGTGCACCAGACATCTTTAAAATTGATATTGTACCCAGCTATTTGTTTGTAAAGATACACGCCCTTGTATTCTCCTCTTTCACATGATTCTATATATTGGTCCTTTAGTCCCTTACTTTGTGCAACAAGAATCTTTAATGTCACAATGATAAAATATTTCATATTTAAATTATGTTTGTTTTTAGTATGCTTTTAACATTGTTTTTGCAACTTTCTCAATGTAATTATTTGAATGAAAGCCAGTCGTTCTACTCGCCGACCTTTGTATTGGTCGCGGGATACGGTCACATACTGTAATGTAATATTAGAGTTAAATATCTATATGTTATACTTAAGAAATTTAGAGTTATCTTTTATTATCATCATTATGTAATAAAATGGTTGAACATATAAATAATCAAAATTATTAAAAGGAAAAAAAAAAAAAAAAATGATAGTTAAATTATGAGCATTTTTAGGGCATACTTGACATTGCTTTCACACTCCTCTCAAAGAATTTATTAGAATAAAATACCTTCATTCTTTTCTCTGAACTATGTACTAATCCAATATTACAATATAATATTAGAGTTCAATTTATATAAATAATGCATTTATAGAAATTGAGCTTTCTTTACTAACATGTAATAATAACATTGTATATATAAATAATTAAAATTATAGGGATTTTGATAGTCAAATTATGAGCATTTTTAGGAAGCCCTAAAACTGCTTTTGTACCACATCAATGAAATTATTAGAATAAAATGCCCTTCTTTCACTGACTTTTTCTTCAATCAGCTTCGTACTCGCACTCTGTGTTTCCAATTCAAATGCAATATATCTTCCATAGGCAGTTTCTCTCGATGTCTCAATTTGTTTCCTTTACATTCTCCTAGGGTGCCTATATTATGATTTCAGTAATGACTGGATGATATGTGATATACCACTTATAAATGTTATTCGAATGATTTGTACCTGTTTTATTTTTACAAGAAAGAGGGGGAGGGGTATTTTTACTTCCTCTGACTCTACCCAACATATAAGAATGAAAATTCTCCGAACAATTTGGAGGATCTTGATAGCCGGGGCACTTTCTTTTATTCACACTTCACTCTCCCCTTACTGAGAAGAATGAAAAAATAATAGGTGCCCTAATTTGTGTTTAATGTCCTTCTACCTATAAAGACAAAAGTTCAGGAAATTATTCTTGCAATTGTTTACATGTATTTATCGCAATTCCATAGAAATTGACAGTTTTCTGTTTTTGTAAAAAGAGGTTTAAAAAAAAAAGCAGTTCTTAAGTGTTAATTTTTTGCGCAGGATGATTCAATTTTATGACAATTTTTTTAAAAGACTGAAGGTGCCAAGGAAGACTCAGACAGAGGGCGCAGGGGTACAAGACCCCTGTACTCCATGGACAGCACAGGCCTGTATTGAATGGTACCCGCCGGTTATGAAAATCACATTTGTCCTGAGCCAAAGTGATTTTATTAAATGGCTGATTTTTATAACCGGCGAACGTTCCTGCACACAAGAAAAAAAATATTACTTCCCTGAATTTGGAAAGAAATTTCAAAAGTAATGAATAATGAAATTAATAAACATTAATTAACTATACCAAACTTCAATATCTTACAAAATCCTTTTTTCATACTAGCAATTAATTTCAGACATCTACGTGTCCATCTTCAGAGCTAAGTACTTTTACAACGTCGTTCTTCACGAGGAAACTTTGTTGTTTACGTCGTTGGGGAATCTTGATGTCGTCGTTTTTCTCCAAGATTCCCCAACAATGTAAACAATGAAGTTTCCTCGTGAAGAACGACATTGTAAAAGTACTTAGCTCTGAAGATGGACATGTAGATGTCTGAAATTAATTGCTAATATGAAAAAAGGATTTTGTAAGGTATTGAAGTTTGGTATAGTCAAATAATCCTTTTCTTTAAAATAAATTTACAATTATTAATTAATTTTTTAAAGATATCTGATTAATTGTTGCTTTAATATAATAAATTTAGCACATCCCAAGTTCCCATGTGCTTTTCTTGAAGATAATCATTACTTTAATTTTCAAATCCTTACATTTAAACTTCTTAGTTATTTCAAATTAAGAATTAAAAAATGTCTTTTAATAATTAAAAATTAAAAAAAAATTACTTGTGAATCATATCAAATTTATAACTCATTACCGTGCTTTAAAGAATATGTTCTTAGAAACTGTTACTGAGACAAGTGATAGGGCATGTTTAATATGTAACTTTGCTGAAAGTGTAAAGTTTTCAACAGAGATATTGAAGGACTATTGGGTTTTATTTTCATTTTTATTTATTTTTTTATTTATTTATTTTTTAAGAAAAGGAAAAAAGAAAAAACAATGCAAATCAAAAATTTGTTTAGCGTGCATAAATGACATTTTTCTGATGAAGAGATATTTTTTAGTTTATTAACTGGCGGTTTTAAAATTGTTTGTATTGATTTGATTTTGGGCCTGGCAATTTGATCATATTAAGCGGCTGATTTTATTAAACAGAGAATTTTTTAAGCGGAGGTTACTGTATATACCATATTTAGAGATTTATAGAACATCTAATAAATGTTATTAGACATATTATAGATATCGTAATAATTAAAACTTGGACATTTTTGGACTTCTCTTAGATATTGAACGGAGATAATACACTAAATTTAGAGATCTACTAAACGTCTAATAGATGTTGTTGGATATATTATATATTTCTTTAGTATCCAAATTTGGATATTAAAAAATCTATAATATATCCAACAACATCTATATTAGACGCTCAGTAGATCTCTAAATTTAGTGTATTATCTCCATTCAATATTTAAGAAAAGTCGAAAAATGCCCAATTTTTAATTAATATGATAGCTATAATATGAATATACGATATCTATAAACATATAATCTATATATTAATAGGCAAGCATAAAATTTGTAGTCCCTTTTTAACATATTAATTATGGGAGTAGAGGTTTGAAAATGGTATCATTTGAAAGGTATGGTTAGCCGGAAGGTGCGAATACAAATATTATTTTCCTACGATGTCAAGAAGGTATTTAAAAATACATTTATTTTTTATACATTTTCCCCCATTTTTCCTTTTTATACAGGTATTCCTTTACATTAAAAAATACCTAAAAGTAGAAAGTTGTTAAATCTGGCAATTTCATAAAGCTCAAATAAAGTCATAGACACAGTAATTTGTATAATGTAGCATCACTATACGCAAGCGAAGTGATGACATCACTGTCTGTCCATGGAGCCATGAAAAAGATTTTCTATGTTAATCGTCCATTGGATTTTTTGTAAAAAATTATTAAAAAATAACGTAAATTATCTGCCGATTTTAATTCCGACATTTGGGTATAGTTATATATAAGTTACTGTCTACATGTGTTTGAGTTATTTTTTCTGTAAAATTGATAAAATTTTAATTTAAAATCACAAAACTCCAGAAAAAAAAAATGGCAAACTTCCAGTTTCGAATGTAAACATAAACATTTCATTTCAAAGAGTGATATTTAAACAATAAATATTCAACTAATATACTAAATAAAAGGAAAATGGATTTGTTACTTACTGCTGCATGTATAAGTAGACAATACGGAAAAAATTCCGATTTCTGTTTTTTGCTGAATTTACATGTTTTGAGCTTTCTTTACGTTTCAATTAACTGAAATTGGCTACTTATTTTTTAAAAAAGTGCCTTTATTGCTAGCTTTTGTGGGTAGAAGAAGCAAGTAGAAGATACATAAAAACTTTTGATTTCCGGTTTTCGATGAATTTACACGTTTTGAGATTTCCTTGCATTTTAATTAAGTGAAATTGACTACTTATTTTTATTTTTTAAAAAGTGGATTTATTATTCTTTCCTCTGCATATATAAGTAGAAAATATAAGATTAAAAGTTTTAGATTTTCGGTTTTTGATAAAGTTACACGTTTTGAAATTTCCCAAACTCAATTCAACCATTTTTGAAAAATCTTTTTTTTTTTTTTTTTTTTTTTTTTGTTCAAACACTGTACTTTATGAACCAATCGAATTAATTTAACAGAATTTGATACTTGGCTGGGCCTTGGTTTGACATGGTACCTATTAGCTTCTGGGCTGTATCACACAACAAGGGGCATTTTCACGTTGCGATTTTCTCTCATTTCAGGAAAGGCTAACATCTACAGAAATAGTTATATTAAGTAAAACTCTGCTGATTCAGTTAGAGTGAATATCGGCAAACAATTGCCACAGCTGTGTTGCAATTGCATTCCGTTTAGGACAAGGCAATAACTTTGCTTTGCCTCGCTTTGCAAAAAAAATGGTCGAGTTTCGACTACTGGGCGATACTAGTAACATTTATTAGATGTTCTATAGATATATGGTATATATATCCATTTAATGTCTAAATAATGTCCAATTTTTTATATTAGATACCTATAATATGTCCAACAACAATTACTAGACATTCAGTAGATCTCTAAATTTGGTCTATTATCTCCATTTAATATCTAAGAAAAGTCTAAATAAAGTCCAATTATTGGATATTTGAAGATTCAGTAGACATATAATGGATGTAAAAAAGAGTGACATTTGTCGTGCTAATAGATATCCATAGGATGTTTACAGATGTCTAATAAATACTCTTATAGATGTAAGTGACTGTGTGGGATGGGATTTACATTTTTATGTATGTGAATGGAATCCAGTTGCATAAAAACCAAATGCAAATACCTTTTAATTATTGTGTGCTCTTAAAAAATTGAAAATATCATGTGCGCTGAGAAAGGGGACTGCCAAATATCGGGATCCGGAAAAAGTATTCCAGAAAAAAAATATCCAGAATGCCGGATATTCATATCCGGTAAAATCCATATCCCGTACATCCCTAAAAATAATATATACATATATGTCATAATATTATTTGGTGATACATTCTCCATGATGAGGAAGGACTTTCACTCAGTAACAAATCCAGTTGTTTTATGCAGTCGTTTTATTGAAGGCTCTTGGACAGATTACAGTTTATTTTCCAGTCCTTAGGTCCAAAGAATTTTGGCAGTCTTGTTTTCCTGCAGAGCCATTAAGTTTCCTCCGGTAGCCTTGAGTGCAGATGCTTTAGCAAGTTAAGTTTTCTTGGAATGTTATTTTTAGAAAGGAATATCTGTTTCTTTTAATGGAAAACACTGTTTTATTAATATTTCTTCCACTCCAATTTTCTCTGATGCTTAGAAATTACTCACGTAACTTAGATTTTCGTTTAATTTTGATATTTTTTTTGATTTTGTTACATGTTTAATTTTCTTGTTTTATTTTACAATTCTACTCACACCAGTAGTTATATTTACAGTCGACTTTATTTGTTTTTCATTATAAACGGTTTTGTGCATTGCCACTTTAACTGCAGCACTTGTGCCTACTTTGTTCACCTGAGGAAGGGTCATGTGCTCTTTCGAACCAAAACAATTGTTGCGAGTTTATTGCATTTTATGGTGTTTATTGAAAGTTTTGTAAGTAATAACAGTTTTATTATGTCGATTGAAATTCATAGCTTTTCCCTGGATTTCAATATCGAAATATTTATCGTTTCTTGCTCTTACAGGATATGGTCCAAGATAGACTGACTAGCTGTAGAGAAGAACTATTGATGTTATTGTATAGGGATTCGTAAGAATAGTTGCACAGTCGTTTAGAAACAAAGACTGTTCTGTTTCTATGGGTTGTGGTCAGGACTGCCAGATTTTAGTCAGGCCAAAAAAAGCTGGCTGGCTTTTTTTTGTTGTTTGTTTGTTTAAACCACTTTAAAAAGACTGGCTAAAATTAAGGTGGCCAGTTTTTATTGAATTATTTTATTTTTTAATGCTGTGATATGTTCAATACTATTTAAATTATTAATAAATAATTCTTATTGAATAACTTTGACTAGGGGGGGAAAAAGTATCAATTATTTGGCTCAGTTTTTAAATAACAATGTCCTTTTAATAATTTTGCTGGGTTTTTTGAGCACATTATAATTAGGTAAAAAACTTAAAACTTTTTTTATCTTGACTTTTGCAAAGTTACTTCCCCTCTCCCTTCCATGCGTTTAATAATTCATAAAACCAATACTATGCACAGTATAAATATGACAATTTGGCACTGTATACTACATATATTTATTAATCTTATTTTCATGAAAAAAGCAATATGTATTTCAAAATTTAGTCATACCAGCCTTTTATTTTAACCCCTTCCGCTCCAGGCTAGCTGTAGCGTAAATATGTGAAATACCAGATTATAATTTTGAAATAATGCAATACATAACGAAGTAACAATGTGCATTTTGTTGTGAAGTAAATATATTTAATTAATGAAGGTAGTAAATATGAATACATATCAAAGTATTTCAATTATTTATAGCAATGACTGCTGTAAGTGGTTCGTCATCACTTTCGCCGTGATCACTTGTTGTAAAGTCATCATTGGAATCTTCGTCATAATCGGGGATATAATCACTATACGAATCACTAGAATCAGACATTATTCACAGTTTCAAACACCGGCAAAACACACAAAATCGAGGAGTGAAAACTACACACAACCGCAGCCGCGAGAACACTGGCGTAGCCAAAACTAATAGGTCACCGAGACTACTAACACTATCTAGTTGTCAGTAATGAAAAAAACAATTTCAAAATACCATATGATAAATAAAATAACTCTCTCTGATACCACTACAACGTTGGGCTTATTGTATCGTATACTTTCTTTGGACGTATGCACGTACGTCCATGGTATTAATGGCCATTAACACTAGGACGTACGCCCCTGGAGTGGAAGGGGTTAACTATGCATGACAGAAAGATGGGCTTAACATTCAAAGGGTTAAGGTTAAGAGAGATGAATTTATAGATTGATTGGTACCAGTAGTTCTGCACCCTGTCTGTCTTATGGTTATGACTGAAAAAAAAAAAAAAAAAACCACTCTTGCCCATCATTCAAAAAAATTGTACCCTTCTTGCCCTTAATTTAAAAAAGTTGCACCCTTACTGGCTTTTATTGAAAATAACTTTCAAACTGAAGATATGTCATAAATATAAATGAATGTATTGTGCATAACAATGAACCTTCCTTCATACGTCAGTAACAAGCAAAATTAAGTTGTAAAGAAAGTTAAAATTTAAAACTTTTTCTTCTATTTATACCTAAAATCTAAATTTTTAAATAAGTGTCTGGATTTTAAATGTTATCCCTACAAGGCTCAATTTTTTTTAGTGCGCGACAAAAATATATTGGTTGTAATTAGTGATCAGAAGACAGGGGAAACTTATAAAAATAAAACCATATTTTACGGAAAAATCAACTTTTTAGCTCAACGTACCGTATGTGGAACATACATAAAAATATAATTTACTAATACGTTTACTATTGTAATATAAAAAGAAACAACTTACCTCTGCAAAATACACACTTCGTTATAACACACAGTATTTTTTTTCGAGTCAAAACTGTTCAATAACTATTCTTTTTTTATTTTATAATTCAGACAAACGACTAACATATCACTTTCATTCAAATTTCACACTGAGTGCACTATAACAAAAACACGAACAACATCTTTGGGTAAAGATTTGTATTACTACATTGCTAAATATCAGTAGCTTCTATCAAGATGTCAAGAGATGTCGCTACTAATAGTTTTATAGCTATAGGAACGATTAAAGTCTGTGTTCCACATATGGAACTGGGTACCTTGTAGAGTTAAATGTGCCCTTGAGAATCCAAAACTGTCCTCATGAATCTAGAAATGCTCTTTTTTTGGAGGAAACTCTACATACCAATAACCACTCTAGTTGATTCTTAGATCTATTCCTACTTACTATGAGAAATGTTTGCTATCCAGAATCAATTTTCCCCCTGTTTCAGTTTAAATGTAAGAAGAAACAAGATTAAGAAAGAATTTAATATATTACAATGAAGAAAATATTTAATTTGAGAAAGAGAAGTATTTACTTGTTTTTATTTTAATTTTTGGACTATATCGATTGATTACACTTGAGTCCTATGCCTGGATATGATCTTCCAGGTTAGGTCTTTCTCAGGAAACCTAGCCTATAACTACAGGAGTTTTGGAGAAAACCAAAGAAAAGTTTAAATAGCTAAACCATTGAGCACTACCTGGATTCAAACCTGGCATCACCCATCCACTAGCTTAGGGGGCAAAACCTCTCAGCCACTGCTGAGGTAAAAGAAGTGTACTTATAAAAATGGAAACTATGCACATTAACAATAACTTTTATGTTAACATGAACAAAATATAACTGTTTTTATGTTCATAGTGTAAGTTATATGCTAGAAACAATTATTCAAATGATAATGAGAAATACCTTTATACATATAATATAGGATATTTTTATCACATTTTTTACTTATTAGTTGCTATAACAGCAAGAATTTGATTATAATTTTGAATTTTATATATAAAAAAAAGTTCTATTATATAAAATGAAAGTAGTATATAAATTAACATACGTGTGTTAATTGTATAAGATATACAAGTAAAAAAAAGTCCAATAAAGACCGGCTTTTATTGAAAAAGGCCAGTCTTTTTTTAAAAAAAGGCCAACACTTTTGCAGTTCTGGTTGTGGTAGTCTTGGCTTCATTTCTTATTTTCTGAAGGTTTTAGAAAAATTCTAATTGTTTCATAGGAAGTACTGTTGAAAAAGATTTTCCTGGTAATGTCAAGGTAGTTTTGTATACAAGTTCTGAAGATGAGCAACATAAGTCTTCCATGACAGCAGATCTTATGGTTAAAAAAACGAAAGGCAATGCTTGCAGCCATGATTTTGATTCTAGCAGGTGACATTTCAAGCTAGCTTTTAAAGTTCGGTGTTGGTGTTCGATTAAACCATTCTCTTGTGGATGATACACAGTTGTAGTTGTAGTATTTGTATGGAAAACAAGATATTTTCTCAGGGTTTGAAAGAGTGGGCAATCAAATTGCCAGCCTTGGTCAGATGTTATTTGATTTGAAATTCTGAAGCAAGAAAAACAAGTGGAAATCAAAGCTTTAGTGAGTGATTCTGCAGATTGATCTTCTAATGGCGCTACTTCAATGCACTGTGTGTAATATAATTGATGATAGAAGATATCTGAATCCTTTGCAAATTGATAACGGTCCAACCAAATCTATATTTAAGTGCTGTAATCTGAGTGGAGGTACTTTGAATTCTCCCAATACTGACTGTGTATGTCTATGAATTTAAGTCTGTTGGCATAGTAAACATGCACTAGTCCATAGTTGGCAGTCTTTATTCATATTGGGCCATATGAAATGTGTAGGGGTGGAATGAACCCTTTTTTTCTCTCACTGGTCAAAAACTTTAATATCCTGAAAAATTGTTATTTTAATAACTTTCATATATATATATATATATATATATCAAAAAGTTCTGTGTAGTTGGCAGCTATTAAAACAGATTCATAGTTCCAAACTGTAGCAATTTATTTTTACTTATTATTTACAAAACAACATTAAGCAAATTAGTATAAAACTTAGAACATTAAAGGATTAAAGAAATTCAACATAAAAAACATTTGTATCAGACTCCATTAAAATATTAAACTTTACATATTTCAGCAGTTTCACAGGCACAGGGAACAACTGATTTCCGAGATCAGTTTTTATTTAAAAAAAAAAAAAAAAAAAAAAAAAATACAATTAAATGTATTGCAAAATTAGCATAATATCTTTACAAATAACTAATGTTTATTAATATTTTTAGTTCACTTCAGTACTAAACAATTAAGAACAAATCACTCACATCTGTCAATCAACCAATTCACAAATCTAAATAAACTTAGTGCAGTAATGTGATGACATGGCATAGAGCAGTCGAGTCAGCCATGACAGTTCAAGGTTATAAATACATTCTTTAACAAATTATACATTAAATTAAAAGTCTTTTAAAAGGAAAATATACAGGTAAACATTTTAATAAAACTTATATTTTGAAAAGAAAAGTTAATTTTTAAAAGACTGCATTTTCATTTACAATTTAATTAACTTTAATTACTTTTAATGTATCAATATAAATAAGCATTACATAAATTCAATTAATGAATATAAATTATGAGGAGCTGGGGAACACAGAATAAAAATTGGAAAAAACAACAAAACATTTTGTTATCAATTTTGTTGTGGATGAAAATATTTTTCACCGAAATTCGGCAGGTATGTAGGGATGATTATAAATTGCCGAAGTATCACAATAGATTTTCTTGTTGCTGTCCGGTATAGGAATTTGTAAAAATTTTCAAGTTTTGATTGCTTCTTAGTATCTTTAAATCTTCTTTTTTTTGGGAGTCTGCTACAGTTTGTAAGTCTAATACAGATCGTACAAAAATGGTATCAATACGAGGAAGTGCATTAGCAATGGTATTTTCTTGCATCTGGATATACCGAATATCAGTTGTGAACTGACCAGAGTATGACAGCTGTCTAGCTTCCCGAGGCAAAGCTTTTTCCAGATCTTGTTGTAAAGCAAATGTTAATGATTTGTGATCTGTATATATTGTAAAAGTTCAGCCTTTTATGATATATTTGAATTATTTCACTGCTATAAAAATGGTTAACAGTTCCCTATCATAAGCACTATATCTTCTTTGTGTTGGTGTCAAAGTACAAGAAAAGAAACCCAAGGGTTGTTTTTCATTGTTCTCAATCTGGTATATAACCGCTCCAATAGCAGTATCAAAAGCATTGGTTGTCAGTGATATTTCGGCTTTTTCTGATGGACGAGTTAAAATAGAGGCATGATTAAGTGCATCCTTTAAATTTTGGAAGGTATCTCTTGCTTATTCTGTCCAGATTATTTGCTTTCTGCATTTTTTTTTCTTTTTTTAATACTAGAGAGCAATGTTGTTAAAAGGCTGTTGAAATTTGGAAAAATTTAGTATGAATCTGTGATAAAAAATTCACCATACCTAAAAATCACCTTAAACTAGTGAATGACCAACTTCGGAAAATTATCGATTGCCTCAACTTTTGTTGAAAGGGGTACTAGTCCATCAGCTGTCACTTCATATCCCAAGAATGCAAGTTTAGTTTGACAAACCACAGGCCACATTCGTTTAGCCTCTGGAGTACTGCTCATACATATGGCCAGTGAGTTTCTTTGTCATGAGAGGCTGTCAGAATGTCATCCAAATATTAAAATAGGAACTCTAGCCCATTCAGTACAGTGTTCATGAAACATTGGAATGTTTGGGCCGCATTCTGAAGGCCAAACATCATGAGTGGAAATTTGAATAAGCCAAAAAGCATGAAGATTGCTGTCTTTGGAACATGCTGTCAAACTCATCTTTCTCATGAACTGGAATTTGCTAGTATGCTCTAATGATATTTACGGAAGAGAAAACTTGTTCCTGCTAAAAAGTAACTGCAGTTTGTTAAAAATGGTACAGTGTATCTATCACGAATCTCAACATTATTTAACGCTTGATAGTCCCTGCAAGGTCTCCAATCACCCGATTTCTTCATAGCCAGATGAAGTAGGCTCAACGAGTTAATCATAGATGGCCCGTATAAGCCCGTTTGACAGTGCATATTTTGACACAGAAAGTAGGTGGTGCTAGTGCCATGTAGAGATAATCAGTGCCACCTAGTGCCTCCCAGTCATTGCTCACATGTAGTGGGAGTCTTACACAAAACTTAATTTTATCATTTAAGTTTTAAGTGGAATTATTCGAAGTACTGAGGTAAATTTGACTTTGCAATTTCTTTTCTTTCTTTCTCCCCCCCCCTTTCCCCCTACCACTTCATCTAACTTTTTTTTCTTTTCTCTTGGTGCGTTAAAATGACAAGGTTCTAACTGACATAACCATTAATTTCAGAAAAATAAGATTAAATTAGTCCATAGTTTTTTTTTATTGTCAAGATATATAATATGTTCATAATATATATACAGTGAAAATCTTTCCAATGATTGTACAGAATTAAATGCAAAATATTACTTAAAGAAGTAGGGGGGAATTTAAATAAATATCATTTGAATTCTCATTTTCTCAAAGTCAAATTATGTACTCTAAATACTTGAAAGAAGTTTTTCAATTTCAGTTTAAATTGAAGGTAAGACAGACTACCAAAAAATAACAGAGCTTCATCTTAACTGATTTTGTCACTTAGAAGCTTACTAATACAAAAATGCATTCATAAGGAAAAAATGCATCTCAGGCACTTAGTTCATATTTTGAAGTTAGCAGGGTTTGTTGATTTAAATCAGCTTAATTAAAATCCTAATTTTAATGATTAATATATATATATATATATATATATATCACTTTCTCTTACCTAAGTATATATGGTAGAGAAAGTATTACTTTTGCGTCAAATTTTCGAAAGTGAGTTTTTATTATATTTGTATGTTTTGTGTGTTTCTATATCAACATACCTCAAGAACAAATAGTACCACCAGTCAGTCCAAATTCAGTATTCTAAACATGTATGAGATAGAGAGGTTACACTAAACTTTTTGTTGAAATCAAGCAAATGGTTCCTGAACAGGGACACCCAAGAGAATTGAAATACATTACATCTACGGGGAAAATTTCTGGTAAGTACAGTGTAACATCTATAGGCTACCCTAAACAAAATGGAATGAACACTTTATTTTTGTGTGCATAAAAGCATATTTTGTGTAGATTGTAGAATGGAAATCTTTCATCAATTATTTACAGAGGTCATCAAAGTATTTATTTGTATATATTGGAGAAAACGCTTGAAATACTGGAAGTTTATTTCATTTTGTGTTTGCTGTTTTTCATATAAAATTGATTTTAAGTACATAATGTGATGTGTATACAGTTTATAGACAATATACAGGGCTATACAAAATTAAGCTACACATTCTTTTCTATTGAATGCAATTGATGGAAGTGCTTTGCTTACACACTTTACTATACTGATGAATACTCTTTAGGAAGAAAAACAAAATATTTCATATCCATACTATAAACTAAGTATTTTTTGATGTTCTATTTTTAAATCTCGTTTTTGTGTGATATCACATTTTGAGGTGCCTTGAATACAATATATTTCAAAGCAATTATCTGAATAATTCTATTTATTAACTTAATTTAAAAATACAACCTTTGACAAACTTCATGTTTCTTTGGCTGGAACGTTTTCATTGGGGCGCCCCAGCTTCCTCAACGGCAATCCAGTGCTTGAAGCTTTGAAACTGCAATGTTTTCCTTGGCTGCCACTACACTTAAACATATGGCACCACTGTCGATCTAGTCCTGCCCCATCATTGCCATTGCACGAATTAGGAAAACTTATGCAGCCAAGGAAAACATTGCAGTTTTGAAGCTTCAAGCACTGGATTGCTGTCAAGAAAGCTGGGGCACCCCAGTGAAAATGTTCCGGCCAAAGAAGAAACATGAAGTTTGTCAAAGGTTATATTTTTAAATTAAGTTAATGAATATTATCATTCAGATAATTGTTTGAAATATAAACAATCTTTTTCTAAATTGCACAATATAAAGAAATGATTCTTTTGCGGTAACAGGAATAATAAATTACGTTTTAGATCCCTCATATATAAAATGCAACATTTTAAAAAGGAGATCAACGAGATTATTACTGAAACTTTGCTATTATTCATAAAAGTTATTTTAATTTATAATTAGATATTTATTAATTTTTAATAAATTAGATATATTTAAAGAATATGTGAGCAACTTGCTCACACCAATATTTTCTTACAGTGGCGCTGGAACTGGTATGGCAGGTACGGCCGTCAACATACCAATTTATAATTTGATGCGACATTTTTTTTTTTTTTTTTTTTTTTAAGTGAAAAAGATTTTAACTTTCGTATTTTTTGGAGGAAATTTTACTTCCATAAATTTTAATGTGAACAAAACAAACTATACATGAAATTTGTCAAAGGTTATATTTTTAAATTTACTCCATGAAATGTTTTTTGAAAAAACTCTATATTTCTTCCTATAAAAAAAAACATAAAAACGACTTCCATTGTAATTTATTTTTTTTTTTAAACTTGAAAAACGATTATATTTTATTATAGACCTTATATGGAAGTCAACTGCAGTTTAGATTTATATTTAATGATTTATATCCAGACTTAGTGTTGCTGTGACAAGTATAATTACTTTTTGTCTCGCACCTGCTAACGGTTTTTGTTGGTGACCATTGTTATGCCAGATTAAGGGTTGTAATATTTTAACCATCATTTCAGTTTTCAAATTTTCCCATAGAATTAACATTAAGACAAAGAGAAATGTGTTTGGCGCTCTGACACTTAATATTTCTGTTCCTACCATTTCTTGGCATTTTTTAGAAATTAATTCTTGCTCACTTTCAGTCATCATTCTATCTCTGAACTTGGTTAAACGAACACTGCCTTGATAGTATACTCTCTTCCTCAGCTCTTCATGATCTTAGCTACAGAAGAGACCGAATTATGTTTTTATTTCTACAAATAATGGTCATACTATACTTTGAAGCACATGTTCTTTTATTCTATATTACTGATATCATTAAATAATCCAAGTATTTCCTCGTACTTTAAGTTATTTATTTCTAAGTAGCATTTTTATTATATGAACCTGGAATATCTATCCACTATACGTATATCTCGGCATCTCACCGATAAACTACACCATAATTAGATTCATGAAAATTTTTTACCTCTGGTTTTCATTAGATTTAAAAATGTTTTGAGATGTCACAGTTGGACAATATTTAGAAAATGTCTCTCTGTGAATATCTATCGACAGTTTTGTAAACACTGTATCTCACAAACTAATGAACGAAATTTAACCAAACTTTGTATTTAATTGGACTTTAACCTAAATAGGTGTTTATTACATTTGGGGATCAATAGTTTAATGAATGTCACTGTCAATACCACATTTTCATAATTTTTAATATGGCTATATAAGACAAAATTTTGCATACAAATATATATATGAGAATTATTTTTAACTTTCCAATGTGAAATTAAAGGAAATATATTTATTATAGTAATAGTCAAATAGAACTTTTTTTTTTTTTTTTTTTTTTTTTGCATATGTTTGGACATCACTTCTCCCCCTGGGGTAGAAATTTTCAACATGAGTTTCTTTCAAAAGAACTCGTCAATACCTTTAAAATAAATGGTTGAACTTTAGATTTGTAATAATTTAAAAACAGTTAACCTTTTTTTTTTTTTTTTCTTCTCAAAACAGCAAAACTTTAGTAAGGAGAAAAAGAATTTAAGATATCATCTGTATTGCATAAAATTGATTTTCTTTGGATATTTAGTGCTATATTTCTTTGTGATGAAAATCGTTTACATTCATCATGGAAAGTAATTTTAATAAAGAATGTGTACTGCATGAATTTGTATCTGAAAATATAGCAGAAAGTTTTGTGGTGGCCACAACATACTAGTTTAAAATAATTTTCACTTAGTTTAAAATTTGGGCTATACCTCAAACTATAAATGTCTTTAATTTTTATTTTTTGTTGCTTTGTTATTGTTTAAAATATTTTGTTTCTTATAAAAAGATTGTTATCCTCTCCTCCCTCTTTGTTTTTCTTTCATAAGAACTAAACTGTTTTCAGAAAAGGGCCAGTGCCTTGAATTGGAACATGCAAAGCATTATTTGATGAATAAGATGAGGTTGAATAAGTGAAGCAACAACAGTAAATCAGAGCTTTCCTTAGGTTTGGTGAAGGCAGGTGCAGTCACATGGAGCCTCAAGCCCTTTTTATTTATTTGTTACTTTTTGTGTGTGTGTGTTTATTTTATAAGATTTACACATGCATCTTCATAAATGTTACAATTCTTTGTCAATAACATATTAAGAGCAATAAGCAAGTGTTATAATTAACAATTAACCTTACATATTGTTTAAGCTATATCACAACACATTGTTCTTGGGCTGTACTGAATCTTTAATTACTGTTGCTTAGGTGGCACCTGATGAGTCTCAACACAGACTCAGTACCCCGAGGCCATGCCCTTAGCGGAAATCCATAAACCCATGTCCTTAGCGGAAATGTTATCCCCTCTCGGTGGCATGCTTTGAGCATACTTGCCTTTAGCGGAAATGTATAATAAATTGAAAAATAAATTAATAAATAAAAAATGAACTCTTCAATTTTCCTCCACACTTTATCCACATTTGGCACTGGTTATATTTTGCTTCAGAAGTAACCTGTCGCAAAAATAGGTATGCTTACTGTAGAATATCCATTATTTGAAGGAACAGTGATCTGTAACAATATAAAGTTTAATGAATCACAGTACTCCATACGAAAACGTACATTATTGTCAGTTTATGATTTTATTTAAGTTTTTGAAAATCTAATTAAGCTTTACACCTTTTAAAACTAAAACAAAAAATCATGAGGTAGATTTTGATTATCAACACTTTCCAACTGTATGTACTCGTATCGTATAATATTCTATGTTCTATGTCTAACTATATTATCACACAATGGACAGACATATAAACTAACTGAATTCATAATCACTCTGAAACATTGTAGGAAAGTGTTAAAAATGGTTAACAAAAACAGAAATGCTGCTCTTAATTTCTTATTTGCTTTCCCTTAAATTGCAGAAATCGCTGCATAGCAGCACCACCTGTCGATCCATAGACATTCAAACTGAATCAGCATAATGTCTCATAATGGCCTTCTCTTATATCAAGTTTTGATTGATTATACGCAATAGAACCTGAGATATAGCTTCCCCTTAAATTGTGGAAATCGCTGTATAGCAGTGTCACCTGTTGAGTGCTTCGCACCAAAAGTTGATTTAACTCAAGGTACATCTACATGTAAATTTATATGCAATTCTGAGCAGTAGTTCCGGAGATACAGTTACCACAAAATTTTTGTCACTCACTCACTCACTCACACTCACACACACACACACACACACACACACACACACACACACACACACACTCACACACACACACACATTTTCAGAAAAAAGTCAAATCGTGTTCTGGATCTCTCAAAACGTGTAAATCCGTCGAAAACCGGAAGTCAATATTTTTACGAATTCAATACTTTCTTCTATTGAATATAGAAAAAAGTAAAAATAAAAAATTCTTAAAATATTTACAGATGCCGAAGGTGGACAAACGGACAGTAGAGTAGACAAATACACTAATTCAAATCATATAATTTAAAAAAATGGTAGAATTATTCTACCATTTTTTTAAATGTGAATATGATTCACATTTATAAATGCGCTTATGAATACGCTTAATGTAAACGAAAATGCAATTCAGCAAATTTCCAGTAATAACCCTCAGTGTAACTGAATATTTTTGTATAACTCTGTAAATCTAATGCTAATCATACTACATTCTATAGAAAACATTCTTTTGTGCATCTGAATAACATATTTCAATCTGCTACTCGCACACCTTATTTCTGCTATAGGTATGGCTTCTTTTATTCCTCCTCCTTCCCTTTCATCCCATTCCGCTAAGGGCACATCACCTCAGTACCCCCTCCTCACTACTCGTTTTTTAAAGCTCTTACGCATGTAGTAAACCTTACTGATTTATTTCGGTTGTTTTTCATTTAATTGGATTAGAGTGCTGTGCTTAATATTTGGTTTATCCCTTTGGTATTCAGTAACTTGTCACTAATATTCTAATGTTCTTTATTCAAATATTAATTTTAAAATCTTGCAGCTGAATTATTACATCTATTTATGGTAATTATTTCTGAAGTACTTATAAAATATTTTTTTATTGTTATGGAAATATGTGAAAATATGTTTTATAAAACCACTAGCAAGAAAGAACTTTGCCCATTTTGCTGGTCATTATATTTAAGTGAATCGCTTGTAAATATAATATCTAAAAAAATTTAAACTATGAAAGGAAATTCCTTTAAAATCATTAAAAATCTAGGTACAGGATTCTGCTGCTTTTGACATTGTCTTCTCTGCCCAGAGTTTCCCCTGGGTTTAAAAAAGGGCAGGGCACTAATAATCAGGGTTGGCTTCATTTTGCCTGACCTGAAAAAACCCAAGCTAAAACCCAAATAGGTTTTTTTTAAAACCTTGCTTAAAATTGCATTTTTATTTAATTAATAATAAACATAATTATAAAATAAAATAAAATATATATTATTAGAACATGAGCAAAGATTTTTCAGGAATATTGGAGGTACTAAAATTGCTCTATAGAAAAAAAAAAAAAAAAAAAATGAAAAATTCCATAAAAAAATAATTTATAATTATCTTATTAAAACGCACACACACTATATATAATATGTGTATAAAAACAAGAAAAATCAGTGATTTGTAAATATAAAGAAAACTGTGTGACTTAAGGAATGTAAAATATAAATAAATAAATATCAAAATTTTAAAAATATGAAAACTTGTCTAGTGCAATATTGTTAAGTAATGCATAGGGATAATAATTCAAAATATTTTATGAAAATCTATTGAATTAAAAAAAAAAAAAAAAAAAAGCACTAAATAAATAAATATTAAAATACAGTTTTTGTTGTAAAGGGCAGATACAAAAAAATTTTAGAATATTTAGAGTACAATTTTTTTTTAAAGCAAATTATTTTAATTTTTTTTTTTTTTTTTTAATTCTTTAACTTGATCAATTATTTAAAATAAATAAATTTTGATTTTAATGAATAATTAACATTTGATTCTGTAGTCTTAATAATGTACAGTCGGGGAAAAAAAAAACGCAGCACTCGATGTAACTCCGTTGCTAATCAATGCACAAAAATGTAATAGGTATCATTCGACGGGGAATTGAGAGTAGATTCAGAAAATAAACGGAAATTTTGAATTGGGGGTCGTCTACATATTAAAACGCGCACCAACTTTGATTTTTTCAATGGTAATGCCCCCTTTTTATTTTATATTTGAATTCCTGGGATCGCGACAATGCGAAAAAGTATATTGGTTGTATATTTTGCTTATTTTTTCACAGAGTTATAAGCGTTCAAAGTTTGAAGGTGCTAATGTTAAATTCATATTTCAAACTTTTATTAATATCTTCACAAAAAATAACTTGATCGATATAATTCTTTTTTTACGAGATACAGTGAAGAAACCCAAACATAATCCATCATTAATTTTGATTCTGAAAAATATTTTTAATTCTGAAAAATATTAATAAATTCATATTCATAAAAATTATGAATTATGACCTATATTAATTTTTACATAAAATGAATCCTAATGCTGAAAAATATGGGCGTGCAAATTTGCAGCTCATTCCAGTTATTAGTTTTCGAGATATAAATAAATCTTTCTTTTGGAGTGGTTTAGGGGGCCGTCTCTTAAAAAATTTTGAATGAGTTAACGAAGCAAATCTTAAAAAATAACGGAGAAAATTGAACAAAATATTTTTATTTTTTATTTACGGGTCAAATTATATAACAACAACGTCAAATGCAAAGAAATTAAACAAAAATGTTGATTTTTTTACATTTGTGTTAGTATCAAGAATTCCTGTTTTCTAAAGCCCCGCCTTTTATCGTTCTTCAGAACAAAACAATGCAGAAACGAAAAGTGAATGTGACTTTGAGTATTCGTGTTAAACCCCTTATTTTACATTGACAAAAATATACACAAGTGGTATTTACTTCATCGATTACTGGTGATAAATTTAGAATCCTTTAAACGAACACTAGAAGAAAAAAATTAACTAAATAGGCGGGGTTTACTGTTTGAAATACTCTCAAAATAAAATATTTAAAAACAAATTTTCTGTACCACAATTATATTACAGATGGATATACATTATAACTATATTCTTTCTAATTAATATATTTCTATCCATAGTATATTTTATTGCAAAAATATGAACACTGAGTACATGCTTAAGAAATAAGTAACACACAAATTACGAAAGAAACGCCCACTGGCATTGTTACAGATTTTCAAATGATGTGAATCTACGTCAGCAGTCGCGAAAACGTTAATTAAGAAATTATATTTTCATAGAAATTATAAAACAAATCGTACAGTTCCAAGGAGTTCAACTGACCCAAAACTGGTAAGTGCTATTAAAATTGTTTAATATTTACTTTATGAAACCTTACAATAATTTATCCGAAAAGATTTAGTTTATGCGTTGTTGTATATATATATATATATAGCTATATTATTTCAGTTTGTATATTATGTTACACGTACGAAAAAAAATTTAAGCTTTATTGATGATCAGTATATCCATGATATATACTTTTTAATTGAAAAATATTGCACTTTTATAAAAAGTATTGTCTGACCAATCGTAAGTGTAATGTATTTAAATATACCTAAAATTATCTAAAAAAGTACTAAAGTATATACATATCCAAAAAACTAAATTCATGATAATTAAGATACAGCAAAGGTGTTACTATTTTTATTTCTTTTTATAACTCTTTTTCTTGAAATATTTCCGGTGTGAAACAGTATAATTTTGTCTGGTTCTTGTAGGATCTTAATTTTATTTTTCTATATTTAGAGATAGCCCCCTAACACATTTTTGATCATAACTCTATGAATACTGAAGATAAAGTATACAAATAGTATACTTTTCCGCACTGCCAGACTCTCAGAAATTTGAATATGAAGTCAAAATTGGGTCTTGCTATTGAAAAAATCAAAGTTGGCGCTCATTCTAATATGTAGATGACCCCTAATTCAAAATTCGACGACATTTTCAGAAAGTGCATTTCATTTCCTGTTGAATGGTGTCTATTAAATTTTTCTGCGTCAATTAATAACGAAATACCATCAAGTGCTGCGTTTTTTTTTTCCCCGACTGTACTTCATGTTTTAAATATATATACCTCAAAACTCTTTTAAAACCTGTTAGGCAGTGTCTTTTCTACCCAAACTATCCTGGGTCTGAGTCTTCACTAACTTTAACCAATGAATTTACACAAAAACCTTGGTTGGTGAAACAAATTGATAGCTTAAAAGAGGTTTCTATGATAAAGAAACAGAGGAACCTAAAACAAAATACCACTGGCAAAGCTAAGAAAATTTTCATGGGATAAAAAACGAAGGAAAATAAAATGTTTTTCTGCTTTGTTTATATAATGTTAAACATGCACTATTTATAGGGTACATGACACTTTGGTCCCACTGTTTTGGTCCCAATATCAGGAATAATCAAAGTATTATAGTAAAAAAGCAAAATTCTTTTTTCATATTTTGAATTCTTCGACATTTGACTTGAAAACATGGGGGTAGGAAAAGTCAAAATTATTATTATTATTATTTTGCAACAGAAAGTTATAGTAACAAACAAAACTGTAAAAAAGTCTAAAATTTTAAGAATTAGATTTTTTCTTTGTACCATAGAGGAAAAAGGACAGCAAATACATGAGGAAACTTCAGGCAAAAGAGAACTTAGATGAATATTTACAATTGGAGGATTAAATATCTACAACCTTTGTTTAAAATGATGTAACTATTGGACACAATTGGAGGATTAAATATCTACAACCTTTGTTTAAAATGATGTAACTATTGGACACATGGAACAGAAAAAATATTATTTCAGATTGAATTTTGAATGATAAAGGGTATTAGTTATCAGCGAAGATCTAATCTAAGCATTGTTAATTTATCTAAATCCCCAAAATTTCAGTTAAAGTAAAATACAAGGTTTTTAATATAAAACACTGTAGTGCAGCTCTTAATTATCACATTCAAATTTAGAGTGTTCGAATACAAAATTTGTAGGAAATTGATGCTTTATCCAAGCATCCCCTAAATGTTACAGTTTAATAATAAAAGATACGAGGAGCCTAAATAAAGATCTCGGGATTTAATTTGTACAGATCTGCTAAACTTGAGTCATTTTGACGAAATAAATATCACAACTAGTTAGTGTACAAAGGCACCCAAAAGAATGTCAAAGCACTGCATTTTACGGAGAGGCATTTTTATGTAACATCATATTTAAAACATTGGTACTGTTTAAATCAATAGAATTACATCTATAGTTGATATGCTAAAAAAAAAATAAAGAAAAAAATGTTTTCTACAGAATATGTTATGCTAAGCGTTAAGATTTAAAGGGCTACATTAACATAATCAGACACATTAAGTGTTACAGTTGGAATTTGCCAGATTGGCATTTCTGTCTAAGCGTTTTTAATGTGTTAAGCGTTTTTAATGCTTTTAAACAGTGTTTAAGAGTGATTATAAATTCAGTTAGTCTCCTGGAATTGCATTTATGTCTATGTCAAGCATTTTTAACACTTTCCAACAATTTTCAAGAGTGATCATAAATTCAGTTAGTCTATCTGTCTATTTTTCTGTCATTCTCTCTGCCTGTTATATGATCACATAGGCAAGTTCCTAAAAGGTTAACAATGCACAAATTTTAATATAATCTTTGTGAACTGCATGATTTTTTTTGTTCTTGTTTAATTTTTGCAAGTCCTTCCAGAAAATTACAATACCATGATTGGAGACTTAGTGAAAATTTATGTTGATTAAAAAAAAAAAAATTCTAAGATTATATATTAATTTATGACTAAATATAATTATTTGCGTAAAAATGGGATTTCAGTTAAACTCTTCAAATATGGGGAGAAAAAAAATATATATATATTTGTCTCGTATGTTAATCTAACTTACAAATAAATTACCCATTTATGAATTAAATCATTCAAATCTGCAGTGTACTATACTGAATTAAATTCTTTTGGACAAATGTGATTACGTTTTTAGTTAAACGGTAGTTTTTCACTTTTAAAAATAAAGATTTTATAATTATTTCAGAATAAGAAATCTCAAATATTCTTTGGTGCCTCTTCTTTTTTATCATTTTCTATCGCATTATCAGTCCAGTGACCTTGAAATTCATCTGATTTAAAGGAAACATCTTTTTCGTTTGCCCTTACGTTCGCCGCATTACGCACGGATGCTCTAACTCTGTGCGTTAAGCGGAGGTGCCCGGGTTCGATTCCCGGCTCTGGTATTTTTCACATAGTTGGTAAAATTAAAATATCAACCTTTACACTCCAATTTACTTAAAATGAATATTCACGGTTGATGAATTCATGAATAAATATTTCTAAATTGAAATTTCATGGTCTATGGAGTTGTGCTGCGATTAATATTGTCACTTGATACAGCTGCGTTTGCAGACTCGGTGACTTGGCCAACGAATATTATGTAAGAAATGCCTAGCTCATTGTCAGCCAGAGTAGCTCAGTGGTAGAGCATCCGTGCATTAAGCGAAGGTGCCCGGGTTCGATTCCCGGCTCTGGTATTTTTCACATAGTTGGTAAAATTAAAATATCAACCTTTACACTCCAATTTACTTAAAATGAATATTCACGGTTGATGAATTAATGAATAAATATTTATAAATTATTTTATTATACAATAGAATAATAAGATTTCTAAAATAGAATTTTATTAGTTCTTCCTTCTCCTTGCCTTTGAAATTAGATTCTCCATAGAAAATAATCAGTACCCTGAGTAAAAAAAAATTTCTTTGGTTTGTTTAACAAAATAAAACTATAAAATAAATAACACCAAATTTTCACTAAATTGATCAGAAATAATAAAATATTTGAAAGAAAGTAAATAACTTAAAATATTCAAATATAACAAAATCAGCATAAATTGATGAATAAACTTTTAAAAATTTATTTAAATAAAAATAAAAGGAAAAAAAAAAAAAAACCCTAAACTTTTTTTTATATATATTTTTTTAAATATATATAGATGTAAATAAATGACGGAATTATTCAGTTATTTCTGAATAAAACTAATGACACCAACAATTGTTAATTATATTTATAGGCAATAACTGTTTTGGATTAACATTGTGATGGCGATTACGAATATTCATATCGTAGCGAGAAAAGAGATCGGATAAATATCACGCAGTCGCAGTATCTCGGTCATCAGTGTTTGATATTGATGTCCATCAGTGTCCTCATATTAAATAAAACATCTGAATTAATTTATTTTTATTCAAGAAAACATTTAAAACTTACATTTTTCTATTTTATTAAATCCTTTTTCATATTTAAAACTACTTTGCTTTTGTCTTACAAACATCGCTTTTCTGTTTACTATATCGGCGTTGCCATTTCCAGACTGCATAATCTTTTCTATTTGTGCTGTTGCCACTCCTTCTAAATTGTCATTATAAATTGGGTTTTGGTTTTTACCACCGGGTGTCGTGGCGCGGCAGTCAATGTTATTATGCAGATCAACTTGTGTAGAGTAGTATATAAGGCCGTGATGTTTGAAGATGTTTCAGTTTCAGCTGAGTTCAGTTCTAGTTTCAATGAGCTCCAGCTAGTTTTGGTTTGGAGTCCCGGTTCTGGTGAATAGCTGCTGGCGGCTGTTCTGAACTGTAAATATAAATTATGGACTGCTCATGTTTTATATGCTGAACTCAAATTTAAATATAAAGTGAAGCGATTATTGAATTGTTTTGTTACGTTTGATAGTTTGATGATGTTGATACTGTTTACAATCGTTAAGTTTAGAAACTTTTTTCAATTTACAATATTTTTCTTCAGAAGCTTAAATGAATAGTTTTTTCCATGAGGACTTAATTTCGTAATGCCAAGTTTTTTTTTAACTTTATTTAATTTTCTGAAATTGTTGGTCATGCGGCGACCACGAATTGACTTTAATCTTCTACTAAAATTAAGCTTAAACCAGATCATTTACATGTTCTATTCATTTGTCATTTGGCGACCATGAAGTTTGATATCGTTTAGCTGACTTCTACAATTCAGTGGCATTCGCTGGTCATTTGGCGACCGCGATCTTCGTAAATTTTTGCGTTGAGTTTGATTTTTCAACTAGTTTTCATCTGTGTTCTTCAATATGATTTTGATGTTACGGTATATGTGTTTGATCGTTCTTCTGGTAAAATTGCGTGTGCCAGTGCGAAGCAATGTTTATTCTTCCATTTTCCACATTGGTCATGCGGCGACCATGCAAACGAACTTGAATGTTATGCCAAAAGACTTTGTTTTCTTCCTTGTACCATCAAGTAACACTGATATGTTATTGGAGAGGCAATATAATTTTGAATTGTTGTTGAGAAATTAATCCTGTTATATTGAACTTGAAATTTTTTTATATATGTTTATATTAAATCGTTTTCTAATTATTGTTATAATTGTCTTTTCAATTTATGATATCTTCATGAATAAATTTATTTTTCGTTTAAAATATTTTTGTATTTACTGAGTCTAAAAGTTTACATACTAGTCAAATTAGTTAAAGTAAAATCCTCCAAGCTTAAATAATTCTATTGCAGCTTTTTATCTGCTTAAATATAAATTTATTTAAGATAGACCTTAAAGTGTAACATTTTGGGTTATGGGCCCAGTTTAAATGAGGAGTTTTTTTTTACTAGTTTTTTTGGACTCTGTGAATTTAAAATTTAATTTGTGGTATATTTAATTATATAATCATGGCTTACAATATAGTTCCTCAAATAGTTAAACTTAATTCTCATAATTACTCTGGTTGGAAATGTGATATGAAGTTCCTTTTAATGGAGAAAAATGCCTTCGATATCGTAACTGGTAACGAAGAGCAACCTGTTAAGAGTGATACAGTTACTGTTGATGCTATAAAAGATTTTAAGAGAAGGCAGAATGCTGCCATGTCTTTAATTTATTTAAACATCGAACCGGAATATCGTAGTTTAATAAGTGAATGTGATGATCCCTCTAAAGCTTGGGACATTCTTAAAGTCAATTTCCAACCAGACAGTAGAAGTCACCATATGAAATTATATTCTGAATTTATGTCCTGTTTTTTAGACCCTGGCGAATCTATAGGAATTTATGCAGCTAAAATTTCAAAAATAGCAGATCAATTAAAATCTATTGGTAAACCTATAAATGATGAATATTTGTGCTTTCAAATTTTACGTTTTTTGCCCGATAAGTTTGACCAGATCGTCCAGCAAATTTTAAGATGGCCTGATAAAGATTTTGAGTTTAAAAATATTGTAACTGAACTTTGTGCTGAGGACCACGTCTCCAACTCAGAAATCTTGATAAATCTAGGGTGGACTGTAATATTGAAGCCCAAAGTGCTAAATTTAAGAAAAGGCCTGTTTTCACTTGCTGGCGATGTGAAAAAAAAGGTCATGTTAGTAAAGATTGTCGGGTAAAGTTAAATATTGATAAATCTGCTAGAGAAAATACATTTAAAGGTAATTTTGTAAAAAGAAGTGACTCCGTTCAACAGCCAAAACGTGATAATACTCCCCCCCATAAAAATAAAGGTTTTAAAGCTCAAAATTACATTGCTGAAGCTAATTTAAGTGGTTTTAACAAAGAGGGAAGCTGGGCTTTTGATACCGCCGCCTCTCACCACTTCTGCAAAGATAAATCTTCTTTTTGTAATTTCACCGAAATTTCTGGTGATCAGTTGCACGTGGCTGTTGACGGGGTTACTTTCCCCATTACTGGAAAAGGGGAAGTTGAATTAGATTTTAATGGTACTATCATAAAACTTTGGGATGTTCTTTTCTCTCCTAATTTAAGGAAAAACTTGTTAAGTGGTTCTAGATTCGACCAGGGCGGGGCTAAATTTACTGGTAAGGCTGGTAAACTAAACGTGGTTGATAAATATGGCAAGTTTCTTTTTTCTGCTAAGCTTTATGACGGGATTTATTATACTTTTCCAAAAATCATAAGAAATAATCATAATGTTAAAATGAATGGGGGGCAGAATTCTAAAACTAATGTTGATCTAAATTTTAATGCTGAAATTTCAGCTTCACCTGTAATTAAAACTGCCAATATTAAAGATATAGATACATGGCACTTACGTTTTGATCACATTAGTCTAGATTTAATTTATAATACTATTCGTAATTCTGCAGTTAAAGGTTTACCTCATTTAAAATCTGTTGATAATTTTTTTTGTGATCCCTGTCATTTAAACAAACAAAATCGTGTCTCTTTTAAGCCTCTTGGTTCTTCTTCATCTAAAAAGCCATTAGATAGAATCTTTCTTGATACTTGGGGTCCTGTTAAAATCGCTGGAAAGAAGGGCGAACGTTTTTTTGTGTATTACAGATAATTTTTCAGGTAAAACTTCAGTTTATCCTCTCCAGGAGAAATCTATGTGCTTTGAAGTCTTTAAAAGACATGTTCTAAGAGCAGAAAGATTTTTAGGGACCAAGTTGAAAGCATTGAGGACAGATAATGGCAAAGAATTTGATAATGAACTTTTTGGAGCTTATTGTAGAGAAAATGGGGTAAAACATGAGTTGACCAATGCCTATACACCAGAAGAAAATGGAGTATGTGAGAGATTTAACCAGACAATAATGAATTGTGTTAGGGCAATGCTCAAATCTAGTGGCTTCTCTGACGATTTCTGGCCTGAAGCATGTATGCATTTTACTTATACATGGAACAGGATTTGTCATGGCAGAAATTCTAAAACACCTCTAGAACTCTATTCTGGTAACAAACCTTCAGTAAGACATTTAACGCCATTTGGCACTTTAGCTTATGTCGGGGTTGCTAAGGTCAGGCGCAAGAACAAGTTAGATGCTAAGTCCAAACGTGGTATCCTTGTTGGATATGCATTACGTACCCGTGGATATAGGATCTGGTTGGAAGAGGATAAGAAGATTGTTGAGACTATAAACGTTTCTTTTGTTGAGAGCAGTGATGTGTCTCGCAGTGGAGCGGTGATGGGCGACTCTTCTTTTGAGTTGGTGCTTGTCCCAGAGGAGCAGCCATGGACCGTTGATCGGTGTCATACTAATCCGGAACCTGGACCCTCTGGTG
Source organism: Salticus scenicus (assembly GCA_963930645.1). Lineage (NCBI taxonomy): Eukaryota > Metazoa > Arthropoda > Arachnida > Araneae > Salticidae > Salticus > Salticus scenicus. The sequence goes on from OZ005657.1 coordinate 163,649,110, forward strand.
GCTTGCCCGGCGAGACTGGAGATGTTGTTCCAACCGTCCTCCCTGCCACTCCTGTCACTTCCATTTCTCCTCAAGCTTTGTCTCCCAGCTGGAAGACTAATCCGATTTGGTACAGAAAGGTTGTGCCTAGGCCTAAAGGAAATAAGATCGACATTTACTACTACCCTGACGGTGAAGGCAAGAGGTCATGTCAACGCACCCCAAAGGAAGTTGAGAAATTTTGTAATGATAATGGCTTAGTTTTTAATCCTAATGATTTTGATTTTTCCAAATTTAATAGTTTTTCTGGTGTTGTTAATCCTAGCATTATACCTTCCGCGTCCAGCACTGCTAGCTGACTAGATGTGGTGGTCCCGCGAACGTATAAGCAGGCTCAAAAATCTAAACAGTTTGATAAGTGGCATGAGGATATGCTTGAAGAATTGGATTGTATGACTACTAGAGGTGTTTGGCATCTTGTGAAACTTCCTGTGAATAAATCTGTGTTAGGAAACCGCTGGGTTTATACAGTCAAGCGTGACGAGTCTGGTACCATAGTTAGGTATAAGGCAAGGTTAGTCGCGCAAGGTTTCAACCAGGTCCAGGGAGAATCATATGATGAAACATTCTCACCTGTTATAAATTTTTCGGTAGTAAGATTTTTCTTTTCTTTGCTGGTCTCATACTGCGGGTGGTTTAATGTACAATGTGATGTAAAATGCGCTTACTTTATTAAGGTTATCATTAATTAATGATCTAAATAACAAAAAGCTAACATACAAATAAATAATTAGAAAGCGTTTTAAGAGTAAGCAATATAACCATTTTAATATCGCATACTACAGTCGGGTAATACAATTCTCTTTTTTTTGAAACAGTGATAGAGTTGAGTTGTAGCTTGTCATTTACACGAGTTGATTTGTAACTTACCACAACACTTCCTCCACAAGCCACAACTTACTTAACACGAATTTAATTTTGATTTCCAACTAGACTACTAAATGAAAATAGTCCTAAAAGAGTACACAGTTCCTTAAACCTAACACTAGGCAAAGGTTTTGTCATTAAGTCTGCTAACTGCAAATTTCCGGGAACATGTTTAATATGCAGTTCGCCGTCAATGAACTTTTCTCGTACAAAATGATAACGGACATCAATATGTTTGGAGCGTTTATGGTATTCAGGGTTTTTGGCAAGTTTTACAGCGCTTGCATTATCTACCAGAAGAGAGGGTGTTTTAACATATGTTAAATCACTGAACAGGCGTTTCAGCCAAATTAATTCCTTCGCACTCTCACTTGCAGCAACATACTCAGCTTCTGTCGTAGACAACACAACACTTTTCTGCTTTTGGCTCATCCATGAGATGGCTCCACTTGCAAATCTTGAAATCATTCCAGTTCTTGAGCGTCTTGTTTTTAAATCACCCGCATAATCAGCATCACTGTACACTTCAAGCTCATTGGGATGGGTCTCAGATTGATATAGCAAACCAAAATCTACAGTTTTTTTCAGATACTTGAAAATTCGTTTCACTGCACACCAATCAGACGTCCTTGGACTTTCCAGATTTTCAGAAACAATACTGATAGCGTATGCTAGATCTGGTCTTGTAACAGTAGCAAGGTACATTAGGCTGCCAACTGCCTGACGATAGGGAACTTCTTTTCCTATCAATATATTTCCAACATCATCAGAAACATAGCTTTTGTCACTTGGAGTTGATACTGGATTAGCACCATCCATTTGAAATCTTGAGAGGACTTTTTTCGCATAGGCACACTGATTCACAAAAATTGAACCATCATCCAATCTTTTTATGTTCATACCTAAAAACTGGTTTAAAGAACCTCTTGTGATTTGAAAAGACTGATTAAGTTGATGCATGAATTCCTCCACTTCAACTTTATCAGTCCCAACAACAAGGCCATCATCGACGTAGATAACAACAAAAAGTTTCTTGTCATTTCTATGTCTGATAAATAAACAGGGATCAGCTGCACTAACTTCCAGTTTCTGGTCTTTCATAAAATTCACAAAACACTGATTCCAACAACGAGGTGCTTGTTTGAGTCCATATAAACTTTTATGTAATCTACAGACTCTCCCACTATTATCATCAAAGCCTTCTGGTTGCATCATGAAGACTTCCTCCTTAAGTGTTCCATATAAGAATGCAGTCTTTACGTCAAATTGTTGCAAGTGTAATTTTTCTTTTGCAGTTACTGCAAGAACAGATCTCACAGTATCATATCTAGCAACAGGACTAAACGTTTCATCATAATCAAAACCTGCTTTCTGAGCATACCCCTTGGCTACAAGACGAGCTTTGTATCGCTCCACGGTACCATCAGAATTAAATTTCTTTCTCAACACCCATCGGCAATTGATGACTTTGGAACCTTTAGGCCTTTCAACTAATTCCCAAGTTTCATTTTTATGCAGGGCATCTATTTCTTCTCTCATAGCTTTAAGCCACAAATCACTTTCATTCGAGGAAAGAGCTTCAGAGTATGTCGAGGGATTTTCACTATTTTCGGAATCTTCTACTGCAGCTATGTTTGCAATAAGATACTCTCCAGATCTCATCCATGCAGGTAAGCTTTTGTTTCTTTGAGACTTTCTGACAGTTTGCAGTTTCTCTTCTGAAGGATTAGATTCTTTACTCTGAATATCTTCACATCTCTCAATTAAGTCTTCCTTCACCTCCACTGTTACTGGAGTGGTACATAAACGTTCAGGTTTGAAATATACATCACGAGATTTTATGATTTTGTTCTGAGAAGGCAGATAGATTTTATAGCCATCTTTCTTGTTCACATATCCCACAAAATGACCATGAACACTTTTGTCATCAAATTTACGTCGAAAATTCTTAGGTATATGTGAATAACATTCAGTTCCGAACACTTTCAAATGATCTAGTTTAATTGTTGGCTCGCCAGTCCAAAGCTCATGAGGGCTTTTTTTTTCTTCTGGGGATACACCAGTATGGTTTAGAAGGTAGACTGCTGTTTCACATGCATTGGCCCAGAGAGACCGAGGTAAACCACTTGCAGACAGCATAGAACGAGCCAGTTCAACGATTGTTCTGTTTTCTCTCTCAGCTGCGCCATTTTGTTCTGGCGAGTACGGTATACCAAGAGTCAGAACTGTACCTTTTTCAGCAAGGATTTGTCGAACTTCACCACAGTCAAATTCTCCTCCTCCATCACAACGCAAAGCTTTTACAGCATAACCATAATTGGTAGCTTCATTTAAAAACATACGTAAGCAACTACTAACATCACTTTTCTTTTTCAAGAAAAATATTTTACGATATTTACTGTAGTCATCTTTAAAACAAACATAATATCGAGCACCACTAAGAGAAGTTATAGACATGGGACCGTTTACATCAGCATTAATGATTTCACCAGTTGACATGGCTCTATAAGGACGTGATTTAAAAGGTTTTCGATGAGCTTTACCAAGAGCACATCCTTCACAGAATTCATTTGTCATTGCATGACTTACAGATATACCTATATCAGTTAGCAACTTACGAACATGTCGTTTGTTTTGGTGACCAAGGCGTTCATGCCATAACTGCAAAGATTCAGATGCAGTAGCAGTACTTATTTCAGCTGGACTTGCTGGAATAACAACTCTCATGCAGATAATATATGTGTGATCTGACCATGATCCAACTGCAACAAGTTCTTTAGAACGATAAAATTCAATATATCTTTCTGTCATTTTTACTTCAATACCATGCTTGGCAGCTTGTTGCACAGAAAAGAGATGCCTCTTCACATCAGGGACATACCAGACATTTTCCATGTGAGCATCATACCATTTGCCATGAATAGAAACTTGAATATTTATTTTACCAGATCCAAATGCATAAATCTTCTTATTATCAGCAAGTGATACCTCAATGGGCACAGGGAAATGTTTGTATGTGACAAAGTACTGTTTGTTTGCAGTCATGTGATGGGAGGCCCCAGAATCACAGACCCAACTATCTGGCTGAGTACTTTTTGCACTGGCAGTAAATGCACCTTTATTATTCTTTGAAAATGAGATTTTATCATTGGACCTTTTCTTTGGACAATCTTTACAGAGATGCGCACTCGATCCACATTTAAAACAAGTCTTTTGTTTAAAATTACTCAGTTTGGCATTATTTCTTGGCGTACTTTCAGGAAGTTTTTTGCCATTTTTCATAGCTTTTTGCTTAACAGGAACACGAGCTGCAAATGCACCATAATCCACAGGAGCAGTAGATTTAATGCGCTGTTCAATTGTACATAACTTTTCAACAAGATTTTTAGTAGTTCGTTTATCAGAATCTAAAGACTCCCATACATTGTTAAATTCTTGGAATTCTGGACCCACAGTAAGTAGTATTTTACCATGTAGTAATTCTTGTGGAATAGAAGCTAAACCTATACGGTTTAATTCATTATTCATATCCGTATAAATTCTTTCAACTTTAGCAGCATGTGTAGCAACATTATCACTGGGATCTTTACAGACTTGAAAAAATTGAGTCATCAATAAATTAAGTCTCTGAATACTGCTTTGTTCAAAAACACTAATTAATTTGTCCCAAATGTCCTTTGCATTCGAGTATGTCATCACTAAATCAGCAACAGAAGCGCTCAACGTACTTGCAATAATAGCGGCTGCCTTGGCATTATCACGGCGCCATTCAGATACCTTCTTCGCCAACTCATTCGTATTGACTTCGGCATTTTCAGCGACCGGACAAATTTTAGTTCCATCAATTATAGATGTCAAATCATATTGTTCAAAGTGCATTTTCATTTGCCACTTCCACTTACTCCAATTTTTAGCACCTTCTAGCTTATCGATTTGTACTTTCAGTTCAGCCATATCGTAATGTTTCGCTGTTAGAAATAACAAATTCTGTAGTTCACTTAGCTTTTCAAATATTTTCAGATAATTAATTTACGCAGATTTAAAGCATCCTGGGCCCATAACCTATTAAGGTTATCATTAATTAATGATCTAAATAACAAAAAGCTAACATACAAATAAATAATTAGAAAGCGTTTTAAGAGTAAGCAATATAACCATTTTAATATCGCATACTACAGTCGGGTAATACAATTCTCTTTTTTTTTGAAACAGTGATAGAGTTGAGTTGTAGCTTGTCATTTACACGAGTTGATTTGTAACTTACCACAACAACTTATACGCTCCTCTGAAAGAGGAAATTTACATGAATCAACCGACTGGATTTGCTGAAAAAGGCAAAGAGGATTGGGTGTGTAAATTGGACAGAGCATTGTACAGGCTGCATCAATCTGGTAGATTATGGTTTTATGAGTTAAATAAAGTATTGTTGGAACTTGGTTTTAATAAATTTGAAAATTGTAATTGTGCATATTCATATTCTGATTTTTCCGTTTTATTGATTTATGTAGATGATATAGTTATTTTTTCTAGGACTGAATCACAGGCAAATAACATTTTAGACCTTTTACAGTCTAAATTTGACTTAAAAATTTTGGGTACCACTCGTAAGCTTTTAGGTGTGGAATTCGAGTACACAGATACTGGGGTTTTGATCCATCAGGGTCAATATATTGCCGAAGTTAATGAGGGGTTTCAAAACCATCGGATACCTGTCTCTTCCTTGCCTATAGTTAAAGGTGTACAATTTTCTAAGAGTGATTGTCCAGTTGTTCAGTCTGATATTGAAGAAGCATCTCATTTACCTTACAGGAATCTTTTAGGTTGCATTTCTTTTCTAGCAAACCGCACAAGACCTGATATTGCATATGCTACAAATATATTTTCTCAGTTCCAACAAAATCCTGGTTTTAAACATTGGCAAGGCTTACTTAAACTTTTAGGTTATATTAAATACACCAGTCATTATAAACTTTATCTCAATTGCACAGATATTAAAATAATTTCATACTCTGACGCTGACTTCGCCGCTAATAGAGACGATTACGTTTCTATGGTGGGTCAGTTGGTTCTTTTGGATCGTGCTGCCGTTTCGTGGCGCACTAATAAACAAAAGGGTGTTACTATCTCAACCATGGAATCAGAGTTTATTTCTATGTGTGATTGTGTGAGGGAGCAGGATTGGTTTTATAATATTTTATGTGAGTGCTCCAGTTTAAAACTTATAAATAATAACTTTGACATACCTATTTTATATGCAGATAATCAGGAAGCCATTCGTTTTACTAAATCTAGAATAGAAAACTTCCACACTCGACACGTAAATATAAAATTGTTTTTCATAAGAGACTGATTTGACGAGGGAAAGTTTAACCTTGAATATATTAATTCTAAATTAAATCTTGCCGACCCATTTACCAAGCCTATGACTAAAGGTGACTTATTAAAATTTATAAAATTAATTTTTCTTTAAATACTTAACATAATAAATAAAAATTCTAATTAAATATTCCAATAATTGCTGCATTTTTCCTCTTTGTACATGTTTTTCAAGGTTTTTTTTCCTGTGAATTTTTCCTTCCCTTTGCAAATTGTAAATATTGTATATATAATGGTGTGAATGAGTGAAATGCAAGGCGCCTTGTGTATGTGTTATCATATTTCCCATATTTCATATTTCTTGTATATATATTGTATATTATATTATGTATCTGTATATAATCATCGTATATATTCATTTCTCATATTGTTTTTTTTTTTAATATATATATTGTCTGCATTGTGGGGGAAATTATATTAATTGCATGCAAATTTAAATAGTACCTTTTTCTTAACCAAGTTGTTTTTCAGTGTATCATTCATAGATACCTTATTGTAAAGCCATGTGATACCTCGTATTTTTCTGTGAAACTATGGACTTAAAGTGAATGGATGTGCAGCAAACTCTTGGTAATATTTAAAATGTTGTTTTTTCATAATTCTTATTTTTTTTTTTATTATTATTGCGGTGGGGGACATTTGATGTCCATCAGTGTCCTCATATTAAATAAAACATCTGAATTAATTTATTTTTATTCAAGAAAACATTTAAAACTTACCTTTTTTCTATTTTATTAAATACTTTTTCATATTTAAAACTACTTTGCTTTTGTCTTACAAACATCGCTTTTCTGTTTACTATATCAGCGTTGCCATTTCCAGACTGCATAATCTTTTCTATTTGTGCTGTTGCCACTCCTTCTAAATTGTCATTATAAATTGGGTTTTGGTTTTTACCACCGGGTGTTGTGGCGCGGCAGTCAATGTTATTATGCAGATCAACTTGTGTAGAGTAATATATAAGGCCGTGATGTTTGAAGATGTTTCAGTTTCAGCTGAGTTCAGTTCTAGTTTCAATGAGCTCCAGCTAGTTTTGGTTTGGAGTCCCGGTTCCGGTGAATAGCTGCTGGCGGCTGTTCTGAACTGTAAATATAAATTATGGACTGCTCATGTTTTATATGCTGAACTCAAATTTAAATATAAAGTGAAGCGATTATTGAATTGTTTTGTTACGTTTAATAGTTTGATGATGTTGATACTGTTTACAATCGTTAAGTTTAGAAACTTTTTTCAATTTACAATATTTTTCTTCAGAAGCTTAAATGAATAGTTTTTTCTATGAGGACTTAATTTCGTAATGCCAAGTTTTTTTTTTAACTTTATTTAATTTTCTGAAATCGTTGGTCATGCGGCGACCACGAATTGACTTTAATCTTCTACTAAAATTAAGCTTAAACCAGATCATTTACATGTTCTATTCATTGGTCATTTGGCGACCATGAAGTTTGATATCGTTTAGCTGACTTTATCTTTCTACAATTCAGTGGCATTCGCTGGTCATTTGGCGACCGCAATCTTCGTAAATTTTTGCGTCAAGTTTGATTTTTCAACTAGTTTTCATCTGTGTTCTTCAATATGATTTCGATGTTACGGTATATGTGTTTGATCGTTCTTCTGGTAAAATTTCATGTGCCAGTGTGAAGCAATGTTTATTCTTCCATTTTCCACATTGGTCATGCGGCGACCATGCAAACGAACTTGAATGTTATGCCAAAAGTCTTTGTTTTCTTCCATGTACCATCAAGTAACACTGATATGTTATTGGAGAGGTAATATAATTTTGAATTGTTGTTGAGAAATTAATCCTGTTATATTGAACTTGAAATTTTGTTATATATGTTTATATTAAATCGTTTTCTAATTATTGTTATAATTGTCTTTTCAATTTATGATATCTTCATGAATAAATTTATTTTTCGTTTAAAATATTTTTGTATTTACTGAGTCTAAAACTTTACATACTAGTCAAATTAATTAAATAAAATCCTCCAAACTTAAATAATTCTATTGCAGCTTTTTATCTGCTTAAATATAAATTTATTTAAGATAGACCTTAAAGTGTCTAACAGATATCACTCATGCGTTGTTGCTCAGCTGATAATCGGTTTCTAATAAAGCAAGTGCAAGATCATGATCATTAAAGGCGATAACGAATATTCAGATTGTAGCTATGAGCAGTGATTTCAGATGAACCCAATGTCGAATATCCCGCATGCGTTATGCAAGTATCATCTCTCCTTCATATTAACAATTACCGGCTATCACAGCAGGGGATGAAAAGTTGGATATGGTTGCTCACAATACATTCACAGCTGAGTTCCTGATAATCGTGGCAGTTGTGATATATCACCAAATGAAAGATTCCATTATCAGTTTCAAATTGCATGCATTAAATCGATGTTTCGCAATGTATCGCTCAGTCCTACTCTTCTGCTAATTTTTGTTTCTCTTGCCATACTAAGTTTAATCGACTTCCGGCACCACTGCTTTCTTATCTACAGAAAAATGTAAATTATTATTAGGGCTGTGCCGATTAATTGATTCAGTTAATCGATCAATGCTTAGTCCCGATCTTTTTTTTTTTTTTATCGAGTTAATCGGCTCGATTAATTCGATTAAAACTTTTCAAAATCTGATTAAAATTTTCAAACTACAAATTAAAGTAAAAATGCTGTCCTGCCTACAAAATATTTTTTCACTTATTTTGCTAGCAAACATTCTAAGAAGCTCCCATCAAATAATGAAAAAAACAAATAAATAAAAATAAAACCTCTCAAAAGAAGTTGTAGCACATTTGTTGATAGACTGTTATTAAACAAAAATGTTGTTTTATGTCCGTGTCAGGGCAACACCACATGTACCAGGTGTATAAGCTTAAATCCGCTGTTTTTTAGTAATAAAAACACATTTATTTTTTATATAAAGCAAAACAAAATTTTATTCAAAATAGTTTCCCTTGCTAACTATACATTTTTCCCATCTTTCGGGCAATTGGTGAATTTCACGCCAAAAGAATTCCTTATCTTTTGAGGCAAACCACTCGTCCAGCCATTTTCGAACGTCTTCGTAAGAAACGAAGTGCTGTTCGGCGAGTGCATGGCCCATTGATGAAAACAGGTGATAATCAGAAGGAGCCAGGTCTGGTGAATTAAGCGGGATGGGGCAACACCTCCCAGTTAAGTGTTTTGAGATAATTTTGGACCAATTTTGACGTGTGTGCTGGCGCGTTATCATGAAGAAAAATCAGTTTGTCATGTCTTTGTTGATAATAAGGCCTTTCCCATGGCATGTAGACGGATAGAAATGGCTGGTTGAGTGACACCTAACTTCTCGGCAAGCATTTTTTGCGATAATTCATGGTCGTCAAACTTTCGGGGCCGATTTTCACGCTCTTTGTCATTTAAGTCAAAATAGCCATTTTTGAACTGACGAAACCAGTCTCTGCAAGTTGTTTCTGACAAAGCACTGTCACCATAAGCTTCCACAAGCATTCTATGCGATTCAGCAGCTGATTTCTTCAAACTGAAGCAGAAAAGCAGAGCTTCCCGCATATGCTCTTTTTTTGGTACAAAACGAGACATGTTTACACGAAGAAAAATTAATGTTTTTATATGAAATCACTAAAGATTTGCACTGATTTATGTGAACAGACATCAAACTAATACAAAAACAATAAGACATTTAAATGTCCGCTGTTAATGCACTCCCTAGCACTACCTAAATGCAAACAGAGGATTTAAGTTTATACACCTGGTAGTCTTCTACAGGGAGTGTTGGCTAGGGCAATAGGTTTCCCAGAAACAAGAAACTTCCAAAAAATGGAAATGCTCAAAATAAAAAGAAAAGAAAGGATTATGATTTCTATCCCTTTGATGGGAGAAATGTCGCAACAGAGTTTCGCAATACCTTCAGAGTTTATTGTCTGTTCAGAATTTCTGATAATAACTATTCAAATAGAAATTTTTATAGTAATGATATTGAATTTTGAGAATTCATTTAAAAATAGTGGTAAGCGAGGTGGACAAGGCCTGCTAATATAAAACCAAAATATCTAAATTAATCTATAATTTTTCTTTCAAAATGAATTGAAAATGAATTTCTTAAAATTAAATATGCAGAAATATTTATATAAAATCAACCCTTAAAGTCACCAATTATTACTTTGAAAATTGATTAAAATTTCAGTTATGAAATAAATACAATCAATTAGACAAAAATTAAAAAATAATAATAATCAGTCAATCTTATGAATAAAATAATATTAGAGAATTATTTGTTTTTTTAGAATATAAAAGTAATAATAAATATAAGTCATTTCTCAGCTCTATTTTTGAATAAAAAATTTATTTAGGAATACATTTTTGTATTATTTCAACGTTTATTATTACTATTTATTGTTTAAGGAACGAGTTAAATTGACATTTACATTAAGCGACAAAAAAAAAAAAAGCAAGCTGCACTGCATAAAAAATGACTTATCTTTTGTATTTGTAATAACTTTAAAATTAATGTTTGAAACAAATAAAACTGTCCTGTTTGCATAATACCAAAGGGATGAAATGATACCTGTGTACATTTTCGATTTAATAATTTGCTTTATTGCACTCTACGAAGTACTTTTTAAAAATCCGTATAAAACTTTCTTTTTGAACATGATGCAATAACCATACACATTGTATTCTATTATGATTTATTATATGAAATAAACAAGTTATATTTTAATATATGAAATAAAACTATTTATTTGTTAGATCTAAGCAATTTTTTATTAAAAATATGTATTCTGCATTGGGTTAATTCCACCTTTATATGGAATTACTACTTTAATGCGCAATGGCATAGTTTTACACAGTGTTTTAATATAAATCTCAGAAATTTCAATGTGCCAAATATCACAAATAATTTTTTCTAATTCTGGCAGAGTTATAGACTGCAATTTTTGAATCCTCTCCCCTACCTTTTTATGAAAGAAACATTTTCAAGCGGATTGCGATTAGGACTATTTCCATGCCTGGTAAAGAAGAAATTCTACTATATCCTTTGTGGGATTTAACTTAAAGTGAAAAAAGATATGATTACTTACAGAATTACAGGTTCTCATGGGAATGAATAGGAAATTTTGACAATTTAAAGTGAATAAACTTATCACAGATGCTGTGTAGTAAGGTGCATTATCATCTTGAAATACTCTTTGTGGAAATGTCCAAGATTCCTCCAAAATAGTCGGTCAGGCACCACTTTTATGAAGATTGTGTTTTATTTCGAGTTAATTGATCCCTTGGGCATAAAAATTTGCCCCACTGTTTGAAAAATTACGTATCTCCATACCATAATGTACGGAGAATGTGTCACTGTTTTAAAAGTGCTATTTTCATTAAGCCGGTCATATTTTCGTTGTCAGATCTGCTTGTTTTTTTTTAGCCCAAAATAAGTTAAACTTGACTCATCAGAGAGAACCAGTTCAGCCTAATAATTAACTAATAATTTTTTTTAATTTTTTTAGTCATCTGAGGTCTTGCTTTCCTAATTCTCTTTACTAAGAATGGAATTTTTTCAAATTTCTGTCATTTAAACCTGCTTTGTTTAATAGTTGCTGTACTGTATTTAAAGAAATTATGCTGCTAAACACTTTTTCTGAATCTCTTATGTTCTAAATGCAATACAAACCAATTTTATAAGCAATGGCTTTTTAACTTACGGTCATCTCTCTTGGATGAGCAACATGGCCGCTAAAAGCCAAATTTCTAGTTTAAACGACCGAAAAATATAATACCTTGCTGAAAACCCTTTTACAAATATTTCGTTAACATTTAATTATTTTGCCATCTCACATATTAAAATATTTTTGATTTGCATTCAAAAATTAATACTTTTTGTGGCCGCGTTAACTGCCTTATTCTTACCCTTTTGAAATAAATTCTAAAATTACAATATTCCTGACAATTGCATTTTGTTTTTAATACTGGACTCAAAGCTAAAGTGTATGTGGAGGACAACAAAATAAAATCTGTTAAAAAATTAGCTTTTTAAACGATAAAATTGGCGGTTGTACAAGGCAAAAAGGAAAATATCCAAGTGCGGCTTTTTTTTTTTTTTTTTGGTCGCTTAGTGTATATCATTTCATGCGACATTTATTTTTATGGTTTGTTGTAAAGGGCAAAATTAACGGTCGCCACCGGCCACATGGCGACTAAATAAAAAAAGATGGCGATTATAAATTATGCATCGATCGGCACTAAAGTCGCCACTTTTTGTGATCATTAAAAGATTCTAAAAATCGAGCGACGACAGGCAATCGAAGCCTTGTGATTTTCAATCTTTTTCCATCCATGGCATAAATGTCAATGTTCATTTTAAACTTGCTTTATTATATTCTACAACCTATAAAGAAGTAGAATTGTTTAATATATCTCACTCATATAATTTTTGGACCCCCCCCCCCTTCCCTCCCCCTAATGATCTGTGATCACACAGCTTATAGAAAGCTTTATAATCTCTAATCATTCTCCATTTGCTGCAAAAATATAAATATCTATTTTAAACTTACTTTATTAGATTCTAGAATCTGTAAAGAAGTAGAATTGTTTAATATCTCTTACTCATAATTCTTGTAATTCTCCACCCCCCCTCTCCCCTCCAAGGATTGACAATTGCATGCTCCACTGAAACCTTGTGATTTACAATCTCTCTCCATCCATAACATAAATGTAAATATTCATTTTAAACTTTCTTGATTAGATTCTAGAACCTATATAGATGTATCCCCCCCCCCCCCCCACTGCCACACACACACATGTGCGCTCCATTTCAACTAGCAGTTAATGATCAAATGTCCTGCAAAGCACAATCTTTTTCCATTATTATCTCCATAGTATTTAATGTATATTTAATCCATTTAAGATATTTGACAAATGTGTGTATCAAAATTTGATTTGGCTTAAATGTGTATTTTTCAAAAAAAAAAAAAAATTGTATTTGCTTTCTTTTGAGTAGAAATCTTCCTTTTTCCTTCCCATTTTAAAGTAGAAATCGTCCTATTTTTAAAGCTACAAATTCAGCAGCTAAGTAAATTATTTTTAATGAAGCAGCTAAGTTTCCATATCTATACTTTTTAAGAGGAAATATTTTAACTCTATTGAAATAAAATCATTTTAAAAAGTGTGTCTTTAAAAATAAGAAAAAATAATAAAACTGCTAAATGTATTTACACATGACCATGTAAAAGTTGTGATGATGATGAATCAGCTGATTCATTTACTAGAAAATATCAATGTGAACTGTGAATGATAACAGCTTATTTCACTTAAATAAATTGAAAAAAAAAAAAAAAAAAGTACTACTGAATTATCTGAAAGATAAAAACTTTTGCTGTTATTATTACAGCACTAAGCAGATTTTAATTTAGGATGTGCAATTTAGGATTTTTAAAAAGAGCGTATTACAAATTACAATTTCAGTGTCCCTGTGTTAATTTTATTATTATATGTATTTCTTATTTTCATATTTTTCTTGTGGTAATTATACCGCAAAATGGTGACAATGCTTTTTGCAGTCTGAAAGAAATAGTCTTATGTGAAAAGTGGCCATTAACTTTAAAAAGTGGCTACTAATGAAACTGACAGTACCGGCCACTGGCCACTAATGAATTTTCCCAGTTTTGCCCTTTAGTTTGTTGTATACTATCTATCTAAGTACATATATAGGAGAGTTTTATTCATCATTTAAATAAAATTATATAAAGAAAAATGAAAACCAATTAAAAATCAAATTAATCAATTTATGAACTACAATTAACCCAGTGTTAATCACTGTTAATCTGTTAATCACTGTCAACCCTGTTAATCTATTCCAACCCCTAGTTATTATTTATTATTATTATTCTTAAATCTTTAATGTCATGCTAGTGAATGCAATATGTTGGAACAAGTATATAACTTAAGAAATTTTTGCACTATGGTTAAGAACATCCTTAATGAAATTTTGGACAGAAAAATAATAAAATAAAACTTTTCTTAATATCATAAGCCATCTTAAATAGGAACATCACAGATTTCTGACATATGGGGAAAAAAAAATGTACAGCTAAAAGACAAATTTACTTATACTTTTATTAAATAATTAGAAATTAAATTCAAAGTAGAAATCAAAATTACCTTTCTTTTCATCAGCATGCTCAAGCACCTCCTTTTTAGCTTCTTCACGAGGCATGACAAAAGTCTTTTCAAGAAATCTAACTAAAAGAACAAAAAAATTTTTAAACAATCAAATGAAATTTTCATCAAATTTAAAACAATTTTCTTTTGTTAAATAAAAAATAATTTGCATGCTACGTGTGAAAATCTGTTATTCTAGATAAAAAAAAAAAAAAAAAAAAAAAAAACTATTGACTTGCTAGATTATAAGTACTCTAGAATTTAAACTTCATATTTAAAAGTTCAATTTCTGAGCCTTCTCAGTGTGATTTGTTATGGCAGAATTTATCAGAATAGGTAGTGCATCAATGATGGTAGTCGGCCAAATTTGCCTCACACATGCTGGAGCTTCCATCAAAGCAAAAATTGAATTGCAGCAAAGGTCCATATTTGGACATGTGTATTTATTATTTTAACACGTAATGATAAAATCACACAGGTAAAAAGAACTTAATATGCAAGAGAAATGCTGCTTACACACAGAATTTTATTAATGGTATATCATATGGCTATTACTAAAAATATTAGTTTATGATTGATATTTGGAAAGATCTTAAATATATTATGGCAAATTGAACATGAAATTCAAATAAAGAAAAAATTAAAAAAAAAAAAAAAAAAAAAAAGACACTAATTCAAGGGATAGAAACTAACAAGTTTCACCCTTCAATCATTAACAAAAAAAAAAAAAAAAAAAAAAAAATGAATTTTGTTGTGTGGAGGTAATTAAATGGGTAACCCCTTGCTGGCTTTGTCCAAGCTGAGCTATGCAGGTGAAACATACCATTCTGACTCATCCCGAGTGTAGCTTGGGTAAAAGGAAAAATTTCTCTAAATATGTAGTTTTTACTGAATTATTTCGGACATGCTTTTTAATTGTTTCAAACACTTTTATTTCCATTTCTAGCATTATATAGTTGCTTTAGGTTGCAGGAACAAGAATCTACTGTCCAAATATCAATGTTGGACTCTGTGCAGTGCCATGTTTTCACATGTATCATACGCAAGCAAATTTTGATATATAATATCATTTATGTTATCTACATATAAATGAAATATGTAATTTAGTATAAAATCAAACTATTGCAGGAGTTAATTTCAGTTAGTGCAAATTACCATAAAAAACGGCAGAAGAGCTGCGGCTCATTAAATAAAAAAAATAAAATAAATTTCAAATGCGGCCCATTTGTCGATGTGGCTTATCATTCCCCCCATAACTTTGAAGCATTTTCTTTCATTTTTACTTTATTCTGTATACATAAGCAGAAAGTATTGGGTTCAAGAAATTCTTTCATTCTCTGGTTTTTGAATTCACTAGATTTTGAAGTAGCCATTCTTATTAAAAGCTGTTATTTTATAAGAACAAAATAAAAAGGTTGTTTGCTAAAAGATACAAAGAAAAATGATAAAGAAAAAAGAAACAAAAATTTTGCAAACGAGGGTTACACAATTAGAGATGGGAATTTTCTGAAAAAAAAAAAAAAAAAAAGAAATTATTTTGGCAAAAAAAAAAAAAAAAAAAAAAAAAAAAGTTTTTTTTTTTGGGGGGGGGGGGGGATTTTTTCCCCTAAGGGATTTATTTCCACCTGGAAAAATTGAAAAATTTTTAAAATTTCTAGCATAAAATAATAAAATAATGTATTTAGAAATTTATAATATTTGCATTTTGATGCTTTTTTCTTGAAATATTTTTTCATGTTCAGTATCTTAACATGAAAACACTGATTCTGATAACGTTCATATTTCAAAAATAAAGTTTTAAACATGTAATCAAACAGTGGCGGATCCAGAACTTGACTTTTGGGGGGGGCTGAGATTTTTCAAAGTGTTATTCTAGACCAATAAAAATTTTTTAATTCCAATATTCAATTGTGAATGTCAGTGTTTTGGGGGGGGGCTTCAGCCCCCTAGCACCCCCCTTAAATCCGCCACTGTAATCAAATGGTAATCCTGAAATATTTAAGTATTACAATGACCTCCCTCCCATCACATTCATTTGAAATTATTTATTCTTTTCAAGTTTCTTTATACTCTCGTCTTTTTTCTTGAATATATATCCTTAGTCTTCTCTAACTGTATTATTTTAATGTGTGTGGATATATATTATACACATACATATAAATGCATGTAACAGTAAAAAATAAATAATAGATAAAAATAAACCTAAACTACTTTCTGTCAAAAAATTTATTTCACAATTTATAAAAATTATATGTGTGAAAACCTAGTCCTTCACGTCTGAGTTAATAAGTTTTATATTACAACAGGGTGGCTACTTGTCGGAGAATGTCAGGGAAATTTGACAAATTTTGTGGAAATAAGCCACATTTAAAAGCTCGTTATTCTAAATTCCTGAATTGTTTGTTAATTTTGTGAAATAAACAGCATAAGCCAAAAAAAAAGCCAGGGAAAATGCTGAAAAATAGTCATCTAAAAGTCAGGGAATTTGGAAATGTTCTAATGTTAGCCACCCTGTATAACAAAAATAATAAATCGATAATAAAATGTTTTAAATTTTTGAAGTTCAATTAACTTTAAATTAAACTTTTATTTTATCTTTGTGATTAATTTCATTTTAAGTGAATATCTGAATTAGAGTACAGCATCAGGTCCAGTAAACCGATTTTACCTGAGCCAGACCTGCAGTCAGGTTTGAGTCTGGTTGACTAAATTATTTCTCTTGCGTATTAGGTTAGTTTCAGGTTGACTGATTTATTTTTCTTATGGGTCAGGTTGACTGAATTTTTTTCCCTGGGGGGGGGGGGGGGGGGCTGGGTTGTCTGATTTATTTTTCTTATAGGTCGGGTTCGGAATAGGTTGACTGAATTTTTTTCCCTGCGGGTTAGGTTTAATTTTCTAATGAGTCGGGTCAACTTAAGAACATCTTTCAAAAAAATTTATAATAAACAGAAATTTGTTTCATATAAACACACTACATATTCCCATGATTACATATATGTGTACACAAATTATTATATATAAATACTGCAGAAAGGCAATAAACAAAGAAAAATCATATATATATATATATATATATATATACACACACAGTAGAGAGCAAGAAATCCGCCAAAGTCCGAAATCTGCACAACTTGTCAGATACAAACAATGAAATTCACTATTAATAAATTACAAAACTGCAAATCAGAATTTTTGAAAAAGATCTTAAAAGAAAAACAAAATAATATGAAAGACTGCAAGATCCAAGTTGCTGCTAATGAAATTATTGACAGTATATTAAATTCATCAAAAGAAAATAATGATTATTGTGATATGATGATATCAATCAGATAAATAATAACAAACTAATAATTTTTTTAAATTCTTTTTGATGAAGGCATAATTTGTAAGGAAGAACTCAATAAAATTCGTAGAAAAATAAATTTGTGTTACTACTATTTACAATAAATAAATCGTGCAGGTCAAGTTCAGTTTAAAATTAGCTACGTGTGAACAGATTTTATCTAAGTTTGACAATTTTTTTTTTTTTTCCATTTTTATTTATTGTTTTCATTATATATTTTTGTTAATGTTTATTATTATTCTTATGTACCTAGTAATTTAATATTCAGTGTTATTATTCACTAGTATGTGTTTAGTTAGAATAATATTCTGTTTTTATTATTCAAAGTGAAAATCATTTTTTTATGGGCCCCGAAATCCACAAAATCCTAAAATCCGCACAACCTCTGGTCCCGAGCTGTGCGGATTTTTGACTCTCTACTGTTTATATATATACACACACACTAAACTTTAAAGCATATTTTTGTACTCTTGAAGTACATAACACACATAAATGGTTAAAAATTATTAATCTATTTTTCAGATTTTTTTAATTTACAACTTAGTGTATCAGTAATGCCACTTAAATTTTTTTTAAATGATTTACTAACTCTGTGAGAAAGAAAATTTATTTTATTTTATAACTTAAAAATATTTTGCATGATTTTCAGATGAACCATTAAATTAAATTTAATTTTGGGGTTTCCGATTTGAGGAAATCGGGTTCGGGTCGAAGGGGAAAAAAATGTTTTGTTGGTTTGATTCTAATTTAAATTCATTGTATTAATGCTGCCGGGAGATGAACATTCCATAGGAATGTGTACCCTATGCAAAATTAATAGTTGAATGATGATTTGACTAGTTTTTGGTGTTTTGTACAAGGAGAGGTATTGGCAGTTATGAAACAGAAAGGCTCATTTTTTAATAGTAAAAGCTTTTTGTATGTTTCTGTTAAGAAAGAATAACATGGATTGCATGTATTTTTAAATATTTAACACTTTATATTTCCTAAGATATTATAACTATTATGAAACCCTATTTTTATCTGTAAAAATTCAATTTTTCCCCTTTTTTTCAATTTTTCCAGAAAAAAAAAAAAAACAGGAAGAAAAGTGGTTTTTTTTTTTCCACTGCCTCAAAATTTCCGGAAATTTTACATCTCTATGCACAATAAAATAAAACTACTGACTCAAAGAGAAAACATGTTTGGCAGCCTTGTTTGATGCACAGATCGATGGCTTTATGAAAGAGCGCCATCCAGTGATGCCTTTTACACACTATAGCGCGTAAATTACACAAAAAATCTGAGCCAGGACACAAAAAATTTATTGTGACGGGTCCCAGAGGATGCATAATTTTCATTCTTTAAAAAAAAAATATATATATATATATATATATATTTATATATATATATTTATATATATATATTTATTTATTTATTTATTTATTTTTTTTAGGGTGATCCTTAAAAGTTAAAAGTTAAGATTTAAATTTTTGTATGGGGCACCCACATATTTTTTTCTATGTATAAAATAAAGACTTCCACAAAAATTTCTAAATTTTAAAACAAGTTTTAAGGGCTGCTACCCAAGTTTAAAAAAAAATTAAAAATTGACAAATTTGACAGATTTTGTAATTTAAATATAAATTATTATATTTTAATTACATAAAAAATAGAGACAATATACATTAAAATGTTCAGTTTAAAATATTAAAATATACATAACATAAATTTAAGCGTTTTGAGCCTTATTTTAGGCTCCTCATCAGTAAAATGCACCAAAAGTAAACGCTGAGAAGAACAATAGATTTCCTTTACGAAAGTATAGCGTATTCAGCAGGGATTGTGCATGCCTCATTAAGCGGTGAAAAATTCTATTTCGTATACCAGCCTTCCAGGAAAATTCTTGAGTGATAATTTATACAGTTAGATATGATTATTTTAATATTGTTAAAATCAAGTAGATGGTCAGTTTCTATTGCATGCTGCCCTATTTTAGAACGAATATCGCAGATTTTTAAATTTCTTTTATGTTCGAGAATTCGAGTATGAAGGGATAGGCCAGTTTCACCAATATAGAGTAGCAATATTTACAAGGGATATTATAAATAACTCCTCTACAGGAAAGGGGGGGGGGTATAACAGGTTTAAAATTAGAAAGGAAATTATGAATCAGAAATCGAGGTTTATAGGATGCAGATATATTAACAGTGTGTAAACCTGTAGCTATATATTCAGAAATTTTTCTATAGTATGGAATAGTAATGAAAGACTTAGGTGATTTGGAGGAATTAATATTGTGATTATCAATGTTAAAGTCGTATTCATTTAATTTTCTTTAAGCCAGTGAGGGGAAAATAATTATTGCATTTTATGTCCAAAAACATTCTTTTTAATTCTAACTGAAAAAGCTCTTCAGTACTGCAATATGATTTAGCACGGGGAAGTAAAGTATGGAAAACAGCAGACTTATGTGAAGAGGGATTCATTGAATTAAATGTAATAGTTATCCCCTTCGCTGGCTTAAAAGAAAATTGAATGAATACAACTTTAACATTGGTAATCACGATATTAATTCCTCTAAAACACCTAAATCTTTCGTTACTATTCCATAATATAGAAAAATTTCTGAATCTATGGCTAGAGTTTTACGCACTGTTAACATATGTGTATTCTATAAATCTCAATTTCTGATTCGCAATTTCCTTTCTAATTTTAAATCTGTTATTCCACCCCCCCCCCCTTTTTCCTGTACAGGAGTTATTTATATTTCTTGTTAAATCTTGCAGTTCTGTTTATATTGATGGCACTGGTCGTTCCCCTCATACTCGTACATAAAAGAAATTTCAAAAACCACGATATTCATTCTAAAATAATGCAGCATGCCATAGAAACTGATCATCTACTTGATTTTAACAATACTAAAATAATCATATCTAACTGTACAAATTATCACTCAAGAATTTTCCTGGAAGGCTGGTATATGAAATAGAATTTTTCACTGCTTAATGAGGCATGTACAATCAGTGCTACCAGATTGAGGAAAATTTCCCTCAAAATGGAAAATCTTGATGTGATTTTAGGTATTGAAGGAAAAGGAAAAATTCCATCTGAAAAAGGGAAATTTTACTTTGTCAGTTTTAAAGCATTATTTGTTAGATTTTTTCCTCGAACTTAAACTATCTGAACCAATTTCTCTATATGCTGAGAGCTTAAAAGCAGTTTTTTTCATCTTTTTTTTTTTTAAATCTGTGCAGTTTTTTTTTTTCTTTCCCCCATGTTTTGTAATAAATCTAAAATGCTCTGAAGAAGTTTAGGGATTTAGTTTCATTCAGCCTACTCATTCGAAGCATTCCCTGATTTTCTCAGAAACATGTGCGAATACTGACTAGAGTTCCTTAGAAAAGATACCTATCCAGGCCTAGGTCCAACACCCAAGGTTTTTGCCATCTCTTAATTGAATACCATATTTTTTATCAGTGAACTTCAGTAATCGTTTGCAGTTCTTTTTTTCGATAATTAACGTTTTAAAAAAGTTTAAAGACAATGTTTAAAAAAAAAGAGAAAAAGCGGTATTCAATTAAAGGACCTCTAGGACGTGAGGACGATTTGCATTAATCTTTACACCAATATCATCACCATGTTCAGTGCAAATCATTTTACACATGGCGTTAAAGCCCTGCATGTTGCACAACTGAGGGAAATTTTATGCTAAAAAGGGAAATTTTTAAGCAAAATGAGGGAAATTTTGATGTTTCCATCTGGCAGCACTGTGCACAATACCTGCTGAATACGCTGTACTTTCATAAAGGAAGTCTATTGTTCTTCTCAGCGTTTACTTTTGGTGCATTGTACTGATGAGGAGCTTAAATAAGGCTCGAAACATTTAAATTTATGTTATGTGTATTTTAATATTTTAAATTAAACATTTTAATGTATATTGTCTTGATTTTTAATGTAATTAAAATATAACAATTTATAATTAAATTACAAATATGTCAAATTTGTCAATTTTTAATTTTTTTTAAAAACCTTTGTAGCGACCCTTAAAACTTGTTTTAAAATTTTTAAATTGTTTTGGAAGTCTATGTTATACAATCCCCCCCCCCCCCCCAAGACATAAAAGAAAATATATTTATTACAGGTAAAAATTTTAAAAATTCAATTTTATTATTTACATGCATATATATATATATATATATGATAGATATCATAATAAAATTTAATCTTAAAATTTAGCAATTAATAGATACAAAACAATACCAGCACACAAAAATATAGAACTGATTTTAACTTAGAGGAAAGACTGACATAAAATTGTTGCGATTTAGATTAAGAACCAATAACAGACAAAAATAATTTAAATTACTTACGCCGACATGAATGATACACAAAGTTCATAATTTTATATTGTTATAATTTTAGCATTTAAGAGATCCATTATTAAAACTAACAATATTCAAATAAAAATTTAAGTTAAATGTTAGCACTCATTCTCTACTTACGATTTTCATTTACTTTCATTTAATTAATTGATTAAAGCCATTTTTGGAGATTAAATTTAAAATAAATAGTTATGCTAATGATTGCTTATTAGAACCAATACATACAAGCCTACAAAGAAAGAATTTTTTGTTTGAAATTCAAGAAAGTTATCCATCAGAAACCAAGAATTTTATAAAATTATGGAGCAAAAAAAAGTATGTGGAATGAGAAATTGAAAGTGCTCAAAAATAGAAGGATTCCTTTATCAGAGAACATTTCCCTCATAAAGAGCTGTTAAATCACAAAATTTTAGATAACTGTACAGCTAAACCAAGCCATATATATATATATATATATACACACACTTTTTTTTTATGTATCTTGCTCTTTTAGGACACGACTTAGCCTAGGTGGACATGGTACAAACACATCTTTGAGAGCTCTTGCACTACTTAGTCACTATAACTTAAAACCAAACAAGAATGAAAACACATGTGGACTGCATAGATTATTAACACTTTCCAACAGTACATACTCGTTTAATTGTCTAACCTTCAACATACTTTGCCTACATAATCATACAAAGGACATATAGCCCGACTGAAAGAGAGACAGATAGACTAATAAGGGAAGAATGAATCAGTAAAATTGCTGTTGAAACCAAATTAATCTTAAATTAAAGAGCCTGGTCGAAAACATAGGGTAAGGGTAGTGAGCAAATTTGCTGCAACAACAACCTGTGGGGCGAGAAACAACCCTAAAAAGAGTTTTAGCTGTTTCTATCAAAACCAACGAAACAGAACTAGTTAGCAAGACACAGTGGTTAGAGTGCTCAGCTTGAGTGAGGAAGATTGTGAGACTGAACCCCGATGTGTGCTTTACCCCCAACAAGCTTTGTAAAGTGTATATATAACTAGATTTTTAAATTTTGGTGATGTACACATATGAAAGGGCCAAGAAAACAGTAAGTAAAGGTTCTTTCCTTTTACATATTAACAATAACACAATTAAAAGCAAAAAATATGCTGCAATATAAATATTATTTTCCATTGCATTTTTAATTTGGAAAACATTTTTTTCATTTCAAATTAAATGTTTTATAATTTAGTAGAATATCTATTTTTATGAACAAAAAATAACAAATTAAAAGCAAACGATCAGCATTTATATTAATAAAAAAAATTAAACTTTAGGAAAGAGAAAAACGTGTAATAAAGAAAAATATTTTCCCTTAAATTATCCATTTATTTAAATTATATAGAAAAATATTATTATTGTTTTCTTTAGAGGTGCCAAGTTTCAATAAGAGCTATCAGTAATCAGAGTCATATTTATGAAACGTGAACTGCCTCACAGAATAATTTTTACACACAAACTTACATATAATAACGAATTGACCAGTTTTTGTAAACAAATAAATAATATATTAATTAAAAAAATTAGAAAAAATTCTAAACAAAAGTAAATAAATATGTATTTCTTTACCTTCTTACAAAATGAAAGATGATTTAAAAAAAAAAAAAAAAACCTGCTTTGGAGAAGGGAAATTTGGTACTCTTTTTTTTTTTTTTTTTTTTTGGGGGGGGGGGGGGGGGTGTTAAACTTTATTTTATTTATTATTATTACTTTTTAATAGTAACTTTTTCATAGACAACTGTTTTTATGGCATTGAATACTAAAACATTGTTCTTTTCTTTACGTATCTTGTATATTTTTTATTTGATGATACAGTATGTATTATTAAGGAAAAACAAATAGATCCATCAAGTTCAGAAATAAAGCCTAGATAAATAATTGCATATGTGAGAAATATTGAGCATTTCTATCACTTTTTTGGTTCTAGAAGTAAGCCTTGATCACTAGCTGGGAAGGGGGAGGGGGGAGTCAAAATATAAATAATTAGATGAATGAGAAATGAAACAATTCTACTTCTTTATAGGTTCTAGAATCTAATAAAGCAAGTTTAAAATATTGACATTTATGTTGCTGATGGAGAAAGATTGGGAAACTAAAGGCTTCTGCACAGCTTTTAATCGTCGATGGCTAGTTGCAGATAAGAAAATAGAGGAGGTGAGGAGTTAAAAAAAAAAAAAAATTACACCAGCAAGAAATATTGTATAATTCTATTTCTTTATAGTTTCTAGAATCTAATAAAGCAAGTTTAAAATGAATATTGACATTTATGTTGTGGATGGAGAAAGACTGAGAATTGGAAGGCTACCATTGTGCATTTATTGTCAATCGTTAGAGGGGATTCTTTTTTAAAATGATCGATATCCGTGATTTTGTTTAAAAGCGTATAATCCGTAATTTTTATATGTTGTCCATAATGCTGTATTTATAGCTGTAAATCCATAATAATTATAGACAAATCATAATAATTGGCACCTCTATTTCTTTATAGTTGAAATAAAATATTTTAAGAATTAAAAATACATCATTATATATTTTTTAATTAAACTTAATAGGGGAGACCTGTGTACCTAGGGCCGCTTTTTTTTAGTGCCCAAAAACAGAGCCCTTGACCTGTTTAAAATTATCAAACTGATATGAACATATCTTTAGGACTAATTACTTCCAATTGGGGTTAATATAAATACCTAAAATAATAAATTCCGACAAATAGCAGGTTTTTAAAAAAACATCACTCGTGGCCCTAGGTACAACACGCTCATTGTACCTGGGGTCAGACCTCACTGTACCTAGGGCCATTCTCTCAAAATAAGATTTAACTTTGTAATGAATAGAAAATAAGCATATAAACATGTATTTAAAAAAAGAAACAATATCAAGTAATATATTTATTTATCATATAATAATTATCATGTTGTTGCCTTAATTTAAAACATGAAAATTTTCACTTTTTTTTTTTTCTTTGGGATATTCTAACAAAATGCTGTTTTTTTTTTTTTTTCCCCTTTCAATTTCTTTTTTTTTTTTTTTTTTTTTTTTTTTTTTTTCTGGTGTGTCTCTTGGATTTCTAGATCTCTCTGGTTTTCGGTCACATCTTTGATGTGGGAAGTTTTGCTTTGGGTAAAGATTTTACTTAGGTTCGTACCTGTTAAAGCAGGACACACGAAAAGATGTTAGATGTTGAAGGTTTTCAAACTTCAACAGGACACGAAACAGACACATCCAGTTCCATCATTGTTGGTTCACTTTCTTCCTGGAATTTTTTTTTTCTTTTAATATATGGAGAGATCTTGTCACATTTGAACTTAAATATTCATCCTCAGTGAATGTGTTTTGATTCACTGGCTATATGCCAGATACACAAAAGCCTGATAGAATGTTTACAGGAGTAAAGGCCGATGGATAGGACTTGCCAACACTTTCAGCAACATCATATATAGTGATTAGTTTACCAGGGTTTACCAGCATCCAATTACTATAGGCTGTACTGTGTTTCTTAACACTTTCTCGACCGCTGACATAGATTCACGTCATTTGAAAATATGAAACTCCACTAGTGGGTGTTTCTTTTGCAATTTGTATGTTGTTTCTAAAAAATATACACAATATTCATATTTGTACAAGTATACTATGGATGCAAATACTTTGATTGGAGAGAGAGTATGATTATAATGCATATCCATTTGTAATATAAATGTGAATACGGAAAATTTTGTTTTGAAAAATTGTAACTTTTGAGAAAAACGCCCACATGCGGACCTTACTGTCAGAAAGATAAAAACATGCGGTCGCGAAAGTGTTAAAAGGTCCAAACACACTGGCCCTAGGTACAAGGCAGCGATGTGGCGTTAGGTGCACGTTTTGGTAACTTCATTCAAAATGCCTTCCACTAAAAAATCCACATGCAGAGAGGACTAATTAAATATCTAATTTATTACTCAATATAACAAACAAAACTATACAAACTAGAAATGAAAGAGAAATATTTGACTCGCTTTTGTAAAATAGCAAAAGAGATGAGCAGCAAAATTTTACTTCAAACCATGTAAATTTGTTTTCTACATGTAACTTGTCAAAATTCTCTCCTCAAAAGTTCCAAAGCAGTTGTAAAAGTACCAATTGGTGTTGTTACTCGCCCAATTGAGTATTAAAACTTAAAATTAAATATTATTCAAATAAAGTGGTGTGGCCCTAGGTACACGGGTCTCTCTATATATCCCCCTAAATCCCTAAATTATTCATTTATTTTATTTCATTTATATTTTTAAAAATTTTAAGCACTCATCGGGGTTCAATCTCACAACTTTCGTCACTCAAACTGAACACTTTAACCACTGTGCCATGCCGTCTTGCTAGCCGGTTCTGTTTTATTGGTTTTGATAGAAACGGTTAAAACTTTTAGGGTCATTTCATCCTATGGGTGGTTCTTGCAGCAAATTTGCCCTCTACTCTATGTTTTCAACCATGCTTTTTAATATAAGCTTTGTCTGGTTTCAATAGGAATTTTACAGATTCATACTTCCCTTGTAAGTGAATTTGTAATCATCCTTTTAAATATTTTTTTAAAATGTCGATACATGCAATTTTAGCAATTCTGAATGGTAGTCATTAATGTATCTGAAGATTTTAGTGTAGCCCTGTAAGTTTTAACGCTGAACATACCATATTCTATAAAAAACACTTTTTTAAGCAAATTAATAAAAAATATCAATTTAATTTTAATTTGTGCAGTACAAAGTTACTTAAGGGGATGGTGAACATTGAAAATAGTTTTTTGAAATTACTGTCTTAAAATTACGAAAATTTGCATACACTGTCCATTGAAATGTAACAATATTAAATATATTAAGTTATCTCGAAAACTATTAAAATTAAAACTATTAAAATACAATATTTAAATTTTTTTGAAAATTTATAAATGTTATGAGATTGAGTTTTTGAATTTTCCCATCTATTTTACAGTATTATAGTTTATCAATATATTCTAAACATATTTCTGCATTACTCTGCAGATTGATTGATAAGTTAATGTTTTAAAAATGTTTTTATGTTTGAATGCAGAAATTTCATGGAATTTAACATTCAAACATAAAAATATTTTTAAAAAATTAACTTATCAATCATTTCACAAAGTAATGCACAAATATGTTTAGAACACACTGATATACAATAATAATTTTAAATATCAATTGCATGGAACATTTTAAAAATTTTCCAAAAAATTAAAATTGGAGGTTTTTGTTTATTATTACAGTATAGGATCTGTTATCCAGAAAGCTTGGGACCTGGGATATTCTGGATAAGGGGTTTTTCCATAATTCGGAACACTTATTATATGTATAAAAATGGTACAAAATAATTTCATAAATAGCAGTGATAAACATGAACAGGGTTTAACCTGGCAAAAAAATTACTTTAGCATTTTAGCGAAAATAGACAAGCACTATTTTAGCTTTTTCGAAAATTAATTCTTTGGATACCATTGATTTCTTTTACTTAGCTTTGTTATCCTCAGTTTTGTTTTCTATTCCTTTTGTTCATTGATGATTTTAACCAAGCATCCATATTTATGACTTTAAAAATATGAATCAGGGAAACTATGTTTTGATTTAGAAAAAGAGGTATTCATATCACATGTGTAAAATGAAAAAGCAATTGAAAAATTAAGTAAAGTATAGTGGTAGATAATCGTGAAATACTAGTGATAAGAATGCTTCTATGAATCAAATTCTGAATTCTGACATACTTTTAAATATTTTTGCATTTAAATTCAATCATTATTTACAGTTGAGATTTCGCGTAGTGGGTTAATGTTAGTCAAGGATGCCTCTAAGAAGACGAAGAAGCCATTATCAACAGCTCACTGAGTTTGAACGAGGTCGTGTAGTAGGGCTACGAAAAGGTGGGTTTTCTTTGCGTGATATTGCAGAAAGACTTGGCAGGAATATATCCACTGTGCATGAGTGTTGGCAGCAGTGGTCAAGGGAAGGTACTGACTCAAGAAGACCGGGTTCCGGGCGGCCACGTGGCACTACTGAGAGGGAAGACTGCCGTGTTCGGCGTATGGCTGTGGCTAATCGTACTGCGTCTGCAGCTGAAATTCGAGCTGCAGTTGGTACCACAGTGACACAACAAACTGTTACAAATCGGTTACTTCAAGGACAGCTCCGAGCCAGACGCCGTGTAGCGTGCATTCCACTGACTCCAAACCACTGCCGTTTGCAACATGAGTGGTGTCAAGCTAGAGCTCATTGGAGGATGGAGTGGAAATCTGTTGTGTTTTCTGATGAAAGCCGGTTCTGCCTTGGTCGCAGTGATAGCCGTGTATTGGTTAGAAGGAGGCCAGGTGAACGCCTGCTAGCGACCTGTCTCCGGCCTAGACACACAGGGCCTACTCCTGGAGTTATGGTTTGGGGAGCAATTTCGTATGACAGCAGGAGCACTCTCGTGGTTATCCCACACACTCTGACTGCAAATTTGTACGTCAGTCTAGTGATACAACCTGTTGTGCTGCCATTCATGAACAGCATTCAAGGGGGGTGTTTTCCAACAGGATAACGCTCGCCCTCATACCACTGTTGTAACCCAACATGCTCTACAGAGTGTCGACATGTTGCCTTGGCCTGCTAGATCACCAGATCTTTCTCCAATCAAGCACGTATGGGACATCATTGGACGACAACTCCAGCAGGATTGACAAACTGGGCACAGCCCAGAAAAACCCGCCCGGGTTTTTCTGGGCGGGCCCACCAACAAAAACCCACTGGGTTTTTGCAAATAAGTGGGTTTTTTTAAAAAATTATTTATAATTTACAAATCTCATCTATAAAGTATAGAAAACACCTTACCTTTTAAGAAAAAACTCTTATTTTTAAATTAAAATTAAAAAAAGGACTAATTAAACAATTTAAAAGCTTTTAAAATACCTTATATAAAATCCTTTTAAGTTCAGCATTTTCATGATATAATTCGACTCACTAAATACTGCGGTCGTCTTCAGATGTCAAAATTGCTGCCTTGACCTTCGTCGCTGGACTTCTATTTATTCTCTTCTTTTCTGACTTCATCATTTCGTTCATTTCTGTACATTAGCTGTTGCCAATCTTCTTGAATTGTACCGTGCTCTCGGTCGTTAACTGCGGTGTTAGTTGTTTATTTTGAAGGCTTCACGTTTTAATGTGTATTGATGGGAAATCACCCCCTGTAATTCCCATCAATGCGCATTAAAACGTGAAGCCCTCGAAATACAAACAACTAACATTGCAGTTAATGACGGAGAGCATGGTGTAATTCAAGAAGATTGGCAACAGCTAATGTACAGGAATAAACGAAATGATGACGTCAGAAAAGAAGAAAATAAACAGAAGTTCAGCGATGATGGTCAAAGCAGCAATTTTGACATCTGAAGATGTCCGCGATATTTAGCGAGTTGAAATATATCATAAACATGCTGCACTTAAAGGGCAAAATTAACGGTCGCCACCGGCCACGTGGCGACTAAATAAAAAAAGATGGCGATTAAAAAATATGCATCGATCGCCACTAAAGTCGCCACTTTTTGTGATCATTAAAAGATTCTAAAAATCGAGCGACGATAGGGAATCTAAGCTTTGTGATTTCCAATCTTTTTCCATCCATGGCATAAATGTCAATGTTCATTTTAAACTTGCTTTATTATATTCTACAACCTATAAAGAAGTAGAATTGTTTAATATATCTCACTCATATAATTTTTTGGACCCCCCCCCCCCCAACGATCTGTGATCACACAGCTTATAGAAAGCTTTATAATTTCTAACCATTTTTCATTTGCTGCAAAAATATAAATATCTATTTTAAACTTACTAGAATCTGTAAAGAAGTAGAATTGTTTAATATCGCTTACTCATAATTCTTGTAATCCCCCCCCCCTCCAATGATTGGCAATCACATGCTCCACTGAAGCCTTGTGATTTACAATCTTTCTCCATCCATAACATAAATGTAAATATTCATTTTAAACTTTCTTGATTAGATTCTAGAACCTATAAAGAAGTATATGGATGTATTCCCCCCCCCCCCCACACACACATGTGCGCTCCAGTTCAACCAGCAGTTAATGATCAAATGTCCTGCAAAGCACAGTCTTTTTCCATTATTATCTCCATAGTATTTAGTGTATATTTTACCCATTTAAGATATTTGACAAATGTGTGTATCAAAATTTGGTTTGACTTAAATGTGTATTTTTCAAAAAATTTTTGTAGAAATCTTCCTTTTTCCTTCCTATTTTAAAGTAGAAATCTCCCTATTTTTAAAGCTACAAATTTGGCAGCTAAGTTTCCATATCTATACTTTTTAAGAGGAAATATTTTAACTCTATTGAAATAAAATCATTTAAAAAAGTGTGTCTTTAAAAATAAGAAAAAAATAATAAAACTGCTAACTGTATTTACACATGACCATGTAAAAGGTTGTGATGATGATGAATCATTCATTTACTTAGAAAATAGCAATGTGAACTGTGAATGATAACAGCTTATTTCACTTAAATAAATTGAAAAAAAAAAGTACTACTAAATTATCTGAAATATAAAAACTTTTGCTGTTATTATTACAGCCCTAAGCATAAAGCTGGAAATTAGCGGTCGCCACTCGCCACATGGCGACTAGATTTTTAAAAGTGGCGACTAAAGAAATTGCCTTTGGTCGCCACTGCAGTGGCCACTTCTCTTCTACCCATTCTTTATAAAATATACCCCATTCCACGGCAAACTTGGATCGCGCGGCGGCTTTTTCGCGGTAAACGCGCCGCGCAAAGAATTCAGGCTGTTCTAAAATCTAACCTCGCCACTTGCAAACATATTTCGGAAGTCAATTTTAATAGTAAACACTTAAAATTCTTCTACCCATTCTTTATAGAATACCCCATTCCAATGCAAACTTGGATCGCGCGGCGGCGTTTTCGCAGTAAACGCGCCGTGCGCCTCGAATTCAGGCTTTCTCAAATCTAACATCGCCACTTACAGACATTTTCGGAAGTCAATTTTAACTGGAAATTGGAAATTGGCAGGTAGTCTTATTCATATACTAAAAAAACATATGGCTTTTTACCATTTTTCTATAAAAGTATTAGATTTTGATTTTAAAAAAATGTCAAAATGAGAGTTTCGGCCGACTTTCGGGAGACAGAGACGAAAAGGAAGCTCGTGAGATAATCAATCGGCTGAAACTCCGATTGTATTACGTTCACAGAAAAATTAAAAACGTCATTCGACGCATTTCTTTGTTATTTTATACCACTTTCTTTTCAAACTTGGCATTTCTATCCATTCCCAACGGCCGTATCGCATTCAGTCATACGCGTGGTTTGTCGAAATTTCAATCTTTAAAACAAGCTTTATATAGTAATATAAATTTTGGATTTATTGCTTTAATATGAAGAGATTTAAAGAAAATCCTGAATCACAAAGCAACCGTAGTGGTAGTAAACGTGGAGCAACAGATAATTCTGTAAAAATATCTTTTTTCGGAAAAAAGTAAGTGCGTTTTCTGTTATTATTAAAAAAAAATGTATATATGTATGTATATTTTTAGTTCTTAATCAGAAGAATGCATAATTTATTGAATATTTTATTTATTTACTACATATTATTTAATATTTGTTATTGCATATGAACTATTTTTTACTTTCTTCTATGTGTAATATAGAGAAAGTATTGGATTCGCGAAAATTTTCGACCTCCGTTTTTTGACGGATCTACACGTTTTGGGGTATCCTGAACACGAATTGATAGTTTTTAAAAAATGTCTGTGTGTGTGTCTGTGGTTTAGTGTTTTCACCGTATCTCACGAACCAATGAATGAAATTCAACCAAACTTGGTATATAGTTGGAGCCTGGCCAGCCACACTCTAAATTCAGTTAGAGAGGGGGATTATAATTGCAAATTATTAAAAATTCATTATTATTAAAGAAAAATTAATTTATAATTCATTTGTAACATGAAAAAAAAAAAAAAAAAAAAAAAAAAAACGGAAAAAGAAACTTGCAAAATAAAGTATTATTAAAAAAATATTTTTTTTATTTACATATACTAATATATTTTCATGAATCAAAGATGTTTTTTTTTTTTTTTTTGAAAAAGTAGAAAATCGACACCATTCAGGATAGTGAAGGGGCAATATAACCAGAATTTTTGTTATAAAATAATATAACCAAAAGAGCATTTTAAACATATGAATTTTGTATTGAATAGTATTTTCTTACATTCATAGTATAAATTATGTAAATCTATTCCTATTTCATTTATTAAAATTTATCAGAAATGTAT
This sequence comes from Salticus scenicus, assembly GCA_963930645.1. Lineage (NCBI taxonomy): Eukaryota > Metazoa > Arthropoda > Arachnida > Araneae > Salticidae > Salticus > Salticus scenicus. The sequence goes on from OZ005657.1 coordinate 163,681,576, forward strand.
TATTGTGAATGAGTTTCAAAAAGTTGACTACCTTAATTATTTTCTTAATGATTTGTCGAGACTGAACATTGAAAAAATTAAAGAAAAGAAAATTTTATTTTACTTTTACTTTTATCAGCGAGTGGCCAGTGGCCACTAACTTTTTAAAAGTGGCCACTAAAAAAATGAAGGTTAGTGGCCAGTGGCCACCAACCAAATTTCTTAATTTCCACCTTTACCTAAGCAGATTTGAATTTAGTATGTGCAATTTAGGATTTTTAAAAAGAGCGTAATTACAATTTCAGTGTCCCTGTGTTAATTTTATTATTATATGTATTTCTTATTTTCATATTTTTCTTGTGGTAATTATACCGCAAAATGGTGACAATGCTTTTTGCAGTCTGAAAGAAATAATCTTATCATGTGAAAAGTGGCCACTAACTTAAAAAAGTGGCTACTAAAGAAACTGACAGTACCGGCCACTGGCCACTAATGAATTTTCCCAGTTTTGCCCTTTAGCTGCACTTAAAAGGATTTTGTATAAGGTACAGACGGTAACAAAAGTGTCCGAACACTAACAAAAATTCCTATGTAAAAAAAGTACACTTGTTACGATTCTGTTAAATAAATCCTTATCGAATCATGTTCTTAGACAGACAAAGAACAGGATTCGACAAGGATTTATTTAACAAAATTGCATGAAGTGTACTTTTTTTACATAGGAATTTTTGCTAGCGTTCGGACACTTTTGTTACCGACTGTATTTTAAAAGTTTTTAAATCTCTTATTTTTATTTTCTAGAAAATAGTATTAAACATAAAAAGTAACTACAGTTATAAATATAATAAAAGCAAGTTTATCTTCTATAATTGGTTCAATTTTCCTTTTCCTATAAAACCGAACGATATTTTTGTTTAACAGCAGACATAAATGTTGTCCAGAATCAATATTTAACTAATTAAATTGTTTAGTTTTAAAACCTTATAATAATTTTATTTTAATTTTAGTAGCAACATAATTATAAATCTAATAAAATTTTCTTCTATAACCGTTTCAACTATTAAAAAACTTAAAAAAAAAAAAAAATACAATAAAAAAATACAATAATGTACAATAATTTTTTCTTGGTGTTGGGATTTTTTTTTCCATCAGTGTATATAAAATTTAATTTTGGACCTGAGAGTAAAATCCTTTCATTTGGATTTTGCAAAAATTTCTATGATTTTTTTTGCTTATAATGTGTCTCTGCTCTGATACTAATAGTTCATAAGTAAATGTTTCAAATATTTTTAGCACATAATGCTAAATATTTTATGAAATGAATTCTAAAAATAATGGAAATTAATAAAAACTATTTAAAAATTTTTTAACAATTGGGACTTCATGCATGCGACCTGAATTCAAGGATAAAATTCATCTGCTATTGGGCACTTTAAGAGGTACATGTGTTATTAATGTTTATCATTTAAAAAATACAATAAAAATTCATTTTCTAACCTAAATTTGCAAAATTTTCAGTAATTATTTGGACAATTTTGTGCTCACCATATTTCCTCAGAATAACACCGTAGCATTAAAGAAAGTAGGTTGTAAAACTATAATTCTGATCGCTGCTATTGTATAACTTTAATTCTTAAATTTTATGATAATTAAAAATTTTGGTAGTTGGCATTTTGCATTCTGGTTTTCGGAACATGCTGGATAACAGGTTTCCGGATAACGGATCCTATACTGTATTATTATTATTATTATTTTCTTTTTTAATAGCTTTCGAGAATATAACTAATATTGACACATTTCAATGCACATTTACGCAAACTTTTATATTTCTAGGATAGTAATTTAAAAAAAAAATTCTCAACATCCATCACACGGTTTATAAAAATGCCTCTCCTAAAACTCAATGGATTGGCATTCTTTTCGGTGCCCCTGTACACAAACCAATTGTGCTATTTATGTATTTTAAAATAGTGAACATGCAATAAGGTAAATGCCCCAGTAGTGGGCCACTTAAGGGCATTTTCTCTATTATTATAAAACTTTAGAGAAGTTTTGCTAAACTATATTTTTTTACCATTGTTCAAACTCTTGTCTATAATAATAATCATCTAAAATATCAAAAATGTTGTAACATCAATTTTTTAAAAATCAAAAACTTTCATCACTCTATGCACCAGAAGTGGGCATAGCAAACTTTTAATGTACCAGTAGTGGGCATACCAAAAGTGGGCCACCCAGATTTTCCAAATGTGCTAAAAAAAAAAGAATAGAAACATTATATACAGTAATAATAAGAATGTATTAACATTTTTGCACTGTACAAATACAACAAAAATGGTTTGATGTTGATGAAATCTTATATTTATGTATTCTTGTCACATGAAATTTTCATTTTTTTTTTTAACGCAAATTTTTATTAAATGTGAATGTTAACTGTATCTTTCATCTTAAGTTCTGGTTGGGGTATTACGGATAATAAATCTTGATATGTTATGTCGAATAAATCATTTTCAACAATTACAAAATTCTTTTTGGTCTTTGTGGATTTCAACCCCTGAACTTGTATTGCTTTATCTTTTGTATCTTGAATTATGCATAAATATCTATATTTTTGTGTATTTCTTTCACATCCCATCAGGGACACAATAACAAATTGACCTTGCTTTAACTCTGATTTGTCAAAGATGGGCAGTTCTTCTTCACTCTCACTGCTATCCAGGTCGCTCAATTCATTCACGATAGAATTGTGCATGAAGATTTTCTGGTTCTTTTTGTGTAGCTGATTTTTTTTCTTTTCCTTCTGTATTTTTCTTCTTTCTCTTTCAAATTTTCTCTCTTCTTTTTCAGCAGTTTTTGCATTTCTAGCATTTTCTTTCTTCTTATTATTCATAATAGGTACATGATCATTTGTGGGGAAGTAACTACAGTAGGAATTTTTTCATGCTTTCCCTTTTTTCTTTGATCATCCTTCCTTTGTGGCTGGAAAAAAGCCCTTTTAAATGGTGATAGAATTTTTTCGATGGTCCAACAATTGGGGAGTCATTATAGTCTGCCGCCTTACAGAGCCTTATTTATTTAACAAAACTGTATTAAGTGTACTTTTTTTATACAGGAATTTTTGCTAGTGTTCGGAGACTTTTGTTACCGACTGTACATTTTCTAAAAACTTTTTCAACTTTACTTCAAATTTTTCTTCCAAAATTCTTTGAAAATGGTCTTTTTCCTTCTCGATGGGTGGTGCTGATATTTTAGATTTTAGTTCCTTTGAGACAACTGCTTTTTGGATACCATAGAACTATGCTACAAGCTCTAAATCCATTTAAGATAGCATCAGGCGATAAGCGATTGAGAGTTTACTTGAGAAAGAACCCTTGGAAAATCATGCTTCTGTAATTGATTTCCATCATTTTTTATTCGAAAATTCATAACCTCTTGCCTCCAAATAGTTTTAAGATGTTATATACCAGAATCAAAACACACACGAACCAAACTGTATGTCATTCTCACTCTAAAAAAAATAAGCCAGTTGACTGAAAACTATGAAGCCACAGCTTTTATACCTAAGATTTCGCATTCATTACTTTGTAGTATACATGATATCATCATGCTATACTAGAATAAACAAAGTAAAGGTTTGCCAGAGTGATGTTAATTTGGCTAACAAATCACCAATCTTATTCCATTTTTATAAAACAAAAGTAAATAATTTCTTTTAAGAAAAAGAAATTACTTAAGATTTACAATATTTTTTTAAGAAAAAAATTATTGTAATTTTAAAATAATATAAAATATTATTCAACATAAAACAAATATACTTAACAGTAATATTATTAACATTATATATTCTTTTTATTGTTATATTAATGCCTTTTCAAAACAATACAAAGATATTTAAAACAAAAGTAAACCAAAACCAGAAGTATTTATTTTTTGTTATGGAATTGCTAATGTTCTATTTACAAAGTAAACATACTATTATTATTATTAAACATGCATAATAGTATCTTTATAATGTATCAAAAAATTACAAAATTATTATTTTGATGTAAGGGATGGATAAAATTACCTTCATATTTCACATACATTTGAAATTAAAACAAATGTTTAAATATACAAAATTATAAAATAAATACACCAAGTTCACTGAATTGCTTTATCTGTATTTTACATACTATCCTCAAAATAAACAGTCAGTTGTCTTATACTAACTTCAAGGGTAACTACAATTTGAGAACAATTTTAATTATACTATATATTTTAGATTATATAGATATGCGTTACTTAACAACAAAATATGAGAATGGTGAATTACCACATCACAATATTATTTCAATATTTTGTTTGTTTTGTATTTGCTATTCAGTGTATTTAATTCTTTCATTTTATTTATATGTTATGAATGAGATTTTTTTTTTTTTTTTTTTTTATAAGTAAAGGAGATTCTCTCAGATTTAAACTTTTAATAATTATGTTATTATGATACATATATTAGTTTATAAATATCATGATACATATCAGCCAATTCTGACAATAATATATTTATTGAAGTAATTTTTCAGAATGTTCCATTAATGTACCAGTAGTGGGCCATTAGTGAACCAGAAGTGGGCCACATGGCCCACTACTGGTTCTGATAAAAATAAAACAAATTTAATTATATAAAATGACTTTATACAATATAATCTTTTTATTAAACATCATAAAACAGTCTATATGAAAAAAAGCATGTGCTCCAGTACTGGGCCTGCTAGGCCCACTACTGGAACATTTAGTAAAACATTGATCTAAAAGTGGGCCACCCTTCATTACCTATAAATTATTAATATTATTTAATTTAATGATAGTTTATAACATATTCAGCATATAATGAAATAATATCAATAAAAATTCATTTTTAAAACAAGTAGATTGTATGCTAAAAAGGAGTTGAATGAAGACTTACCTCTTAAGGAAATCGTTAAGGATAGGCTTAAAATGCTGCTCTTTTAGACCAACTTCAGCAAAAAAATTTCTAACTCCTAACTAAACAGGAAATGAAGGCTGTGCTTCTAGTATTTAGTAAATAAGGGTTTCAGCTTATCAGAGATAGATCTCTTAACTCATTGGAATGTTGGAATTTCTTATTTTTAATTTAAACACCCAAGTGGCCCACTACTGGTACGTGGCCCACTACTGGTACACTTACCTTATTTAATTTGAATAATATTAGGGATGAAACGGATAGTGATTTTCCTGGATACCGGATATCCGGAGCTCTTTTATCTGCCGGATATGGATATCCGGCATTAGCTTTGTTTTTTGTTGTGTTGCATATTTCTTTTCTTTTTCTTCATTTTAAAACAATAAAATATAAACATATTTAAATACTATTATTTTAAATACATTTTAAATATAATTTACTTAAACATATTTAACATTCTATTTATTTATGCAATATTGTCAAGAAGAATAAAACTTTAAGCCTAACATGTTTATTCCTACACTTACAATTTGTAGTAAAAAGCACTGTCTCACAAAAAGATAGTTTTTGTAAAGAATTATAAAACTAAAACTTATTATTTACATATTTTTTATAATACTAGTATTAAAAAAATGAAAGAAAATATTTTGCTAATATAACCATAGTTGAAGGGTTATTTTCAAAGGAAAACTAATGTGTTGTGGCCATCACAAAAGTTTCTTCTACATCATTCTATATAACAGCACCACTCAGTGGCGGATTTAAGGGAGGGGGGGGGGCTAGGGGGCTGAAGCCCCCCCCCCCAAAAAAAAAAAAAAAACACTGACATTCACCATTGAATATTGCAATTGTAAATTTTTTATTTGTCTAGAATAACATTTTGAAAATTCTCAGCCCCCCCCCCCAAAAAAGTCAAGTTCTGGATCCACCACTGGCACCACTTACTGTTTAAATTGTACAAAAGTTTAACCATAGCTTCTCACAATAAATATTTTATGCATGGAGTTTGATGCAATTTTAATCAACAGATACTGAGATATAGGCTTGGGAAAAATTATAATACACTGTAAAATATAGGTTCTTAAAAATAAGTATACAAGGTCTGTCCATTAAATACGTGAACTAAGGCCATAAAAAGTTTATTTTGCAAAATTTAGACTACATCGATTTTGTTCCCTTCAAAGTACTCTCCATTTGTTGCTATGCACTTATTCCATCTTCTTTTCCACTGTTCAAAGCACCCTTGGAAGTCTTCGGCAGTCAGGCGTTTTAGTTTTCTCGTCGTTTCTTGCTTTCTTGTGTCCACATCTTCCCATGGATGTCCCCTCATCACATTTTTGCACTTTGCGAATAAAAAAAAAGTCACATGGGGCGAGATTTGGCGAATAAGGAGGATGATCAAGGATGGTAATTGAATTTTTTGCCAGAAACTGTCGAACAGTCAACGCTGAATGTGCAGGTGCATTGTCATGGTGAAGGATCCATCCATCACCTTGAGTCAAATTTCATCGCACATAACGCACGCGATCTCTCAAACGTTTGAGAACTGTAAGAAAAATAATTTATTATTTTCGTCAATTTCCATTTTCGACACACAGTAAAAACAAGGACAACAGAAACTAACACAACTGGCACATTACACACAGCTCAATGATCTGCCATGCACTGATGGTTGGGTCTCAGGCAACTAGCACCGCTAGTCTGCGTCATGGCTGACAGATGGCACCAGTTCACGTATTTATTAGACAGACGTCGTATATTGTCTCAAAATAACTCCGAAACAATATATACTTAAATTTGAAAACCCATGTACTCATTTTTGAGTACACTGACATGTCAAACATGGGGATTGAGCATGTCAATATACTCAAAATGAGTACATGGGTTTTCAAATTTAGGCCCATAGGTCATAAATTATAAAGAATTTTTCTTTGTGTCCCTCTATTTAAATAAAATTATACTTTTAAAAAATTAAAGAACATGCTTTTATTGAAACGTGGTCTAAAAAGCACAAAATATCCAAATCTACAGTATCATAAATAATTTAGAATTAAACAAAAACCATTTTTAAAAAATCTCCCCTGACTGGGCTCGAACGTTAGACCTTTAGGTTTGTAGCCCGGAGCTTTACCTCATAGCTACAGCGTTCACATAGAGAAAGTCTTTTTTTACAATATAGATTTTTTTTGTTTGCTCCCAGAGCGGTTACAAACATACATACAGGTAAAGCTAATAAAAGCGTGTTAAAAAAAGTTCTAAATTTATCAAAATCAATAGGGTTTGTGCTACAGTGACACATAACATATGTACCAATTTTCAGCTCAATCAATCAAAGCAGTTTTAGACAACTATTGTGTTTATTCACATACATGCACACTTACAGTGGTGGACATAATTATAAGACACCTATCTAATTTGACAAATAGTGAAAGAAAAGATTCAGAGCTTAAAAATGTTTTATCAAATACGTCAAAAACATAAATTTCTTCTGTTATCATATATAATTATTTTATAATAATATTTCATACAATTTAATGAAAAAACTTAAAAACATAATGGACAAAATTATAAGACACCAACCGTTTTTTCCAAATACAGTGGTCAACATAATTAGCAGACACTAATGGTCTAAAAGAAAATCCTCTAACAAGGTTATTCAGTATTTCGTGGAGCCGCCATTGTTTTTTATAACATGAAAGATGAGATTCTGCATTGAATCTATCAATTCTAACAAAATATCGCAAGACAGTTCTTCCCAAGCACATTTTATAGCATTTTTTAGGTCTTTGACACATATGAACTGCCTCCCATTTCGGTAAACCGCACGAGCTAAGATCCCTTGGAAATAGCCCTAATCTCAATATGCTCGAAAATGTTTAGTCTATAAAAAAGTACGGGAACGGGGCAAGGATTAAAAAATTGCAACCTACAACTCTGCAAGGACTAGAAAAAATTATTTATGATATTTGGCACAGAGAAATTTCTAATATTTATATTAAAACACTGCATAATATTATGCATTAAAGCAGTAATTCCATATAAAGGTGGAATAATTCAATGCAGAATACATATTTTTATTAAAAAATTACTTAGATCTAACAAATAAATAGTTTTATTTCATGTATTAAAATATAAATTGTTTATATCATATAATAAGTAATAATACAGTACAAAGTATATGTTTATTATATTACGTTTAAAAAGAATGTTTTATATAGATTTTAAATAATTACTTAGTAGAGTGTAATAAAGTGAATTATTAAATGAAAAATGTCCATATGTATCATTTCACCTCTTTGATATTATGCAAACATGACAGTTTTATTTGTTTCAACCAGTGATGTAAAATACCTGGTATTTATTTTTAAGGGTAAATACACAGGGTATATACCCAGATAATTTACCTAGGTATTTATTTTTCAATGAACTATATTCGAATAAAATGTCTGTATTTGTGTATAATATGACATTTATATATATCGAGAGAAAGGATAGAGAGACTGACTGTGCAGGGCTTGCGCTGACCTTTTGGAAAGTGGGGTCCCAAGACCCCATCACTATGAAAAATGTGGGTCAAGTTTTCAAAAAATGGGGACACTTTTTTTTTTTTTTTTTTTTTTGGGGGGGGGGGGGGGGGGAACTTGTAACTGCTAATATTTTTCACAAACACAAAGTTTTTCAAAATTCCTTTTTACATTTTAAAGCATTGCATTAAAAAAAATAATAATGAAATAAATAAAAACTTTCTAACTTATTTTTTGTCATAGGATATCAGCACTTACCTTTGTTAAACTTGCATTTGATTATGTAGTTAAAACAGCACATTACTAAATTAAATTAATAAAAAATGCAAAGAAAATTATTTAATGCAATTGAAAGAGGTTTTAAAGATGTTAAAATTATGATCATTTTGACAATAACAATTGACTTCGAACAAGATTAATAAAAATAATCTTAAAAAAAAAAAAAAATTAAAGAAACTTACATTTACCAGGTAATTTTCTTCTTAAAGACACTTAAACAACAACAACAAATATATATGAGGAGCAAACATTCAAACCGTGTTTTCTCCAAAAAAAAAAAATGAGTTAGTGAGTTTTCTGTGAACTCAACATTAAATATCACAAAATTATACTATTATTTTAAATCAAAATTTTTTTTATCACATTATAAATGCTCTTAGAAAGTTGGGGTTTCAATCAAACAGTGTTTCCTCCAGAGCCTGTTTTCAGTCAAACTGTGATTTCTCCAGCCGACCAGTCAGGACTGTTCTTTCTGGTCACGTGACTCGTACATGTACCAGCTTTTTATGTTTATTTCATTAGTTCTATCTTGTTTTCTTCCTTTTAGAAAAGTGTTTTTTTTTTTTTTTTTCAAATGGCAGAATTAATAAGTAGTGTATTAGTGAGTACTTCTAATTATGGAACTAGAAAAAGACAGAGAATTGGTGGGAAAAGAAAAGAAGCAATAGAAACAATATTCAGCATCTTCAGATAACGTTTATGCTCCATGCAAACATTCTAGTAATACTTCTTCATGCACTGATGTTAAACCTAATGACATTAAGAAGTTTCGAGATAGACATTACGAAATTTTGGACAAACAGCGACAGGATTCTATTATAGCCTCATTGGTTGTTATAAAAAATGTAACTCGACGTAGACCTTATAACCCAACCCAAAATAAATTGCAATCATCTGGCTCACAGCATGCATTTTCTGCTTCTTATTTTATTACTAGTAGCAGTGGTAGGAGAATTCCTGTGTGTAAAAACAATTTCATGGCTATAACTAAAATAGGTCGTACAAGGCTAGCCAATGTTGTTACTAAAGTACATGCTGGTGAACCTATTGAGGAAAAGAGAGGAGGCGATAGAAAAAGCCACTTAAGCATTAATATAAAAAAAACAAGGTAAGAGAATTCATCTCAAACATAAAGGCATCAGAAAGTCATTATGAAAGACAAAAATCGAAGCGATTTTATTTGCACTGTACATTAAGTATAAAAAAGCTGCATGAAGTTTACAACAAGAACTGCAACGACGACCTGGACAAAGTTAATTTCGCTATGTTCAGAAGAATATTCATAAATGAATTTAATATAGACTTTATGTCTCCTTCTAGTGATGTTTGTAGCACGTGTCCTTTACTTGACCAAAAAATAAAGTCCTGTCCTGCAGGGTCTACAGAAAAAATTGATCATATGACTTACAAAAGAATTCATATACTAAGAGCCAATGCATTTTATTCCATTATAAAAGAAAATACAGATGAATCAGTCGTTAGTTTATGTTTTGATTTACAACAGATTCAACAGCTGCCAAAAACAAATATTCAAGATGCCTATTACTTAAGGCAATTCAACTTTTACAGCTTATGCATAATGAGTTTGGATGGTCTAAATACAACATTTTATACTTGGTCTGAGGAGTTAGCAGGCAAAGGCAGCACTGAAATATCGTCGGCTTTATATTATCACCTAAACAAAATGGACCTTGAAGGTAAAAAATCTTTGCGGCTCTTTAGTGATGGGTGTATTGACCAAAATAAGAATAACATAATTCTTCAAATGCTTTTGCACTTTTTGTACACTACAACGTCAAGCATTGAAAATAGTATTGTACTTTCCTGTCAGAGGACATAGTTTCCTTCCAGCAGATCGTATATTCGGTTGTGTTGAGAAGATCTTCAGAAAAAATGTAACAATAACATCTAAGGAACAATACTATGAACTGTATCAGAAAGTTGGTGATGTAAAAATATTGGAAACTTTATAATACGAAATCACTTAATGCTTATTTCAAAAATTTACCATACATCTCAGAACTGAAAAGAATAGTTTTAGAAAAAAATAGAGAAAAAATGTGATGGTCAAAGGATTCAAAAACTATAAATTCGAAGATATAAAAGAACAATCTGGAGCAAAACTTTTTAGGAAGGGGATTAATACTGCTATTATACGAAATGTTGTCTTACAATGTCTTCCTCTGGGTCATGGAATATCACTTGAAAAGAAAAATGACGTAGACAAACTTTTAAAATTGATGTATGGTGAAAAGTGAAAAAATCAGCCAGATTTTAAATGGTATAAAGATATCATTACTAATAACTTTTATGTAGAATATGAAGAAACAGAGGAAGCATGCAATTGCTTATGTGAAGATATTGGTTTAAAAATTTAAATTTCAAATTAGCTTAAAAATTTTAGTTCTTCCCTATAATTTGCAGGATGATTTTTCACGTGTAAATACTTAATTTTATTTTATAATTACACAACAAAGTCTGTTCTATTAATTAGTTTTATTTCATTAAAAATGTTATTTCTTCAATATGTGAGTTTCATACTTTTTCATTCAAAAAATGTTTTGTCCACATTGGAAACATTCAAAGCATGTTTTCTCCTCTGTGTTTCGGTCAAAACATGCTTTCTCCAAATTTCAAATGCATTTTTCTAATTAACTTTAAGTTTATTAGGTAAAGCATGCTTACAGATCTTCCTAGTAACCAGTAATACAACTAAACAAACAACAATTAGGGTCTAAGAAGGGTTATTTTTAAATTTATCAGTTTTTTGTGTTTTCTGAAAAATTGTATTCGAAGGAGAAAACACGGTTTGAATGTTTGCTCCTCATATATATATATATATTGGACCCATTATCCAGGACCAGCAGAATTGGAAATATTCAGGATTTTGGAATTTTACAGAATTTGGGTTTTTTATTTTTATTATTAATTTTCCTTGAATTATAAAGTACAACTCACTAACAATAGAATATATATAAAGAAAAACTTACCTTTTGCACATGTTATTTAGCTGAAGAATCTAATTTTTTTTTTTTTTTTTAATAAAAGCTAATACTTTAGATGCATTATTTAATATTCATTTCAACTCTACCATTAAATAAGAATAATTTGTATTAAATTAATTTCAATCAGGATATTTCATACATAAGCTCTCTCTCTCTTTTTTTTTTCTCTCTAAGTAATAGTAGTGGGTTTGTTTCTGAAAAAGTTTCTGAATAATACTGAAAAAGTTCCTGAATCCAATACTTTTTTTTTTCTCCTCTCTATTGAATCTAGTTTTTGCTAGTTCAATTTTTTACTAGTTAGTCTAGAAATTACGGGTCCTTGGGACCCACAATTTTAAAAATTCTGCATCCCTTTCATTAGAATTGGGGACAATGGTGCGCTATAGCGCACCAACGCGAGCCCTGCTGAGTGTGTAAAGAAAAGTTAGAAACATTTCAGACATTAAAATTTTATAAAACTAAAAAATAAATTAACCAGAAAAATAAATGCAATAAGACATCATGAATTTGTATAAAATATTTGATTTAAATATTAGCTTTTTTACTTTCTTCAATATGTAATATAGAGAAAGTATTGGATTCGCGAAAATTTTTGACCTCAGTTTTTTGATGGATTTACATGTTTTGGGATGTCCAGAACACAAATTACTAGTTTTTAGAAAATGTCTGTCTGTCTATCATTTTTTTTTTTGGACGCTGTATCTCACGAACCAATGAATGAAATTTAACCAAACTTGGTATTTAGTTGCACCCTGACATGAACTGGTGCTGATTAGATTTGGGGATCAATAGCTCAACAGGTGGTGCTGTGATCGCATTTTATGCAAATTTTTAACATGGCAGCATAGGACAAAATTCCGTATAAATGGGCATAATGAGAGTAATTTTAAACTTGTGATTGTAAAATTAATATGGATTATTGATAATAGTAGTAGGTAACTAGGAAAAAAAATTTGTGCATGTGGGGGCATCGGTTCCCCTCCTGGGGAGAAAGTACCCCCCGGCGAAGTAAATTTTCAAGATGGGTATCTTTCGAAAGGTCTCGTTGATAATAGCAATAGGTAACTGGGGAAAAATGTTTGTGCATGTGGGGGCATCGGTAACTACCCCCCCCCCCCCCGCACACACTGGGGGGGGGAAGGCAAAGTTTCAAGATGGGTATCTTTCGAAAGGTATCGTCAATACCTTTAAAACGAATGGTTGAACCATAAATCTGTGATAATTTAAAACAAAGTTATCGATTTTTTTTACTTTTAACGAAAAAAAAATTAGAAAAAAAATCGTATTTATTTATTTATTTTTTTTTTAACGAAATTTAACCAAACTTGGTGGAGGGATTTTGAATGGAATCGTGCACTGTATGGTTTTAAATTCGCTGGTTTAAATTATATTAAATCATAAATCAGTTTAAAATGAATTTGAAGGACTCACCTTCCTTTCAATTGAATTAATAACATCATATTTAAGAAACAATGAATAAAAGCTTGACTAAATACACCGAGTTGAATACAAACATGAATTATTGACTTTATTTCAGCTCATACGTTAGAATGAATTTTTCCAGCTTACCGCTAGAATCACAACAAAAAAGAACTGACTCCAATAGAACCACAGAAAAGTAAAACAATTCACAGCAAATTGAAAAAGAAATTATTTAAAGTATAACTAACAATTAATTGAAAACATGAATAAAATAAATAATAATAAAAGAAAAAAGAATTAATTTAGCGTTTAAAACACATTAAAATATCAATAAAAAGAAGGAATTTAATCAAAGTTTTTTTTTACTAAAAGTTCTTTCAGAATTGCATAGTGCTGCCATCTATTGTCAAAATTCAGAGTTATTAGAATTCTGAACATTCTCCTCCACCAGGAGAAGAAATGTCACTTTAGCAATAGGGCGTTGAATTTCACCACTCTGAGTCCAAATGCTGACTACACGAACTCTATTATCAGGTCCTGGATAGGTACGAATAATTCTACCCAGCTTCCACTGGAGAGGAATAGATTGTGAATCATGAATAGCAACCAAGTCCCCAACTTGAAGATCAGTTCGTGGAGTGAACCATTTAGGTCGATTCTGCAGGTGATGTAGATAGTCTCTAGACCATTGCTTCCAGAAGTCTTGCTTCATTCGCTGGATTAGAGTCCAATGAGAAGATAAAGTGAGATTTGGTGAATGTCCACTTTCAGGAATCTCAAGGAGTGGAACTCCTATCAGGAAATGTCCAGGAGTGAGGGCTCTAACATCGGATGGATCTGAAGAAAGTGGCGTTAATGGTCTGGAATTTAAGCAGGCTTCTATTTGACATAAAAGAGTAGTAAGCTCTTTAAAATTTAAAATGGTAGCTTTACAAGCTTTAATTAGATGACTTTTTGTCAATTTAACAGCAGATTCCCATAGTCCACCGAAATGGGGGGAATATGGTGGAATAAAATGCCAATTGATGAAGTTGCTGGTAGCAAAATTTTGAACATTTTCAGAACGAATGATTCGAAATAGTTGCTTAAGATAGTTAGCAACTCCTCTGAAATTTTTTCCGTTGTCACTGAATATATGTCTGATGGCAGTCCTCTTCTAGAAACAAATCGTTTTAGGGATGCTAAGAAAGCTGATGAAGATAAATCTGAAACAGCTTCTAGGTGCACCGCTTTTGTACACATGCAGACAAAAACACAAATATATGACTTCAATTTAACTTTAGATCTAGGCATATTTGGTTTAGTGATGAGTGGGCCAGCAAAATCTAGTCCCACCTTGGAAAAAGGTCGAGTTGGAGTTATACGTTCGACTGGCAACTCACCCATAATTTGTTGGCAAGTTTGTTTCTTCAAACGTTTGCACAAAATACATTCATTTAGAATTCGACGAATGTAAGAGCGACCATTTAGTATCCAATACTTTTGTCTAATTAGGGAAAGAATCAGTTGTGCACCAGCATGAAAGTGTTTTTTATGATATTGCTCAACAATTAATTTTGTAATTAAGTGATTTCTCGATAAAAGCACTGGATATTTCTGATCTTGATTAAATGACTGATGTCTGGACAACCGTCCGCCAACTCCGATTAAACCTTGGTCATCTAGAAATATATTTAAGGATAAATATTTGTTGTTGGTTGGTGAGGGTTGATTTTTTCTGAGCAAATTCAGTTCTACCGAAAACTCTTGTTCCTGAATCAATTTAAGAATATGTGTAATAGCACTTGAAACTTCAGGCGTACTGACAAGTCCAATACGTCTAGAATTACAATTACAACTACGAATGTTATAAATGAATCTCAAACACAATGCAAGGATTCTGCAAAGTTTTGAAAAAAAAAAAGAGAATTTGAGTAGAAAATCAGGAAAGGCTTTATGACTAGATGTTGCAACATGACTTAAATTTTCTTCAGAATTTTTTGACTTAACATTTGAAGATTTGACTAGGAATAATGGTAACTTGACACTAGCACTAAGCCATTCAGGCCCAAACCACCATAATTTATGATGCAAAAGACTCTTCGGTAGAATGCCTCTTGAGGCACAGTCTGCCAGATTCGACGAACTCTCAACATAAGTCCACACTGCTTGTGGGACAAGTGATTTGATTTTGTTTGCTCGACTTGTTACGAACTGATTTCCTTTGGTTGGAGGAGATTCAATCCAATTTAAAGCAACTTGTGAATCGGACCACAAATAAAGTTTATTTACATTAAAGGTTAAAGATTCTAATATTGTGGAACTTAATTGTGCAAGCAAGAATGCAGCACATAACTCAATTCTGGGAAGCGTGACATGTTTTAAAGTATTAACTCTAGTTTTTGCAGCGACAAAGTTAACTGAAATCTCACCGAGAGAAGATAGTGTCCGAAGGTATACCACTGCAGCGTAGGCCTTGCCAGATCCATCACAAAAACCGTGGTTCTCTGGAGATGTTTCACAGTTCAGATATCTTGGTATGCCAATGGACTTTAAGAGTTCAATTTGAGAATCAAATTTTTGCCAAGTTTTCAAAATGGAATCTGCGATTTGATCATCCCAAGCACACTTATCTTTCCAAAGCTCTTGCATCATGATTTTTAACATGATCGTGGTTGGAGCTAGAATCCCAAAAGGATCAAAGATTTGAGCTATCATCGATAGCAATTCTCGCTTGGTATGCACCCATTTGACGCCATTCAAATGAATTTTCAATAAGTCTTCTGTGGAATTCCAGACTAGGCCTAAGATTTTTTGGGATGAATCTTCGGAAAATTTTACATTTTGCCTAGTGGATTTAAGATCTTCTGGTAGATTTTCAATGACTGCAGGTACATTGGAAGCCTATTTTCTAAGTATAAAGCCTCCTTGATTTAAAACGTGATTTAGGTCTTTGACCAATTGTTTTGCTGCATCAATTGAATGCGACCCACCAAGATAATCATCCACATAAAAGTTCTCGAAAATTGACTGTGCAACAATAGGAAATTCTGAACTATAATCTTTGGCTAGTTCGTGCAATGTCCTTATAGCCAGGAATGGGGCACAGGCTGTGCCATATGTTACAGTCAATAAT
Organism: Salticus scenicus; assembly: GCA_963930645.1. NCBI lineage: Eukaryota > Metazoa > Arthropoda > Arachnida > Araneae > Salticidae > Salticus > Salticus scenicus. Next base: position 163,697,860 of record OZ005657.1, read on the forward strand.
CTGAAACTCGCAATAGATTCATGTGACTGGAATCGCCAAAAGATTCGCTGAAAGTCAACATGTTTGGGGTTTACCAATCAGGGTTGGCAAAAACCCGGGTTTTTCTAGAAAAACCCAACCCACTTGGGTTTTTCTGGGTTTTTGCGGGGTTTTCTGGGCATTTGTGGGTTTTTCTGGGCTTTTGTGGGTTTTTGTTTGAATACATTTGCATTGCAATGTTAGATATATGTTATTTTGCATATTAGTTGTAATACACCTAATTATATTAAACTACTAATTAATAATTAATCTAATATTTATCTTAGAAATAAAAATTGGCTTGATTCTAATATTAAAATAGTGTTAATTAGTAACATTAAGCTATATTTTATTTTAATGTATGCTTATTCAAAATAAATATTCTTAATGACAATAACTGATAAAATAAAAGAATTTAAATTCTTAAGTACAATACATACCATTTAAATTTTTTAGTTCCCGATCAAGCTATAGATGGAGAACTTAAGTAATCGTGAAAATTTTCGACCTTGTTTTTTTTTTATAATTTTCTACACGTTTTCACATGTTAGGAATCCGAAAAATGACAAAATTTGTATGGTGTGTGTTAGTTTGTTAGTCCGTTAGTCTGTGTACACGATATCTCAAGAACAAATTGTCACAGAGAAGTCAAATCAGTTTTAAAATATTACTTTCGACACTGGCAAGAATCCTATTCATTTGCAACATTCGAATTAAAAAACTTCGTCAGTTATTAAAAATTTATGTTTTTCTTAACATGGGAAAATAGGGCAAAATTTTACTTAAACGTGCATTAAATGGAAAATGTTTACTGAAAAAATGTGAGACTAGTTTTAAAATATGAGTTTTGATGTCGGAATGAACATCAGTAACTAGAAACAGGCTACTTTAAAAATTTCACAAGTTATTGGAAATTTACGAATTTCTTAGCATGGCAGTATAGGGCAAAATTTCACATAAATGTCAATTTTGAGGGATATTTTCATCGTAAAGATGTCAGACCACTTTTGAAATATTATTTAGGGTACTGGCATGAACATCATACAGTATAAATTTTCCAATTTAAAAAATTCCTAAATTATTTGGAAGTTTTGATTTACTTAAAATGGCAGAATAGGGCAAAATTGAGCATAAATATCCATTTTGAGGATCATAAATATGTCAGACAACTTCAAAATAACATTTATGATACTTGTTTGAACATAATTGACTACAAATATTCTAATAGGAAATTTTCGCAAGTTACTCATAATTTAAGATTTTATCAAAATAGCAAAATCAGGCGATATCCCATATACATAAATATGCATTTTTAGGATTGTTGCATTGGAAATAGTAGAATGAAAACAAAACTACGAAATTGATCCTAATAAAATAAATTAATAGATTAGAATAAGATAAATATATCAAAGTGAACGGTGGATAGCCTATTCGGTGGGGATTTCATTCTGTCACTGTGTCAAGTGTTTGGTCAGATTCTTTTCTCTTAAAATGATTATCATGTTAAGAGAATGTCCTGTACTAGAGATTTATGAGAATATATATATAATGGGGAACTGAGCAGAGTCCACTTATGCCAACTAGTTTTAATTATAAAAATAAGTTGCACTGCTTTATCCTTTTTTTTTTTTTTTTTTTTTTTTTTTTTTTAAAGCTTTTTAATAGTTGAAACGTTTATAGAAGAAAATTTTATTTTATTAGATATATAATTATGTCGGTACTAAAATAAAAATAAAACTATTATAAAGTTTTAAAACTAAACAATTTAATTAGTTAAATATTGATTCTGGACAACATTTATGTCCGCTAAAATATCGTTCGGTTTTACAGGAAAAGGAAAATTGAACCAATTATAGAAGATAAACTTGCTTTTATTATATTTATCTATTATTATAGATAACTGTAGTTACTTTTTATGTTTAATACTATTTTCTTGAAAATAAAAATAAGTGTTTTTACTTTAAAGGTAAGGCGTTTTCTATACTTTATGGATGGGATTTGTAAATTATAAATAATTTTTAACAAAAACCCGCTTATTTGCAAAAACCCAGTGGGTTTTTGTTGGTGGGCCCGCCCAGAAAAACCCGGGCGGGTTTTTCTGGGCTGGGCCCAGTTTGCCAACCCTGTTACCAATATCTGTCTGTACATTTTGGCGATGTCTCCGGTTAAGGCTATTGAATATGCTCTAAACTTAAGAAGAAGTTTAAACAAATCTGGTTGCAACTTTGGACCTATTTCAAGAAAGTCGTTTAAAGAGTGGCCTGATGTTCCTTTAGCCGAGGCATCAAATACCACCCTCAATTTAGTAGTTGTACTATCTTCTTTCACAACCCCATGATGAGGCATGTAAAAATAATCTTTAGAATCAATTTCAGAATTTGGGACTGGTTCCATATGATGTAAGTCAATATATTCTTGCATAAAGGCATGGTATTGCTCCTTTAGCTCATGATTTTTATTAAGTTTGGATTCTAACAAATAAAACCGTTTTAAAGCATTTGATTGTGAGTCACCTAAATTTGAAGCTTCTTTAAAGGGAAGGTCCACCATGTACCTTCCAGACTGAATTCGTCTAACAGTTTTAGTGTATTTTTCTTCAGAACTGTGAATTGGTGTTGCATCAGGAAGGGACTCAATTTCCCAAAATTTCTGAAGATCATAAATTAACTGAACTATAGCATGGCAACTAAGGACAGTTTTAGAATGCTGAAAATTGTTTGCATGTATGACACCCGAGAGTAACCATCCCAATTTGGAATTTAAAGCACATGGAGTACCTTTAGGACCCAGAATAGATTGCCCTAAAATTATTAAGGGAAATAAATCTGCACCAAACAAAATTTCAACTGGACTCGAAACATAAAATTTAGGATCTGCTAAAGATAGACCTTCCAAATGAGGATATGAAGATTTTCGAACAACAAAATTAGGAAGATTTACCGTAACATTATTTACTATTAAAGCATTTACATCAAAGATTTTATTACTATAATAAGACTTTAAAATAATATTAACTTCAAAAAGAGCAGTTTCTGCAACAATATTATTTACGCCCGAGATTCTATGATTTGTGGTTTTCATAGGTAACCCTAATTTTTTAGCACAAGAGCTGGAAATTAATGATTTTTGACTTCCTGAATCCACCACGACTCTACATGGCACAAACCTCCCAGTATTTGATTTTACAAGAACCATAGCTGTCGATAACAAAGTTTGACAACTCTCTTGGGTACTGGTTAAACAACTAGAGTTGACAAAGGATGGACTTTCAATGTTGAGATTAGTATTTTCAATAAAAGGTGGAGAATTGACTTTATTTTTCTCAAAATGGAGAAGTGTATGGTGCTTAGCATTACACTGTCGACATTTTGTCGAAATCAAACATTTATTAACGAAATGATTACCACGCAAACAATTTATGCATAGGTTTTTTACCCTTCACAATATTCCATCTATCTTCAACAGATTTTTTAAGAAAGTGTGGGCACTTGAAAAGTGCATGAGATTCCGAGCATTCTGAACAGATAGAATTATTGGATTTTATATCTGAATTAGATATTACAGCATTAGAAACAGATTTTTTAAATACTACCTTTTCTTTACTTTCAGATTTAGAATAAGTACTATCAGCAATATCTTGCAAGCTTCTCGCTTGTTTTTCAAGAAACAAAATAAATTCATCATAGGTGGGAAAAGAATCACTATCTAAAGATAATTCCCATGGCTTCTTTAAATTATCATCCAATTTTGTTTGCAAATTATAAACAAGAATTAAATGCACAAATAAATTAAATTCAAATCCTAACATTTCAAGTTACGTATTGCTCCATTACAGTTATCTAATAAATCTAGCATAGATTTCCGACAATTTGGTTTCAAAGATTTCGAATTAAAGAATTTGTTTAACTGGGCATAAGCTAGATTTTTTTTATTATCGAATCTAGAAATTAGTGTTGCCCAAGCTTCCTTATAACTTGCTTCAGTTATTGGAAAGCCTTTTATTAACTTATTGGCAGATCCAATAACAGATGCTTTTAAATATTGTAATTTTTGCAAATCGGAAAGCTGAGTGTTCTCATGAATAGTGGTTACGAATATTTGCTTGAAGCTTAACCAGTCTTCCAAATTGCCAGAGAAATGAGGCAAATCAAATTTTGGAAGGTGAATAAATTGCTTCGAAACAGAACAAGAATTTTCATTAACCTGTGTTACAACTTTAGTGTTCTGAAAACAAGAAAGTTCTAATCTTGACTCTATCTGATATTTTATACGAGTAAGTTTCTCTGTCCATTTTTCGTTATCTTCAATTTCCTTTTTTAATTCATCTAAATCAGAAATAACTCCCTCAACTTCATTGTTAATTTGTTCTAATTGAGTTTGCCTTTCAAGCAAATGACCTTTCAAAATTTTTATTTCTTGAATGTCTAAAGAATCCGCTTCCAAAGCTTTTATAGCTTTGTTCTCAAATTTTGTCACTGACGACCGAATAATAGTTCTTTTTGCATAGGCGTAGCCAGCTTTTCATGCGGGGGGGGGGGGGGGGGGGGGGGGGGGGGGGTGCCCAAATTTTAATTTGAAATTTTCAGCATAGATATACGTACATAGTACACATATGTATATATGTAAGCGTGCGTATGAGTATTTTAATATACGTGTATTCATATGTATGTCATATATATATATATATATAAATAAAGAATAATGATATAATTCAACTAGCAGAACTACCTGACGAATTTTGGGTTGAAGTACTGTTTAAAGAATCTAAGAGAAATTTACAAAGATTCTGATTGTTCAGAAGTTTGAGGTAAATGAAATTTTCCATTGTAACAAAACTTTGCAGGTGAGGCTCTGAGACAATTTTTAGCACTACAATTTCCACAAACATTTACCAATTTTCCTGCGCTGACACTGACAATACTTCGAGACGCATAATCAAAAGTAGAATCATAGTTAAATGTACACTAAAAACTAATTAGCAGCATCCAATACTTGATAAATTGTATCATTTATGACGTTTTGGCATCAGCTTGAATTCAAATATGCCATTGCTCTTCAGTTTCTTTTTGTTTTTTCACCTCTGTCTGTTGAGCATCTGCACGATACCTGTCTAGTCGAAATACAGTAGTACTTTCTAGTCTCTTACAGCTTTCCTTTTAACTAGTTATTCTTGAAATATTTCTTGAATTTATGTAAGATGTGGCTGTTGAATAATTTCTTGCTGCTTCTTCCTCTGTCATATTCGCTCTCTTTACAGCAGAAGTCTTTCCGTAGAAAAAACTTTTTTTTGGATGGCTAACAGATTCATTTTTTTTTTTTTTTTTTTATATAGGTACTAAACGTAAGTTTTAACTAATTATATGACTGTTGAGTTTTAGAATAAAATGTTATTTAGAAAAAAAAAAAACTAATTAAACTATCTTAATAAAATTCATATTAGAGCCATTTGAATCGAATGTGAATCCCAAACAATCAATCAAAATTAAAAATTTTGATTTTAATGTAAGTAATGAATTCAAAACCTAAAATTATTAAATAAAAATACAAAGCCGATGTTAAAAATCGAATGTTTAATATTGTGAAGCTATAATGACATCAATTTTATTTTATTTTCATTTTATTTTTCATGCGTAAAAAAATATTCATTTTTTGTACCATAATGATAATTATTATTATAATTATAATAAATAAAGGACATGTATTTTTTTTTTTTTTTTTTAATCAGCTCCGTATTTGTTTATAATGTTAAAGATAACATAAGTTTTTTTAAATTAATATTGTTTAAATTAATCCTGTTGAAGCAAAAAATATAGCATTAGCTAGATTTTGTCTTGATTAATTAGTGTACAATTTTCAATAGTGATAGGTTGAACAAACAGTGTAGTTCTGTATCGAAAACTAAGAAATCAAAACTGATTCATAAACAGATATAGATTTAAACGTATATATAATGTCAAAAATAAGTTGAAAAATAAAGAGTTTTGCACACAGTTTTGATGGAAAAGCAGAATTTAATTTAACAAAATGGAAGGGACGAGGTCAGAAATGGAACTTGAGACTTTTGATATAACCCGTTAGTGCTTGACAAACTGAGCTATACGGTTGATATACGACCAATACTAACCAATCATCAGATGGAAATTTTCATCTGATTAACAAATAGAAATCTAGGCTTCTTTACATAATGAGGGATTAGTATGAGCCAGATCCTACCCGTGTTTCAGTTGTTTATATGTGAATCTTACTAGAATATAATTATATTGTGGTAAACTCTAAAATGTGGTGACTAGACTATAATATGAAAACTTTAAGAAAATCGCAATAAATAAGCTCATAAGGTGGTATTATCAAAGGCAGGGAATGGTATGAACGCAGATAGAGCATTTCTATCTCCGATTGGTCTCTGATCATCAGCTGAACGGATTGGCAAATGATGATAGCACATATTTCATAAACATTGCATAGAATTGGAGGGAAGCAACGAAAGGAACTCACACCAAGAAAATCCCACAGAAAATAAACACAAAGTACAGTTAATGTATCGATGCAGGAAAAAGGTGTCGAATGACAGTTGAGCAGAATGCCAAATGACCATCATACATCAGAAGTGCATGAAAAATGGCATAAAATAGCAAGGAAAAACAAAAGAAACTCCTTAAAATAAAATTACACAGAAAATCCACATAAGGTAACACATTTGCCAGGCACTATAAGTGAATGAGGGGTTCTGCTTTCGAAGCTGGTAGACGGTTGGTGCCGGGTTCGAATTCAGATCAAGCCCATCAGTGTAGCCGTTGTGAGTAGTTTTCGCCCTAAGTGACAATTTTCGATAAGTTTAAAAGAAACACAATTTACATTCACTTAAAAGTAAGGAAGATGCGCTTCATTACAACGTTTTTTGGGTAGATTTATTTATTTATTATTTATTTATTTTTATTTTTTGGGGGGGTGGGGGGGGGGGAGTGCATATATTTTTCGAAAGTGTGGTGTTTTACTGCACCCAGCAAAACTCTTCATTTAATGAATATAACTATATTCTTAGAAAGTTTTACGCTGTAATTAAACTAAAAACATTTTTTAAATAATTCAGAATGTTTATCCACACCACTTTTTGAAGCTTACCGACTTCAATTATCATTTCAAGTTCCCTCCGTTTAAAATATACATTCAGAAAACATAAAAAATAAAATTAAATTAACCAATGAAAAGTTCCATCAACAAACAATAAAATATGTGAATTTTCTTTTGCATATCCTTATAAACAGGTCCCATTTGTCCAATCTCAGTGAGAAATACCATTCAGTATCATAGTTCCATGATAATGGGATTAAATACGATTGTGAGTTCTTTGCGACTGCATTAGTGTCTAGGCTTGGGTGAAGTGTTCCTCACGGAGAGGGGACTACCAAGGTTCCTAGCTTATATTCATGCAAGTTTATTTTTTTTTATTTTTAATTTTTTTTTTTGTTAGGGGGGGGGGGAAGCTTTAAACAGCTAGGCTGCTAAAACGCTCTGTTCAAACTTGGCACCTCTGCTGTACCAGCTCTGAAAGCATTGCTGCATTTGGTATTTAGGAACAGCAAGAAATACAGTGAATATATATACTAGCAGACTTTGCCGCTTCGCTGGTTGCTACATTTAAGTGAATTCTAAAATTTCCATATCATTATTAATAGAATCTCAAAGATTAAAAAAAAAAAAAAAATCACTGAAATTAGATGAAACCTTAGCTAAAATTTCCACTATGTTAGGTAGGGATTTTTCTGCTCGCAACATGAGGATTCAGGTTTCCATTGCCATCGGCAGCGATTTACCCGCAATTCACTTTCTCTCTCTCGCGCGGGTACGTTAGAAGTTTCACGAAATTCCACCAAATTCCGTACACTTAAACAACAACCGTTCACCAAAATTCGCCATTCTAAGATAATTTGGAGCATATTTAAGCTTAAAAGCGTGTTTTTTGTCCCCCTCCCCTCTATGGGAAGTTAGAAAGTCATTTCGAAAAATCCCTTTGTGGTGTGTGTATTGGGAACGTATAACTAATCGACACATCAAAATATCGTTTATCTGAGATAATTTGGAACAGAGTTACTCTTGAAAAAGCGTCCCCCCCGCCTTTAAGAAGCGGTGGGGGAAAGGGAAAATTTCAGAAAATCCATTTGTTGTACTTGTTCGGTATGCATAATTAAACCACACATAAAAATTAATCTGAGATAATTTAAAAATGTGTTTACTCCCCTCCACCCACCCCTAGGAGGTAAAGGAGGGGATTTTCATAAAACCTAGTTATGCTCATAAAGAATTTATGCACTAAAATTTGTGACTGCAGCTTCCATTGATTTCCCAGGACAAATTTAGCCCTAAAAGGGAATCTCGAATTTGCCTCCTTATAACGCCCCCCCCCCCCACACACACATACATATACGAAAAAAAAAATTGAAAGTTGCAAGTTTACTGAAGAAGACGCATGGCTGTTTTTAATAACTTTATATCACTTTTGGTATCTACTCAAAAACCCGGAATTTCAGAAATTTTCCTCTGAAAATCAATTTTTCTCCCTCCTCCCCCTTAAAAATACAAAAATCCAAAATCGCAGAAAATTTTATTTTCGTATACAAGTCGAGTCTCTTCACGTGCAATTTCTTCATCGTAAAGTAATTTGGAGCCGAGTTATGCTTACTAACGAGTTTTTGTCTTTCGGCCCTCAGGGAAGGAACAGAGAGAGAATTTTGGAAAATTTGATAGGTTTACTTTTAAGCTGGTACAGACCTAAATTCTTGCTAAATGCCGATGAATTGCGTCCAGCCATTCTCACGTGAAACCTGGACAAAAATAGTTAACAGATGCACTGACACACAATGCCCCCCCCCCCCATAAACACACACATAGAAAGTCATTTTCCGCTTTCAAGATGTCTAAAACGGGAAGATATCGCAAAATATTTTGATTCTAAGAAACTTACAAACAAAAGTCTGTTTTTATGAATATACATTGAAGTTTTTGGTATATTTTTCTCTTGCTTAAAATTTTACTTACCAGTGACAAGTAAATTGGTGGAATTCCCCACACCTCGGTGTGCATGAACGGGGGGGTGCCCGGGCACCCCCCCTGGCTACGCGCATGTTTTGCTTTTAGTTTTTCAATTTTTGAAGCCATTAGAACAATTTTTTTTCTCAAATTTGAAAAATATTAATTTTTACTAAAAGATTTCATAATTTAATATATATCCGGCACTAGACGGCCAAAAATATGGAGGGATTTTGAATGGAATTGTGGACTGTATGTTTTTAAGTTCGCTGGTTTAAATTATATTAAATCATAAATCAGTTTAAAATGAATTTGAAGGACTCACGTTCCTTTCAATTGAATTAATAACATCATATTTAAGAAACAATGAATAAAAGCTTGAATAAATACACAGAGTTGAATACAAACATGAATTATTGACTTTATTTCAGCTCATACGTTAGAATGAATTTTTCCAGCTTACCGCTAGAATCACAACAAAAAAGAACAAACTCGAATAGAACCGCAGAAAAGTAAAACGGTTCACAGCAAATTGAAAAAGAAATTATTTAAAGTATAACTAACAATTAATTGAAAACATGAATAAAATAAATAGTAATAAAAGAAAAAAGAATTAATTTAGCGTTTAAAACACATTAAAATATCAATAAAAAGAAGGAATTTAATCAAAGTTTTTTTTATCAAAAGTTCTTTCAGAATTGCATAGTGCTGCCATCTATTGTCAAAATTCAGAGTTATTAGAATTCTGAACACTTGGTATTTAGTTGGTCCCCGACATAAACTGGTGCTGATTACATTTGGGGATCAAAAGCTCAACAGGTGGCGCTGTGATCGCATTTTATCTAAATTTTTAACATGGCAGCATAGGACAAAATTTCGTATAAATGTGCATAATAAGAGTTATTTTAAACTTGTGATTGTAAAATTAATATGAATTATTGATAATAATAGTATTTAACTAGGAAAAAAATTTTGTGCATGGAGGGGCATCGCTTCCCCCCGCTGGCGGGGAAGTACCCCCCCCCCCCCCACGGGGGAGGGTAAATTTTGAAGATTAATACTTAAACTTAAATAGTCTGTAGTTATATAAATTTCAAGCTCTGTAATAAGATAAAAAATAAAATACAGTAATCGCCGCTTAATAAATTCATAGGTTAATAAAAACAGCTGGTTAATCCGATCAAATTGCCAGAACTGTAATCAAATCGATACAAACTACTTTTTAAACTGCAGCTTAATGAAATCAGCATCACCTGTTAATAAACTAAAAAAAAAAAAACTCTTCAGCAGCAAAAAAATTTAATTCATGCACACTAAAAAATGTTTTAATTCTGCAATTTATTTTTTTTTTTTAACAAAAAAGGAAAATAAAAAACAGCAATCTGTCTGCTGTTATCACTTTTTGTCAAAAATTTTAAACTTGCAGCATAGTTACAAATTAAACACGCCCCTTTACTTGTCTCAGTGACAATTTCAAGAAATGTTTTCTTGCAGTAATAAGTTACAAATTTGATTTGGTTTGCTATTTTTTTTTTTTATTATTTAAAAGATAATTTCTAATTCTTATTTTGAAATAACTAAGAAACGAGAGATTTAAATGGAAAGATTTTAAATAAATAAATAAAAAAAGCATGAACTTTTGGGAAAGTAATGATGATTTTCCTCAAAGAAAAGAGCATCGAAACTTAGGATGTATTTAAGTTATTTACTTTGAAGGAACAATCAATTAATTATCTATCAAAATTTAATTAATATTGTTTATTAATTACATTATTTGTTACCTTTTGAAATTTCTTTTTAAATTCAGGAAAGTAATGTCTTTCTTGATTGCAACTGCAAGATCTTTTGCCAGATATAAAAATCAGCTGCTTAATAAAATCATTTTGGCTCAGGGCTGTTGTGGTAAGTTACAAATCAACTCGTGTAAATGACAAGCTACAACTCAACTCTATCACTGTTTCGAAAAAAGGAATTGTATTCCCCGACTGTAGCATGCGATATTAAAATGGTTATATTGCTTACTCTTAAAACGCTTTCTAATTATTTATTTGTATGTTAGCTTTTTGTTATTTAGATCATTAATTAATGATAACCTTAATAAGGACAAATGAGATTTTAATAAGCAGTGGGTATTGTATATTACAAGTATCTATGTTGCAAATTTTAACTAAGTGGTATTTTGAAATTACAGCTTCAAAATAAAATATTAAAAAATTTAAAAAATCAATTTTTAGATAATGATAATCAATTTAAGGGTTGTGAATGTTCTGAATGTCAAAATGGAATTCAAGAAATATTTCATAATAGGGCAAAATTTCCCATACAAGCGTCTAAATTGGCTTTAGTTTCAGGTGACAATAAGTAGAGAGTTGCCTAACATTCGAAGCAGCTGCCTAAAGTTTAAAGCAGGTCCGTTTTCTTTATTATTTTTTTTCCACTTAAAATGTTAAAATTGATCAAATTTATTAACATTTAATAAGCAAAAGTCCCTTTAAGAAATTAAAATAAACAAAATCCAGAAAAAATAATTAAAGCAATAATTAATACTCTTCATGCGCATTAGTCAGTCAAATTATTGTATGCAATAAAGTGTATATAATTTTTTTTCCAAAATACCCAGTTTTTTGGGTATTTACCAAGGCCTCAGGTAAATACCCAAAAAATATTTACCTACCCACTGGGTATTTACCCAATCCACATCACTAGTTTCAACCATTAGTTTTGAAGTTATTACAAATAAAAAAGGTAAAAGCCATTTTTTCTGCAGTGCAGATTTTAGAATTTTGTGGATTTAAGGTATTTTTTTATTGCATTTCTAAACGAAAATTTTGATGTTATAATACATTGAAAATGATAATGATATAAATAAGCATGAAATATATGGAAAATATATAAAAAATAATAATAATAATAATGATGGCAATTAAAGAGTAATAAATGTAGTAAAAAGATATAAATTTCAATTAACAAATTAAAATTTCCCCAGTAAAGTAAAAATAGCAAAATTTAAGTACATAACTATCTGATGCAATATAGACTTGTATATTATAAATTTACAAATTTTCTTACAATTTAGAAATATAGGTTGAAATTTTTTTTTAACATAAATTTTAAAAAAAATCAAAAATAATGCTTTTGTCAGCTTTTTCAGGCTATATAAAGTGATTAACACCCAATCTTTTTCTATTAAATAGTTAATTTCAAATTTGGAAGCAAATACACTCCTACTTATTCAGTGAAATCCGCGCTTCTTTTCAAGTGATTCCCAATGTGCAATAAATTAGCCGAAATAAGGAATCATTTTACCGCTAATTTTTAAAATTTATGTAATAGCATTAATTGCTAATAAAGGTTATTATTTTACCATCAATTGTTAAATTTTGTATATTTTTCAAAAATGAATTCCGGAATATGCATTTGTTTCACAAAAAATAATAGAATTGCTTTTTTATGTGCAATTGCTGAAATACGCGAAACAAAAATCTATCGAAATACGGGATCGTTTCGCCGATAAAATTTACATTTAATCGTTTAAATTTATATGCTGAAATAAGCCATTAATTCACTACAAAACAGCATTATATTCTTGCTGTGGGTTGTCAAAATATATTACTTTACGGCTTATTAACAAAATTTATCTGTATCATGGCTAATTTCTCAAATAAACTATTGTTTCTCAACTTTACTAAATAAAGATAGGCAACTATTTTCGCTGCTATAATCGACAAAATTTGTGCTATTTCAGAAAATTGATACCACAAATGTTAAATATATATATTGAGTTAAAAATTAACGCGATTTCTGCTTTTTTAGTGAATGTTTGCTGAAATACGCATAATTTTTGCATCTTATTTCTAAATATACGCAATTTTCTCGTTCAAATATTTAAAAAAAAAAAAATTATCAAAGGTCTGTTTTATGTTCGCTGATTTATTTAAGAAAATTAGTTTTATCGCAAATTCAAAAAATTAATAATAGAGAACAAAAACCTACGAGAAACAGCAGCTAACGATCTTCTCCGACGTGCCGGCTACGCAAGCGAAACCACTGACTGAGACTGAGCTCCGTCGTAACAAGAGAGCTATATTAGCGCTTCTTTGTCGAAGCGAGCGAGTTTATTATACGTACAGGTGGTACCGGAGAAAATGAGAGCTGGGAGGAGGAGGAGCCGCAAGGAGTTTGTTTCGCTTTCGCGGTTTGTTTGGTTGCAGCTCGTTACTGTTTTGATTACGACTAGGCAGTTTTAAAAGTCTGCAATAAAAGTATTTTTAAATAATTTTGGAATGATGTATTATAAGTAATTCAATCATAATTAGAACTGGAGTTATTGAAATTTTACAATATTAAAGAGCTGCCTTCTAACAGATTTTTGACATCTAATCTTCAATTCCAATAAGTTTTTAAATGATATATTATTTATGAAATTTTGTTAAGTGGAAGCTGAGATACAAAAGTAATGTAAACATTGTTATAAAAAGATTTGTGTTTGATTTTACCGTGGTTTTCACTGAAAGTTGCACAATTAATACCATTTTAAAAATCTTAGAACAAAATGTGACCTGAATATCGGAATTAAAAAATTTTCAAAATGTAAAAGAATGAAGAAGTTCTTGGTTTTCCATGTTTTTCTCCAAAATATTCGTAAGAAATGTGAATGGCATATGATTTATCTGGTTTTAAAAACCTAATAATACTAATTTTCAATACATTATTTTCATATTTTAGTACTTTTGCCCCCCCCCCACCCCTTTCTTGCTGCTCCTAATATGTTTTACACTTTTGAAAATATCCACTTTTTTAAGCAGTTAGTTAATCATTCTTTCAAATTAGTGGGACCTCCGGAATATTCGGCCATAGTAAACTTGTACTTGGGGGTGTACAATATTCTCCACCAATATGTTGCCTTAAACAAATCTGATTGCTGCAAATACTACCAAAGAAATTGTACATATATCAGAATTTTTTTTTTTTTTTTTTTTACAGCAAACTCATAATCACAATTGCCTATGACAATCCCCCTCCCTCTGGTGATCACCACCAGCCTGTTCGCATCCCATAAAAAATTTGACCATACAAACAAACACTTGCTGGCAGATTCAACCTGGTATATTGAATTCAAAACTGAGGTCAATTACTATGTGAAATACAGATATTATTAGTAAAAGTAAATTCGTTATTATAGCTATAATTTCAATTATTTAAAAATAAATAAAAAGACATGCTTTTTTTTTTTTTTTTTTTTTTTTTGGGGGGGGGGGGGGGGAGGGGATATGATGTCAATTTCACAAAACATCCTCAAAACCATGATGTCATTTCCCACAGGTTTGATGAAATCCTAAGACGTGATAAATTATTAAGAATTTATCAAATTGTAATCTTTAATAATTATCATTTTAAGTTATAAAATCTTAAAATTATGCCAATTTCACAATTTTTTTTTTTTTTCATATTCATTTTCTACATGTGAAAATATACATATTGTCTTTACCATGACATCACTTTCCAGAGATTTTAGAAAACATAAAATAATTCAAAAGTAGAATTCAAAATCAGGTTTCATATACAAAGAAACTTTTCTGTTTGTGCTTCATAGCTGCCATGCAGTTTGGTAAATCACACATATGGCGAGAACTAAGAATAGTGCTATCTCAGGACTAAAAACAATTAAAGATCTTCTCTCACTAAGGCCACAGCCAGAAAAAAATTTCAGAGGAGGGTTCAGACTTTAGAACATAATAAGGTAATAAAATAAGGAGTGTTAAAAATAAAGAATAACTGTATAATTTTCGACAATCTATAGAATTTCGAAGGTGTCCCCCCCTTGGGTATGACCTTGTCCTTTACACAATTCATAAAGAAGAAATCTGTAATAATTTTAAAAAATTATAATAAATATTTATAAATTTATTTGGTTTGAATCTTAATATATACATTATCGTTGTTACATTCTATAAATTTCTAATATTTTTTATTAACTTTTTCATAATTGCTTCTACTTTAGTTAAATGTTTTAGACATAATTAGACAGTTTATTACAGATCCATGAAATAAACTTGCTAGATTGTGAAATATCAGTCCTCAAACAGAAAAAATACCCAATTAGATTTTGTAATGATACACATGTACACAAAAATTTAGTTGATCTCAGTCCCCCCTTTCTATACAACAATATGACAAAACAAACTGACTCCCATACACACAGATAATTTTAATATAAGTAGCAAGGCTATAGCCAGGGAAAGGAGGGGGATTTTTGAAGATTTGTGAAAATTTTTAGTTATATGTCATTTTTAATACTCAATATTCTGTACTGAAGCTTCAATCACCCCCCCCCCCCCCCCCCCCACACACACACACACAAAAAAAAAAAAAAAAAAAAAAAAAAACATTTTTTTCTAGCTGCAGCCTGTCTTACTAGTTTATATTATAATAAGTTTAAAATGTTCCTAAATTCTTATTAAACTGGTGTCCACTTACACTGATTCAGAGTTTTGAAATGCCTATGCTTTAAATAATAAAGTATTACTTTCCAAGATCAATAAATAAGTTAACAGACACATTGAAATGCAAACAGGAATTTGGGGTTAACTGTTTATCTTAAAAATGAAATTTAGAAAGGAAACTTGTGATATATGTTTATTAAGCACTTTCAATTTCAACTGAGTTCAAAGATTTAACAAAAATAAATAAATAAAATGAAATGAAAATACTAAAAAAAAAAAAAAAAAATAGTGCTTATTAGCAATTATAATTAGCAGCCAAAAATATTTTAATTGAATTAATAATTATCTTTAAAATATGTACTTCTGAAAAAAAATTAAATTTTTGTATACACATTCCTAATTTAATTAAAAAATTCTTATATTAAAATAAAATAAAATTACTGTATGTACTTATGTTTTAAAACACACGCGACATTTATTCATAAGTTTTTTAATGTAAATATTATCAGGATCATTATTTGAAACGATTATCCACAATATTTTATTGAAGTTTCAATAATAAATCAGTTAATCTTATAATTTTCTAAATATTTACATGATTAACGTTTGTTGCTGTCAGAGAAAAAAAAAAAAAAAAAAATCCAAAGTGCAACAAACTATAACAAAGATTCAGAATTAAAGAGGTTTTAATTATATTATCAAAGCAAATTAAGCTATCTCTCTCTTAGCACAGGCAGCACAGATTAAAAATTCTTAATCCGCAACATACATACATCAACCGAATTTCCACATTCCACAGTTTCCGAGCGTGCTGTAGAAGACATGCAAGTCAATCCATCATACACCCCCATGTGAAAATAATAGACTAGTCTCACACATGCCCAAGGAGGCCTAATAGCATTCTTTCATCGAGAGCCGATTTGGGAAAGAAGCGCTAGTACTTCCTATTCCCTAACGTTATCTAGCGCATATGAATACAGTGCCGATAGTTTTGGTTCGCATCCGGGGCAAAACAAACAATTTTCTGTATAGATTCCTTTGCTTATCATGCAGTTTTTTAATTTTTTTTCCCCAAATTCTTTTTGAAATGAGATAGATTTATAAATTATTAAGTATGGTTAAAAGCTGCTCAGCCTACGGCTGTACAAATCGCTGGAGCAATGTGAAAAATATACAGTTTCACCAGTGTGTATATATATATATATATATATATATCTTTTAATGCATTTGATCACTATAGTTGAAATGAGGGAGTGGGAACTTAGTATTAAATATAACAAAAACTTGTTAAGATTCATTCATGATTTGAATCATTAGTATGTTAAAAGAAAATGTGTTAATTTAGAGTTTGTGTTTTTGGCAACGATGAAGCGAACGATTTGTAGTTGTTGATATCGCTAGTATGCATGTAGCATGGAGATCAAAGTATGTACAATATTAAAGTAATATTATTTAATTTAAACCTATACTTATGTCAGTTTTACTTCTATCCAGTAAATATATAAAAAAGTATTAGGTTATGGGAACAATATCATTTCCCTGCACTATGCATCAAGTCTCATCACAAAGTCACGTTTCAGCGCATTAAGCCTAACCACGCCTTGCTTCCAGTAACAAATATGGATACAACTAAAGTACAGATAAAACCTCTAGCTGGAGAAAGTGATTGGCAAGTATGGAAATATAGAATTAAGTTCATTTTAAATAGCCATACAGGTGCGTTAGAAGTAGTTCAAGGAACTTTAGTTAAGCCAAATGCCCCTACGGAAACGGAAGGCGCTGCTCAAGCTAAATATGAGAAGGATTTAAAGGACTATCAAAAAGCAAATAACAATGCTATGATTGTCTTAACAAATTCGATGAATGAAGAAACCCTTCAAAAGGTAATGCGTTTTGAAACTGCTCGAGAAATTTGGATAGAGTTACATAAGTTGTACGAAGCATCCTCAGAAAATCAACTATATAATATCTATATGCAGTTTTTCCAATTCAATTGGAATGATAGTGAAGATATTGCAGTTCATCTCTCCAAGTTAAAAAATTTATGGAATGAGTTAAACTCTGGATTACAGAATAAAAATGAAGTTGCATTACCAGAGTTACTGCTAAACTGCAAGATATTAGATATATTACCAAGTGAGTTCCTGTCATTTAGGTCCAGTTGGTTGGTCTTAGGCGATGATAAAGGGAAAACAGATGAATTTACAACACAATTATGTTCTTATGAAAGGGAATTTAGAAACCGTGATAAAGATATTTCAAATGAACAAGAAGCTCTCCTTGTAAAAGATAGAAAAAGTAAATACAATGTTTACAAGAAGAAATCAAATATTTGTAATTATTGTCACCAAAAAGGCCACTGGGTCAAATCATGTTTTAAGTGGATTGCTGATGGGAGGCCACCGAAACCTTCTGATTTTAGGAAAGCAGAAACTTCTTGTACAGCAACTACCTTAGCTCTGATGTCAGTTGATGAAGAGGTATGTGCTTCAGAGATTCTTTCAGATGGTTGGTACATAGATAACGGAGCTTCCAGACACATCACTATGGATGACAAGCATTTTATAAATTTTGAAAAGTTTGTGTCTCCTCATGGAATTGCAGCAGCCAATGGAAAAGTTCTTCCAGCTCTAGGCAAAGGTATGCTTCAGATCATCACTGTAGTTAATGGCAAGAAGCAGTTCAAAGAATTAAAAGATGTGTGGTATGTACCTGAAATAAGCAAGAATTTATTCTCTGTATTGGCCACTCATGATAGATACTTAAATAGTCGACTGCAACAGAATGTTGGCTAAAGATTGATGAAGTTTGTGTTTTGCATGGAACACGAAGTAAAGAAAGAGGACTTTTCAAAGCTAATATGAAAGTTGTTAATCCAAAAGAATTTAGTGAAGTAAATTTAGCCTCTTCAGACGAGTCACTGTTACAACTCTACCACGAACGTTGGGGTCATCAAGATAAGCGACATGTGAAATCTCTCTTAAGCAATGAATTAAATATCAAAGTTAATGTCCAAGACACATTATGTGAAGCATGCATATATGGGAAAGCTCATAGATTAAGTTTTGGTTCCAGAGTTAATTGCTCTTCTCCTGGAGGACTAATTTCTGCAGATGTGTGCGGCCCCTTTAACAAGTCTTTTAGAAAATTTCAATACTTTGTTGTTTTCAAAGACCAGTTTACAAAGTTTCGCTGTGTTTACTTCCTCAAACAAAAGTCTGATGTTGCTAATGCCCTTAAAGAATTTTTAGCTTATGCTGAAAATTTTGGTCATAAAGTTAAATAAATCATCAGTGATAATGGGGGAGAGTTTGACAACAATGAAATAAAAACTATTTTGAAGAAAATGGGAATTGTTTCAAGATTCACAGCACCATATACTCCAGAGCAGAATGGTGGAAGTGAGAGAGAGAACCGTACACTTGTTGAAATGGCCAGAACACTGAAAAATTCTAATCCAGACTTAGAAATTCCTCCAGCATTATGGGCTGAACTCATCAATACCTCAGCATATTTACTAAATAGAACTGGAAAGTCATCCATTAAGAATGTGAGTCCTTATGAATTGTGGACAGGAAAGAAGCCAAGAATTAATCACTTGAGGATTATTGGATCAGTATGTTATGCCCACATACCTAAACAAAAAAGAAGGAAGATGGATAACAAGGCAACTAAGGCTTATTTGATGGGATATGATGGAGATGAAAGGTATCGTCTTTGGGTTCCAGAAAGAAACACTATCATGTTTTCAAGAGATGTCAAATTTAACGAGAAGTTGTTAAATTGGGAAAAGGTTGTCCAGTTTCCTATTACAGATGAAAATAGGACTTCTGAGTCTGAAAATCAGGGAAAGTCAGAAGATAATCTAAGTGAAGAAAATGAGACAGAAGAAGAAAACATTGATATCGACTCAAACAAACAAATAGAATCCAGAAAGTTAAGAGACAGAGAAAGTCTAAGAAAGCCAAAACATTATGAAGATTATATAACGATGGCTGAAGTTTTCATTGCTAATTTCGAAGAACCCACAACTTTTGAAGAAGCAATTGAATCCAAAGAAAGTAAATATTGGAAAGATGCGATGGACTTAGAAATGTCGTCGTTGATCAATAATGAAACATGGACCCTAGAAGAACTACCAAAGAATCACAAAGCCATTCCATGCAGATGGGTCTATAAAGTTAAAAGAAATCCTAATGGCTCCATTGACAAATACAAGGCCAGATTGGTAGCTAAAGGATTTACTCAGCGATATGGAGTCGACTATGAACAAACTTATAGCCCTGTGACAAAGATGGGAACTGTTCGTTCAATTTTAGGTATAGCTGCTAATGAAAGACTACATCTTATCCAGTTTGATGTTTGTTCAGCATTTTTATATGGTAAACTTGATGAAGCTATATACATGCAGCAACCAGAAGGTTACAATGGTGGTACTACTATGTCTGTAGATTGAAGCACAGTCTCTATGGGCTTAAACAAGCTTCTCGCTGCTGGACTAAGTATTTTGAAGAATTTTTATCTGAACTTGAATTCAAAGCAAGTGATGCAGATCCTTGCCTATACATCAAAGATAAGAATGGAAGAAAGTTAATTGTCTGTCTGTATGTTGATGATGGAATAGTTGCATTAACTGATCCACAAGACTCTAAAAAATATATAAATGATCTTAAGTCAAGACTCAAAATCACATACAGGCAGGCAAGTTTTTTCCTTGGTCTGGAAATTCATCATTTTGAAGATGGGAGTATCAAAATTAATCAGCAATCTTATGCAAAAAGAATACTTCAGAAGTTTCATATGGAAAATTCTATGCCAGTATCTACTCCAATGCTTAAAGAAAATACAAGTGTGGAAAATGATGATGAACAGAGCAGTGAAAAGTTCCCATATAGAGAAGCCGTAGGTGCCTTGATGTATCTAATGTTAGGTACAAGACCAGATTTAGCATACTGTGTTGGTATTCTCTCACACCACTTAGAAAACCCATCTAGAGATGACTGGTTGAAAGTGAAACGTGTTTTTAAATACATAGCTGGTTCATGTAATAAGGGTATTACATACAAGAATAAATATAAGCCAGGATTATTAGAATGCTATATAGTGATGCAGATTTTGCAGGATGCAAGACATCTGGAAGATCAACTAGTGGCATTATGATTTTATACAGTGGTGGTGCTATATCATGGTTCAGTCAAAAACAGTCAGTAGTTGCAACTTCTACTACTGAAGCTGAAATTATAGCTGCAAATGAATGTGTGAGAGAAATAATCTGGCTAAATCGTCTATTTTCTGGTGATACACAATTAAGGGGAATACCAGTGCTTCAAATTGATAACACAGCAGCAATCAGATTAGCACAAAACCCAGAGTTTCATCGTCACACTAAGCATATAAGTGTTAAGCACTTTTTTATCAGAGAAAAGGTGCTAGAGAAACAAATACTAGTCCAACAGGTATCTACAGAAGATCAGATTGCCGATATGTTGACTAAATCACTATTTAAACCAAGACTGCTGACTCTTTGTGCCAAAATTGGACTTTTATAAACTGTGAACTTTAAATTTATTGTTATTATTTTCTTATAACAAGGGAAAGTGTTAAGATTCGTTCATGATTTGAATCATTAGTATGTTAAAAGAAAATGTGTTAATTTAGAGTTTGTGTTTTTGGCAACGATGAAGCGAACAATTTGTAGTTGTTGATATCGCTAGTATGCGTGTAGCATGGAGATCAAAGTATGTACAATATTAAAGTAATATTATTTAATTTAAACCTATACTTATGTCAGTTTTACTTCTATCCAGTAAATATATAAAAAAGTATTAAAACTCACGTTCAAAAATTTGACCCTAAAACAATACTTTCTCGACCCTATGGGTAAGAGAAAGTAATAATTTTTTTTTTTTACATGCATGTGCATTGTCCCATTCATCCTCACATGCGGGGATGAATGGGACATGACTGAAGTTAACAAAGAAAAGAAAACAAAATAGAAAGTAAATAAATTTTTAAAGTTAAATTGGTTTATGTGATTTTATTACACACACACTATGGATTTACTGAAATTAACAAAAACTGATATACTGACTCAAATTAACATCGAAAGGCAAAATTCCTTTGGTTTGCACAGTTCCTAGTACTCTAGGCTTTGGTAATTTAATCTAATAAGATTTAATCTAAAAATAAATAAATAAGACACTAGAAAGAGATAAATCATTATAGAGTACAAATTATCCAGATAATTTTTTGTTTCCGACTGATCGGGAAAAATAAGCTTTCTATTCTGTATTACATTAATAATCACCAGGATTTACTTAATTAGCTTGATTGAAATTTTGATTTTAATCAAATTATTATTAGTTTATTTATTTTTTTTAATTATTGATATTATTGATTTAAGTTGCATTGAATATTCTAACTTATAGTTTTTTTAATCATAATTATTATAAACAAAAATCGGAAAAATTAATTTCAATCTATTTTTCTCTAAATCCATGCTATTTTTATAATTCTATGTTATAACTACTGAACTACAGGTTATAAAAATATTGAAAATATATTTACGATTTGTTTTAATATAATTCTTGTGTACAATTTTAAATTAGCACATAGTGGGGATTGTCCAATTCATCCCCATTCAAACTGTCCCATTCATCTCCACCACCACATGATCATATAAAACAGGAAATATGTTTAATGAACAACTGTCAATATTCTTCTTGAATATCATAAACACAATAAAAGATTATGCCTTTTCATCATATAAGAGTTATATTAACTTTAAGCAAATAGTTAATTTCTTAACTACTACCTAACTGAACCAGTAAAAGTTACTTTGGCAGCAGAAAAAGACACTTTAATTTTTTTCTGCTCTTCTATATATAGCATAACTGTGAAACTACACTTGATGAATGACCTCAGTACTGCCATATCTCAGAAAAATTGTCAAGTTTCTGGTGCATGCAAAACATAAAAATTTTGCTACTGTTCCATTTATCCTCACTCTCCCCTCCCCTATTATGAACACTTTTACAGCGGTTTGAAAATTTTATTTTGAATTACTTTCAATAGAATTAGTGCAAATATAAATCCATTGGTCGTTTAAAATTGCAAATTTGAGAAAAAAATAAGTTAGGTGGGAGACAGATACTTTAAAATATATTTTGATTTAATCATCTGTTTGTAAATATAAAATGTATTAATGAAATAAAATATCTTTAAAATACTCGAGTGTCTGTGTTCATTTATTCCATATTTGTATTGTTTATTACAATTAATGAACAATGTAGAAATTCAATATGTTATTCTAGCAGTGGCAGATCCAGAACTTAACTTTTTTTTTGAAGGGGGGGGGGGGGCTTCAGCCCCCTAGCCCCCCTTAAATCCGCCACTGTATTCTAGTTAATTTATCATTCAGTTTATAAATAAGTAAAGCCTAAAATTTAAAATTTTGTATTTTTTTTTTCTTTTGGTTTTGATAATTTTTTGAAATTTGATTAATATTCATCCCCCCCCCCCTACATGTTAAATTTAAATATGAATACTTATATATTAAGTTTATTTTTTTTCCCCTTACTTTTTCTTTTAAAGATTTATTTAAATGAGATGACTATAAACGCCAAGTTTTATTTCATCTATTAATTTATTTTTACTTTCTGAACACTGTGGATTTTTGACATGACTACAATACTCTCCTTACTCCCTCCTTACTTACATGATTACAATACTCTCCTCCTCCTTCAATACTCCCTGTAATCATGTTAAAAATCAAAATTTGACATTTTGGTGTTTCAACATTTTCCAGGTCATCTGAACTAATCTTTATTATTCTCACGATGATGTATGTGAGTGAACACGATAGCGTCTAAATGCTTTGTTCGAATGAACTGAAAGTTGGTACATATGTTATTAAGTCTGTCACTATAGCATGAAGCCTATTGGTTTTGATCAATCTAGCACTTTTTCTTTTTTTACAGGGACACACAAAAAAAATTCTTTAACATTATGGTCCAAATTTGTTAAAGTGTGATAATGTCTAAATGCCCATATGATTGAGCAGAAAATTTATATGCATGTTCCCAGGAGCAGAAAGTGCTTAAAACTGCGACGCACGTCGCAGAACAACTGAGGCTTTTACAGAACATTTCTTCTATCCCCTAACTGGATGATGTTGATACAGCTAACATTCTAAAATTAATAAAACCTAGACATGTTCAACTAACCTGTAAATCTGTTAGCATACTAGAAAATTGCTGGAAATGGTCGTTGTTTCAATGTATAGACAAAATTTATAAACATTTTGTAAGTAGTATATCCACATTAATGTGACAATATTAATGCCAAAACTCATTGAAAAAATTGCAAATTCTGGGTGTATTCCTCAGTTTTAGATTATAAAAATTTTAAATAATGTTTTATTATAAATGTATAATAAATACTAATAAGTATTTTTATGTTTATTTTGCATTTTACCGTGCTGTGACCAATTTGGACAAAATACCTGCAGAACATCTGCATATTTTAATGTCTCGTTGCAGAACATTGGATATAATTCTGCTCCTGGGTGCATGTTACAGATCACTTTCACACAAATTATATGAATTTTGGAGAATCTACCACTTATGGTGTTTTTAGAGGTGCTCAAATTATTTAAAGTGCGTTAAGGTACAAAAATCTCATCCAACTGAGCTGAAAATTTATATAATTATTATAATTGACTGTTGCACAAACTGTGTAAATTTTAGTTAGTCTAGCATTTGTAGTTTTTTTACAGGGACACAATAAAAATCTCTTTCATTGTAAATAAAATAAAGTGGTAAGAAATTATCATCTTTGTTTCTGTCTAAAAAAATATTGTAAGGTTAAAGAAGTCATTTACATAGTTTTTGAAAAATGAGAGGGGTAGAATTTGCTATAATATTTTCCGTTGTAAGATTTTTAATGATTTTAGGGAGCCAACATGTTTCATTTTATTTATTTAAAGCAAAGTACATAAAAATCTTTAAATTTTCATTTAAATATATTATAGTAATGATGAATTTGCACTATGAAATTTCTGTTTTTTCTCACTATCGCATACAGCAATTAAAACTTTGAAAAAAAAAAGAAAGAAAGAAAAGAAAACTTATTTTCAATCGGATTTTTTTGCAACTTAAATCCTAGCAAAAAATATTAGTTATCTGGATTGCATTACTCTTTTAAATTTGTGCTTTTACGTTTTATAGTTTTTATAAATATTCAAATTCTCTACCACTCTTAAATGATTTTCTTGTTATTTTTTAATTTCCAAGCATACATTATTGCAAGGGAAGTATTGCAATTCTGCAAAAAAAAGATATTTTTGGATCCATGGGACCCCAAAACGTGTAAATATAAGAAAAACTCACTTTTGAAATGTTGACTCAAAAACAATACTTTCTCTGTTTTACAGGTAAGATAAAATAATAATTGAGTTGACAAAGTAGGTAGTTTGGAACTTAAAATGATAACTTGAATTTAAAAAGATTCTGCTAATACAACACTGTGCTACAATGGTACAGAGTGGAATATAAACAGTTCCATCTATAAGCAAGTTATATAAAAATATCTGAAGTAAATATCAAACTAAATGCATATTAAAATGTTCTGTTATTTAAATATTATGATCTTAAAAAACCTAACGTTTAACGAAATTTTTTATTATAACGTTATAAAAGTAAATAATCAATCATTTAAATGACAACCTCACTCTAAATAATAAATAAAACAACCCCTTTTATTTTAACAATGAATGTGCGATATTAAATAATTTCTGTAATATATGAAAAAAGAAAAATACGGTTGATTTAAACTAAAAATAATTGGGTTGATAAAGTAGTTTGGAACTCAAAATGATAACTTGAATTTAAAAGATTCTGCGAATACAACACTGAGCTACAAATTGTTACAATGGGGCTCAGTGGAATATAAGCAATTCCATTTATAAGCAAGTTATATAAAATATATCTCCAGTAACCATTAAACTAAATGCATATTAAAATGTTCTGCTACTTAAAGTCGCAAATTCACTTTATTTATTAACAATACATTGGTGAATGGTGAAATAATAAACAATAACAATTGAAAATTCATAATGTCAAATGCATAGTCAAGCGAACTACTTTTTTCTTTTTGCTCTGGATGCATTCATCAAGGCGTAATTCGTCTAGCAGACGACTGACCGCCAACACAGCTCTCCTGTTACAATGGAGCTCAGTGAATGAAACAGACCAACAATTCATAGATCGCACCCGAAGTGACGTCTTATGGAATTTTCAGATCGCATTTGTGCAAAAGATGCGAAATGAAATCCTGAAATCCGATGGCGCATCATATAAAACTTATTATAAAGGTATGTTCAACAGAGAAAATGGCAAAATATCTTTTAAAAATAACAATATAGCAAATGGGCATATTTTCATTTGAAAAAAGAGTAGGGCGCATCGGCGCTAAAACAAAATAGGGCAGGGCGCATCGGTGCTAAAACAAAATAGGGCAGGGCGCAGCGCTCTCTAAAAAATGCATAACATGAACACTAGTAAATATATTGAAACAGAGTGAGCATATGAACGCCGGTCAGTAGAGTATTTCAATCTCCGATAGGGAAATGCTATCAACCAGATTGCCGAATAATCACTGCACACAAGAATTCGATGAAATGTTGCATAGAATATTACGGAAACAACAAAAGAAATTCACACCTATAAAAATGCTCAGAAAATCAACACAAGTCAAATTTATCGAAGCGTAGGATAGGTAGGAATGCAGGTTGGACATTTCAATCTCCGACTGGGAATTAGCCATCAACCAAGTAGACAGCCGAACAACTACTACACATCAGAATTGAATAAAAGTTGCATAGAATAGCACGAGCAAACAACAAAAGAAACTTCAACTAATAAAATTATACAATAAGGCTGCACAAGGTCACAAATTTGCTGACCATAACAAGGAAATTTGTTGAATATGTTTACAACTTAAAATTATTAAAAGTATTGAATAATGAAGTATAATTTGCTCATAACTTCCTTTGCTCAGTGTATTTTCTATGACATACTCTTGAGCTTTATCTTAACTCTTTTTCTTTGACAGACATAAATATCAAGATTTTGACACTTTTTTGTAGATGCTTTTGGAGCATCTTTTATTTTCTTTGGTTGTCACATATTCTTTAATTCAACTACAAACCCTCTTCTACAAATTTTTCAAAAAGTGAAACTTTTATATGTCATTGCATAAGATAAATGAATCCGAATAAGTATTAACACTGATGCCTAATTTTTAATAATTTTTATTCAATTATAAATATCGTCTGCATTCATAATAAATATACTCACAACCGTATTATAACATAATTTATTTTCACTTATGCTTTTCTTAAAAAATAGTCTGTGAAATTTCAGAAGCAATAGTAACAGATGTTTTATTTTTATCACAATTATTACATAAGTAGTACAGTCGAACCTCATTAACATGAATCTCAAGGGGGATAAAAAATTTATTCATGCTATCAGTAATTAGTCTTCATATAACTAAACTAATCTTCATTTTGACAGGAATTGTGAAAACAGTTCATGTTAAAGGTAATCCATGTTAACAGTGTTCACGTTAATGAGGTTCGACTGTATTTAATTTGAGTGATAGCTTTATGTTAAAAATAAATAAAATATGGCAATTCATTTTAAAAATATGAGGTACGTAGTATTTTTATGTTTCTGCGGTATACTTTAAAAACCACTGCATACTTTGAAAGCTATTTTAGAAATAGTAGTTTAATTTATCATACATTTTTGAGTGAATTGGGGGAGGGGAGGGGGCTCAAACTGTAACCTTCTGTTTGAATATTGTACATATTCTTAAAACATTTAAAGGTTTTATCAAAATTAAAATATTTACTGAACAATTCAGAAAGCTTTCACCCACCCTCTCTGAAACTTGCCAATCTTAATGGGGCATCTGCCTCTGTATGGCCAGTTTTTACACATAGACCAAGACGCATGGCGTCTTTATAGGATATACACTGGGAAAATTGAATTTGAACATTGTACTGTTACCTAGTTTTAAGTGTAATGGAAAATCATCATAAAGATCAGCCATTAAAATACTGATTTTCGTATTCAGGGAACTTCCAAAACATGAAATTATAGTAAAAACCGTATTTCTGTAACTTTATTCAGTAATGCACTGTTTTAACTACATGATCAAACACAAGTTTAACAGAATTAAGTGCTGATTTCCTATGACAAAAAATAATTAAGATTTTTTTTTTTTTATGTAATATTTAAAATGCAAAAAAGAATTGTGAAAAACTTTTTGTGTTTGTGGAAAATATTAGCAGTTACATGCCCCCCCCACCAACCAAAAAAAAAATAATAATGGGGGTGGGGGGGTGAAGTGTCCCCATTTCTTTTTTTTTTAACTTGAACCATATATTTCACAGTGATGGGGTCTTGGGACCCCACTTTTTAAAAGGTCAGCGCAAGCTCTGCTATCTGTACAAGAATTCAAGAAATTTAATACATTAAATTATTTAATAATAATTAAAAAATAATTTCTACATTTCATAGCAAAATTAGATATTTGATGGAAACAAGAAATAGAATTTTTCCAAAACTGAATGTTGTCCATCCGTAATTATAAAGTACTAAATAATTTCTTGAAAAATCAATCAAAATAAAGGAGCTATAAATATTTCTTTTATAAGCAAATATATTTGAAATACAGCAATATATTAAAAATTGATGTGTACAGAATTTTATTCAACTGCAAGCATAAGTTCCTGTATTTTTTTCACAGTATCATTTGATATTAAAAACATGCATCCTGTGGCTGCTGCTGCTGATGTCATTGGTACTATATCTAATAGATGCTTGTATCAAATCCAGCATATATCTGGTTTCTTTGGCCAGTAGAAATTTTTGCAGGGGCCATGAGAACGCATAAACTGTATTTGAACATCATCTTTTTCAAAACAGTTTTCTAAGACAACTCCTAACCACCATTTCTTATCATACATGCAAGCAACATAAAAACCTTTAGAAATGTAATTAAGACTAAATTTTTGACATGTTGCTTACCTACTGCAGATACTTCAATCTGATTCGATATGTTTGTAAAAACAATGGAAACTAAAAGCACAGATTTACTAATAGTAATAAATTTATAATAATTCCTGACCCAGTGGCAGAAACACAGCGACATAGTCGCGGACACAGAAAAACGGCTTGCGGACAACAATTCACTTATAAAAATTTCTGTATCAAAACTAAAACTTTTATTATTTATATTGTGTTACATCAAACATTGCTATAAAATATTTAATTGAATGAGATGAATTGAATGAATACACAAACAATTGTTTATACTATATTGTTCTGTAGTAAAATTGTATTTGTGTATTGTTGCACGAGACCACCGCTGATGTCAAGCCCCTCCTCCCATCAGCTTTCAAGCTTTTTGAGTGTAAGCCATTTTCTCCCCTGATTACATGCAAATTTTGCGGACAGATTATGAAATTTTAAAAGCCTGTTGCAGACAGCTACAAAACTTCCTGCCACTGGGATCCCTGATACCCTCAATTCTTACAGCGAAAGTTAGTCTTTCAGGAAGCAATGCTCTTGTTTCTGCTACAGATTCTTAGATGCAAGGAAAAACTTAATATTTTAAAAATTACCTGTGCAATAATGAAACAAATCATGTGGAAAATTATCTGATCCTTGTAAGGACGTTGCAAGCTGGTTCTGTAAGCAGACCTTATAACTGTGCCTCTAGTGGCATCACAGGGGCTTTTGCCATGGGAGGTGGCAAAAAAAGTCACTCAGCATTTAGTTTGAAATCATCTTTATGTTGGCATAAATTTAAAAAGTTTTTGTTCTGTGCTGAGCTACCACTACTGAAATAAATTATTTTCTATATGTCTGGATATTGTGATGTTAAATATAGAATTACAAGCCTTCAAAAAGAAACTACTGCCACTGTATCATGTGTCAAATAGTCACTGATAATACACATACGAATAACTTTTAGGTTATCATTTGGCCGAACATACGCTAAAAAAGGATGGAGTGTAGCTTGCATGTTTTCCCAGTGATATCCCTGTATTGCATCCTGTACAATAAAAGTAAAATTTTCAGAAAAATCAAGTAATAAAATGCACTTATCTGGTTTTAGTTCTGCTTTTCTTGTTTTTAAATACTCTGACTGAGATTTTGCGATGTAATGGTGTTTTGCCAAGTGGTTTGCCAATGGTGTTTTGCCAAGACAAAGTAATTTAATGAGTGTTGAATGGACTGTAGTTATCCACCGTCGAAATGTCACTTCAGATTCTTCATCATAATCATCCATTAACATATCTAAAAATTCTTCAAATGCAGTTTGGAGTGGACACTGAACAAAATCCTAACATACATGTTTCATTGTTAATGTCACACACATAGTGAGACAAAAAAATCACTGATAGATGGTTTAATAGATTGTTTTAGAGATGGCATCATTAGCCTGTCATTTTGGTGAATCATACAGACATAGACTGGATGAGTTCCTGTACTACCAACACACACACACCACTTTGGTCACAAATCAGCAAATTTAGATAATCCAATCTTGTGATTGGGATATTCCTGTTTAAAAAGTGTGTAAGCTTCTTTGGGATTACATAAAATGAGGTGTTTCTGTTTCGTAAGTATTTTATTTCTTCACTAAATACTAACTTGAATTTTTAAAAATTAAAAAGGTTGCTTACATCTTTCTTTAAGATATCACAAAAATAGAGTACACATTAGTTTTGTTTTAATACCAGAATATAATAAAATCAGAATGTTGCTCCCTTATTCAATGCTTCATTCACCTAATAACACTATTTATAAAAGTAACTAAGCAATGTTCAGAGGGTAAATAAAGTCTGATATGTGTATTAAATCAATATTTATATAATATTCAATAAGTTTTGTTTTTTTACATCTTTTTTTATTAATGTTTAGTCTGTGACAGGGGAAACACAATCATATGGTATTAGAGAAAAACATGCATATACTATCAGCAAGATATCTCTTTATGCAAATAATAACCAAAAGTAAACTCTTTTCCTGTGAATAGCTAACACATCAGTAGCTTACTTAAAAAATATATAAAAGTTTCTAGTGTTCCCCCTTTATGAGAAAAATGGCTGCCAAGATGGCCGAAATTGCATGTTTTTGCCCTATGGTTTGTCTTTAAGCTTAAATATTTCCAAGAAGGAGTGAGAAACCCAAGTAATTTATTGTGTAGTAATTTATGGTGAACACCTGTACTCTACCAGAAAGTGAGTAAACCTTTGGTTTTATTTTCCTTTTTTTGGAATTGATGTCTCAATTTTAGCAAAATCGGGAAAATTTTTGTGGTTGCAACTTCTAAAAGTACTGTACCCTTAACGATTTTCATTATAAGCATTGTAGTTTTTTTTTTTTTTTTTTCCTGAATGCCTGGGATAACTAGTTTCCATAGATACCTAACACATTCATATTAAATGAGCACCATTTTAAAAAAAAAAAAATTAAATAACATGAATTTCTTGGTATTTTGAGGGGGTGGACAAACTTCAAGGACCTGTATATCTATAAATAAGTGGAGTAGGTAACTAAAAATTTTGACTTTTTCATGCCTCTATATCATCAATCTGTGTACCTAATTTACAGAAAATCCGAGTCAGTCATGCAACTTACTTTTATTTTTTTAGGTGATTTGGTATGCAATCCACTCTAGGAGAAAAATAAATATATAAACGAGAGCCTATTAAAAATCCCATAAGAAAGAAAGGACAAAAATGGGATTTAGAAGTAGAAATAGTAGAAAACATCACACCTCTGAAGAAGTAAATTATCATAATCTATAGATATTTAAGATTTGTTATTAAATAACTCATTTTTCAAAAATAATATTTTTAATATTAATTGCCTAAGTAATAGTTTAGATTTGATATTATATTATGCTTTGAATTTAATTCTTTTATATAGGTAGTTCGTATATTTTAATCTTGAACATGTGTTTTGTGTTCTGTTGGTTTCTTCCAGTTTTATCCACTTTCTTCCACATTGGAAAGAAACCCAACCCTAATCGTAAGCCTATAAAATTAAAAATGAGAGCAACTTATAATATTTTCATCATTTGTGCATCACAAAAAGAAACCTCTTTTTTTGTTTCAGATAAAAAAAAAAAATCAACACAATTTATTTTAAGACACTTACCAAACTGCTTAAAGACAAACATTCTATAACTTTTTTTATTAAATTATTAAAAAAAAAAAAAAAAAATTGAATCCCAGACTATTACTAATTGCTCTCTGCATAACTTTAATTAAACTTAAAACGAACTCGACTCAACCACAACCTGAACTTCAATAAATTTTTTTCACTTACAAACCAAATAATCACTGGAACCCAAATAAATGAATGAAATTATTTCACTCAGTCACCGAGGTGCATTATCATAAAGCATATAAAAATTTAGCTGCAAGAATTGGCAACTATCACTACAGAAATTTGGCAAATATAGTCTGGAACCTACATTTTTAGACTGAACCAAATTTTCTAATATTTAAGAAACATCAACTATAAAATATAACAAGTATCACTTCTCACATTGCAGTATTTAATGTATCCCCCATATTAAGAAAACATAAAAAATATTTTTCAATTTTTTTTTATATAAATAGTAAATTTTTATGCTAATAGAAAATGTTCCAGATTAAAATGTTTTCATAATATATATAGAGAGAGAGAATGGCAAAAAATGTTGAAATGGCACCCCTTCCATTTTAATTTATATAGTGTACCTATCAAATTGACACAGGGGTGATTGTGACTCAAAGGTAAAAACCCTGAAAATTAGAAAAAAACCAAAAATATCAAATAATACTCAAACTATTTAGGCCAGAAGCCCTCAATCTTTTTACATTTCCTTCCCATATCACCTGGATAACAAATGAACAATCAATAAAAGCAAAAAATAACTTTATAGGAAATATGAAAATACAGATGGGTTAGACCCTGAAATCAGGGGTAAACCCTGAACACAAACACCCCTGAAAGGAGAAAAACGCACATGAAAAGAATTTTTTATAATGTTTAAGAATTTGAATACGAACAAATTAAGATACAAAAATATAATCAGGGGTGAAACTACCTAGCTTGCAAAAACCCTGAAAATTGTTCCTTACATGCAGATAGGGGCCATTTATTAATGATATATCATATGGCTACCTATATTAAATACCGTTTATAGACTTTGTAATACATTATAAGGCAACTTAAACATTCAAAATGAGAATTTCTGTAAAAACAAAGTATTTTAACATGAAATTCAAAGACAACAAAATTTTCAAAAACCCTGAATTCAGGGGTAGCCCCTGAAAAGTTTCACCTCTGTATAATTTACCACTAACACATTAACATGTTCAAATTTTCCTCTTCAATCTAAATTAATTGCACTTAACTACCTTCAGATACATTCGATATTCAAGTAAGGCCATCGCCAAGGTGAGGAGTTTGATAGGGGTGTCTTTTCAATACTTTTCGCCATTTTGCCATTTCGCTTAATTAATACTCCAAAATTTCGCAGATTAGTCGAAAATTTCTGAGTTATACACAATTTTTTATCACTTATTATTATAAACTAAAGCTTGAACCTCTCATTTCTTTCTTTTTTAAATTTAATCTAAAACCAAACTAAATTTCTGACATCATAGACAAAGAATATTTTGTATTTCTTTTAGCGACAAAGAAAAAAAGATTGATTTTTCATGTTTGACAGTCAGAAGTTATGAATCGTTAACAGTAGCATAAACTCATCGAAACGATGTTTTAAATACTATATCACTGGCAGTGGCGGATCCAGAACTTGACTTTTGGGGGGGGCTGAAAATTTTCAAAATGTTATTCTAGACAGATAAAAAATTTACAATTGCAATATTCAATGGTGAATGTCAGTGTTTTGGGGGGGGCTTCAGCCCCCTAGCCCCCCCCTTAAATCCGCCACTGATCACTGGCCGGCATCTTAATGTACAGCATGCCGCCTTTGTGTAGCGTCACCGGAGGAAATAAAATTTCCTAAATGGATTTATTATCATTAAATTAATCACTCATAGCTTAAACTTATGAATTTAAAACATTAACTAACTCAAAATAACCTACTCACTGTCATAAAAAAAAAAAAATTCACTGAAAAGAAACTTACCTGTCGATCTACAGCTCAAACACAACCTATCCTAACAAAGAACAGAACAAGAACTGTTGGTTGGACAGGCTTATTAGTGGTGGCCAGGGCGAGTATAAAACGGGTCATGATAACTTTATGGATGCTAGTAGTTTCGAAATGGTCCTCTAGTGGTTGCAAGGTGAAACTTCAATATATCACACTGGAATTTCTAAGAAACTTTTTTTACAAATAGAACTATCATCAACGAGTGCCTAAATACTATTATTTTCTAGTATCATCGTTGAATTTTAATCCAAATTAAATTTTGATTTTATATTTTTGGTCATTTATTAATTTACCTTGCGACCGCTACAAGTTAATGGCGCATACTTTTCCGATTGTTTCTTATGTAGAGTGATGTTAGATATGTAGAGTCAGTGTTGCAAAAAACCCACGGTTTTTGAACAATGGGAATAAACTTGGGAATTTTGGGGAATAAACCCGGAACTTTGGGGAATATTGGGAATTTTAAAAGTAAACAAAACCAGTTATTTTCAAAATGAATGTTAGGGTTAACACATTGAACATACATATACATAATACTTAAAATGTCAATAAGTATTAATAAGTATTATTGTATAAATTAGTTTTAAATGCAGGAGCAATTTTATTTTCAGGAAATACTGCTTCTGTTCATTGCAACTATTACATAATACTTTTTTAATATATTTACAAAAGAGAAACGAACTGACAAATTTATTAGAATTTCGTCTTTTTTAAAAATTATTTCTAGCAAAAGAAATAAATTAAAATTATGTATCTTTGGTTAAAACTTAAAAATATAGTTAAAGTAATATTACTTGATCATAAAGGTCTTTAAAAGACTACTTAACTAAAATTATCATCTTAACTGCAATGATTTTGAGATTTTTTTTTTAGGTTTTTCAATAAATATTCATTTTGAATGTTTCACAAACGAGTATAATCAACCCTCTTTAATCTGCAATTAAATTTTTAATGTAGACAAAACAAAATAAAAATAAAGACAAACTACTATAACATCAGTATTTAACAAAATTAAAAACAATGATAAATATTTATTTCTGCACTTAAAAAATATTTTTATTTGTATTTTAAAAATAAATATGTATTACTTGAATATGCTCAAATTATTTACCTTCATATATGAATACGCAATTTTATTAATATTGAAGAAACATTTTATTCTGAAATTTATGAGAAATAGGTAGTCTTTTTATTTTAATGTCTATTTATGAAGTAATAACTGACTTTGTATCTGAAAAAAAAAAAAAAAAAAAACACGTTAAACAAAGATGCATCTGCCCGACCTTTGGACAAAAGTTTTGTGGATTACAGGGAGTTGATTGTATTTCCAAATTATTGCTGCTTAGAAAGTATTTTCTTTACTATTTATCTATAAATGCTTTTGCTATTGAATTATCACTACAATTTCATAAATTACTCATCCAGTTCTATAAAATGAGGTATATTATTTAATTTCTCTCTATAATGAATTTCAAATTGTTCGCTAAAGCGCAAAAGATACGAGAAATTTTCAATATTTGTCTCACAGTCTTTATTTATAAGTTATAGCAATTTTTTTTTTTTTTTTTTGTATCAATGGCTTAAAAGCTTTTTGGTACCTACGTTTTATGTGGTCAACCAATAATTTGGCAAAGATATTAAAAATTTACACCTACATAATCTTAAGGTATTTCACAATGTTTTAATTTGGTTGACAAATTAATATGCAAAAAAGCAGCTTTTCTATATTCAACTTAATAAAAAGGTACTCGGAAAAAATGTTATTGTTAGTTGATTAATTATAATAAAAATACAAGGTAAACATGTAAAATGCAGCCAAATTTTTTTGATTTTGTTACTTCAAAAAAAAAAAAAAAAAGTCCGAGAACCGCTGAAAAATCACTAATGTCAATGTGCGCTTTATTATGACAAGTAATAACTATGATTCCAGTTATTGAAAAGTATCATGAAATAAAAATTATTTACACTATGGCAGTCGAATGGGCTCGAGAATATGATTAGATAATTAGGAAAATCCTTACATTAGATATGACACTTAAGATGTAAATTCTAGTCATAAAAATACAAAACTTGGTTGCAAAATATGCCTAACAACTGTTGGATGTCAAGTTACAAGAAAACACGTTTAATAACAAAGGGCATTAAATTTAAGATAATAATTTGCAAGTACATGTTTTAGATTTGTCTCCAAATAGTTACTCTTAGTTGTATCAAGAGATCTTTAATGAAAAACTTTTCATAGCACGGCACTTCTCATTCCATATTCTTGCAGAAATTATGAAACTTTATAAGATTATTTAATCATGTTGTAAGTAATTTATTTATTTAATTTTAATTTATAAAAAATAATAAAATAATGTCACTTTATTTATTATATCAAAATGTATTTTTTTTTCTTTTTTATTGTTTAAACACAATATTTCAATGCCCTTTTTAGCTGTGGCTGCAAGTACTTCTCATATCTAGAGTGAAAACTAAAAAAGCAATACATTTGAATGAGCGAAAGAATTAGGCATACTTTTACAATATTTAAACATTTAAAATATACATTTAGAAAGTAATTGAATAAATACATACCTGTTATAGAATTCGAGGTGAAAATTGTTAATAAGTGACATCTAATGCTGATAATTGTTAATATCAGCATTTCTCATGCAGCTGCTAAATGACTTACTAAAATTTAACATGTAAATTTTAAACCTAGGTTGCTTTTTATTGTGATAAGTTACAATTGAAATTTTATCTAAATTGAAAAAAATTGTGTTCTACTTTTAGCTGTAATGTTCATTAACAATTAGCATTAGAATAAATTTTACATACAAAAATACAATTATGTGTTATTTTTATTACACACAAAAGTATACAATTTTTTTAAATCACTTTCCATATCAGTACAATCATTTGACGACAATGATTTTAAAATTAGGTTTGTTCGTACTGATACAAGTTTCGACACCCTTTCATTATTTAATCGATTTCGTTTCAAACTGTGAGTTTGGGAAAATGCTGAAAAAATCCTTTCGCATGCTGCTGAAGAGGGGGGGAATGTTGAACAATCGTAAGGCAACAGAGCATAAGCTCTGGTCTTTAAAAAACCCTTTCCACCATACAAGTGATCAAATTAATTTAGCTGATTCCCACACATATTTATTACTGTATGCAGATTCATGTGATTTATACTGTGCATTGTGCAAAGTCTGCTAAGATACTTGCAGTTGCTTCACCAGAAGAAAATGTGAAAGAAAATCTATTCCTGATCTGAAATCTTCATCAGCTAAATCCTTTTCTATATAACGTGGGTCTAATAAATATGTAGCATAATGTATAGGCTGACAAAACATAGCGCAGCGAGTTTCTACCAGAGTTTTCACTGCTTCTTCCTCTTCTGCCTGCAATGTAGTCAAAACAAGGGAACCCAAAGATTCCTTTAAGGAAAAAAAGACATCAGGAACATCAGACAAAGTAGCAGAATCAGATTCGATTCTTTTAATTCCACAACGTATAGGATTCAGCATATTCACAAAACTATGAATGCTCATCCAGAAAATATCATTATCCAGAACATAGTTGCCTGATTTTCTTTTCAACATTTAAATCCTCAATCAACACAGCCTCTTGTAAGGATTCTTTGCCATTCAAGAGACTTTCAAACATAATCAAACTGCTACAACACCTTGTCTCTTTTAAAGTAGATGCAGCTGACCCTCTCTTTAACTTTTGCTTTGAAGTAAATACCGATAACAGTGCCTGTTTATTTCTCACATACTTTACCACTTCCTTCGCATTTGAGAAGATCATTTGAAAAGTTTTAATTTTATAGATGTCACTTAATAATAAATTTAATCCATGAGCTGCACAACCGATTGGAAAAATATGTGCATATTCTGCTTGAACTAACTGCCATGCTGCCTTCATATTACTTGCATTATCAGTTACTATGGCTGTAACTTTTTGCGCACCAATCTCTTCAATGACCTTTATCAGTTCTTGGCTAATATATTGTGCAGTATGTCGATTTTCTTTCACTTCCAAAGATTTGTAAAATATTGGTGAAGGCGTAGTTACAATATAGCTCACTATGACTATGCCTTCATTACGTAAGTTACTCCAGCCATCTGTAACTACAGTAACAAAATCCGCATTACTAATTTTTTCATTTACTAAATGAATCACCTCCTCATACAGATTATCTAACAGCCTATTACTTAGATCATGTCGAGAAGGAACTTTATATGAAGGCCTGATTAGCTGAAAAAACTGCTGCCAATAGCTATTATCAGTTATTGACAAAGGCATGTTGGAGGAATAAATAGCTTTAGCGAAAGCAGAGTCTAGTTTTTCAGCCTCGCTTTTAGACATTGAATCAAAATACGATCTTAAAGATGATTTCTTTAACTGGTGTGCATTAGAAC